>JXCR01066771.1:118124-137389 GCA_002079205.1 Phalaenopsis hybrid cultivar
CTTACCCATTAATAATTAAAAAGGTACAAAATAAGGGGTTGGGATAGTGGATCCCTGTCTAAAAAACAAAATACATCAAATCCTACGGGGCTCCACTATATGTAGTACAACTCCACACAAAAAATAAAAAAATACATGAATAAATCCAAAAAAAGTATACCAACATAATAAGTATACCAAAAATTGTGAACATATTTATAACTAAAAAGCAAAGGCCAAAAAGCATCCAGTAAGATCTGCCAATCCAAGCTCTGTAGACATCCAAGCATCCCAACAGATCAACATCCAAAAAAATTATAAGTAAGCATATCGGGCAGTGAGCAAAGATACACTAAGACTCACTCTAAGCAAGGAGCAGTGTCTTTACAAGTAAGCATGTCTCAACCGAACCAAACATATATCACAACTCCTGATAAAAGTAAGTTAACTCCTTGCCAAATAAGAAAAAAATATAGTAAAGAGAAAGAGTAAAGTTATGCCAAATGATCCAGTGGCCATAAGGGGAGGCCAACCAAACACCAGAGAACCGTGAGCCCAATCAGAGATATACACCCTAAACAAGTTTCCTGAAGTGGCATCATGCTACCACAAGAGAAAACCATAAAAATATGATACCATCCATGAAAATTCAAATCATGGCCCAGCAAACTGATTTAACAGTAAAAACCTTTCACCAACCAAAGTAGAGAGAGCATTAAATTGCTATAACCAAACCCCCAAAGCAGAAACAACAAAAAATTATCATTTAACTTATAGGAAACCACAACAGCAGTACTATACTTTCCCAAAAAAAATTTTCCAAGCATATAATTCCAGAATCAGAAGATTCATCAACCAAAAACCATGCCAACCGCCTACTAGCAGGCTCCCATACTGGCAAGAAAGAAGCCCAACATCAAAAAAATTAATGAAGTCCAATGTGAAAACCAAGTTACCTTGCATACATTGCCGAGGCCAAAAGATGAAGCCACTGCAATACATTTTCTAGTGCAAGAGTGCTTCAAAGATAAAGCAAAACTATTTTTTCCCTTATTAGAAAGTAGAAAGGAATAAAAATAATAAGCATCAAGTGTGCCAACCCAACACCAAAACCCTTCCATCCATCCATCAACAACTTTCATCCAATCCAAGGAAAAATACAAAGAGAAAGCCTTAATTTTCATCCAAACTAAGCCAGAAATCCAAAAAATCCAGAGACAGTCCCAATAATCAAGAAACAAAATAGCTAAAGGAGGCGTCAGATTATACATGAACATAAGGATCAACCATATCACTTTTAATCAACTTTGTCAGCATAGGAGGAGGATAAATACCAACAATATCTCCTTGCACCCTCCATCTTGCAAGCCAATTTGCAGATTTGTTGCCTTCTCTATAAGTGAAAGAGATAATATATTTAAATATTGCCCTTCTATAAGATGACTAATACGTTATAACCAAATTATAATATGCCATGGAGGATTGAGCTTAGCTGAAAGCATATTGTAGAGAGTCTCAAAATCTGTTTTCAGAATGAAGTTTTTGAGATTTAGTGAGGTAGCAGTTTGTAGAGCAGCAAGTATAGCAATAATTTCAGCCTCAATAGGAGAGTTTTCCATACAAGGAGATCCAAAGTAAGTACAAAACTTACCATGTGCATCCCTGAAAATCCCACCAATACCCTTATAGGCATTAGCAAAACTTCCATCAACATTAACTTTAATCATGTCGTGTGGGGGTGGTGCCCATCTAAGGGTGTCCTACCCCTACCCAAATTAGGAGAAGCATTTTTTACAATGAAAGTCTTCCAAGCCTTCTTAAAATAAGCCACAAAAAAAGTAGTAGTAGAGGGAGTATGGCAAGAAAAATCATATTTTTTGTTATTTCTAGCATCCAAATAAACCATAATACAATGCCAGGGAAATAAATATGCTTAAAGAAAGTTGAATCAAATTCTTTCCAACTATTAATAGCTGCTTTAAGGGTCAAGTTTGATGGCCAAGTAATACCAAAGTAAAGCTTAATACGATGTCACACCTCTTTAGCAAAAGTGCATTAAAAACAAGTGATTGAAAGATTCAGCCTCACTTTTATAGTTGTAAAAAAATGAGGCAAGTTTTATTTTAATTATATCATCAAGTTGGAGCAACTTATGAAAATGCCTCTAAAGTAAAAAGGTGATGGAAGACGATAACAGTTTGTGCTAAGTGAAAGGATACCATTTCCAAGGAGTAAAAGAGTGCAAATTCGAGTAGAGCATTTTTGTGACAAAAGTATTAGCATGATGCTTCCAATAAAGAATATTTTTATCTGAGCATGAATAGGAATAGTAGCAATAGCATGAGAAACTTCACCAATTAAAGAATTCAGCATATTTAAGTTCCATTGGTCACCAATCCAACAATTAAAGACTAGTAACTTAGCATCATAACCAGAGAGAGGTGAAATAGATTACTGAGAGAGACCCCAATAATCATTCCAAAATGAAATGTTACCATCCCCAATGTCCCAAAAAATGAAATGAGAAGCAACATTCTTAGCAGCAATAATAGCCTTCCAAAGCCTGGAATCCCCCACTTTTCAATTGACCGTAGCGGGATGGGAGTTTTTACAGTACTTATAATGCATATATCTTGCCCAAAGAGACTCCTCCAAATGAAATTTGAACCAAAGCTTACACATATTTATATCAATAATATGCTTTAAACTTTTAAAGCCAAGCCCTCCAGCACGTTGAGGTTTACAAATATGCTGTCAAGTAGTCCAACTTTTAGAAGATCTAGTTCCCTTCCACAGAAACTTGTTAAATATGGTTTCAAGATAATTTTGAGTGTTTTTTTTAGCTTTAAAAACTTACATAGAATATAAAGGAAGGGTGGTAAGGACACTTTTCAATAAGGTAAGCCAACCCCCATTAGAAAGAAAGGTATTTCTCCAGTCATTAACTTTAATCTTAACTTTTTCAATCACCTCATCCATTTGAATTTGCTTTGTTCTGCCTCTGATAATGTTAACCCCAAGATACTTAATAAGGAGTTTAGAAATAGTGCAACCAGTAAAATTAGAAGCCCAAGCATGAGTTGTTGAGGGAACATCTTTACCAAAATAAATGGAGCACTTAGCCAAGTTGAACATCATACCTGAAATAATCTAGAAATCCTTTAATAAGGAGATAATAGCTTTGATGGCACGTTTACTAGCATTGAGAAATAGAATGGCATCATCAGCATAAGAAAGATGGCTAAACACAATTTTAGATTTATGAGAAAATTGAAAGTAAGTATGCTCATAATGTAGCTTATTAATAAGCCTAGACTGGTAATCAAAAGCAATAATGAAAATAGTGGGAGATAAGGGGTCTCCTTGCTTAATACCCCTGGTAGCAGAAAAGAAACCAAGAGCTTTACCATTAATCATCACACTATAACTGTTATTAGCAAGCCACCTTTGAATGAGTGAAAAAAAATCCTGTTTAAAAACTTTAGCCTATAAAATATTAATGATGAAGTCCCAACTAATTGTGTCAATGGCTTTTCTTATGTCCAGCTTAAGGACCATGTATCCCCCTCTGCATTTTTTTTCCAACACTTCAATCATTTCTTGAGCTAAAAGGATATTATTTGTAATATCCCTACCTTTGATGAAATTATATTGTTGTTCAGCAATAATGTGATAAAGGTGGGGTTGCAATCTGTTAACTATAATTTTGCTTATGCCTTTAGATATCACAGTAGTGAGAGAAAGAGGTCAAAAATTCTCCCAAGTAATCTTATCATTACCTTTAGGGATAAGAACAATAAAAGCAGAGATGAAATATTTACCAGGGTTATTTCCTAGAAAGAAGCTCTGAATAGCAAGAATAACCTCTTTCTTAACAACTTCCCAAGATTGTATATAGAAAGCAAAGAGGTACCATTAGGGCTAGGAGTTTTATTTGGGCAAATAGATTTGAAGGCATTCAAAATTTCTTGCTCATCTGGAGGGAAAGCCAAAAATAGATTATTGATATAGTTATACTCCTCAACAAATTAAGTAGGGTCAACAGCCATGGTATGTGTAGATGACTAAAAGAGCTCAGAGAAATAAGTAACAGCACTATCACCAATCTCATCAATATTAATTAAAATACTTCCATCCGCATGTTTGATTTTTAAAATGCTATTGATATTTCTTCTATGTTTAAGAGTGGCATGAAAATACTTAGTATTTTTGTCCCCTAAAACAAAGGAAGAGTCATTAGCCTTTTGATTAAGCAAGTTTTCCTCTAAGGTAATAACATCCAATAAAGCAAGATGAGCATGAGCAACAGTATCCATCAAATGAGAAGTTTCAAGTTGTGCCTTAAAGGTTTCAACAACGTGTTGGGCCTCCTTGACTTTAGTATGAACATTATCAAAAACCTGGTAATTCCATTTAGCGAGATGAGCAACCACCTTCTTGTGTAATTGCCACAAAACAATCCAAGGATTTCTGACCCCATAAAAATTCCATGCTTGGGTTACCAACTTCAGATAAGTATCATGATTAATCCAAGCATTTAAAAATTTAAAATGAGAAATAAGCGGTTTAACAGTAAAGGCATGAGTGAACAATATAGGATTATAATCAAAAGTAACATGACTCAAATGTTGAACTTTTACAATAGAAAAATGATTTATGAAAGAAGAGTTAGCTAAAAAACAATCAAGTCTCTGATATAGAAATCCTCTCCTCCAAGTGTAAGGGGATCCAAAGTAACCCAAGTCATAAAGGCCTACGTTAGCAATAGAATTAGAAAACCTGTTAATAAGAGAATGCACTACTTTACCACCCCCTTTTCTCTCCATAGGCTTCATGATCATGTTGAAATCTCCACCAACTAACTAATTATCATTAATGATGTTCCCCATAGTCTCAATTTTATGCGAAAGCTGAAATTGATCTTGAATATAAGAGCTAGAGTAAACAAATGTGCCCCATCCATGAAAATCATCCAAAGAAATTTGAGATAGAATATACTGCTCCTCATTCTCTACAATAGAAATAGTGACTACGGGCTTTCAAAGGAGCCATATTCTGATGTGAACTTACCAAAACCTCATATTTTTCTGATATTTATTCTAATTTATATAATTATTTTAAGCCTAAGAGATGAATTAACTTGGGATTTGGGCTTGCCATGTTAGGGTGTCCTCTGAATTTGGAAAAATCAGAGAGCACTCCTAACCAAAAGGAGAATAAACCTGCAAAATTTCATATCATGATGATTAATATTTATTTATTTATGATTTGATGAAATTTTATAATACTTAATTAATTTAAAAATAAATATAAGGCAAATAATTTTTATTTTTGTCCACAATATTCTCCTCTATTCACGGAGCACAGGAGTATTTTTATTTTATTTTTATGATTTTTCTGCACCAAGTTATTATTTTTTTTGTTTTCTAAATTATTTAAATCATTTAAATCCTAATTTTCTGCTTATTTGACTCAGCAAAACACAATCCTACAAATGCTCTGAAGCTTCATCCAACATTCTCCCATTTGACGATGCCTTCCGCGACAATGTTGACTCGACCCACGCTTTATGTTATGTCTCCTCTTCTGACTCCCCCTCTACTATTTGATAAATACAAGCACAAATGAATGGCATCCATTCATCATCCCCGTCAAGCCTAAACCAAGAACCTTTCAAACTAAAATGCTTTGATCTCGCTCGAAACGCAACAAACTTACTCGTGGTTTGTTCCTGTAGCTTCATCTAATTGAGACAAACACATCCATATGATTAAATGCATATGGAAAATACGTTTACTTCACAACTGGTGAAACCGAGCACAATTTTATGGTTAGTGAGTTATATCTTTGCCCAAGAGGTGAGGCCTCAATTGGGTTGGTTGTAGACATTCATTGTAGCTTCATGAAGCTCCTCCAAGTACCAATTTGAGCTGAGGTTGAGCCCTGGAAAGAGTTCAATAAAGGGGTGATTCAGATTTGGTCTAGAAGTGGGTTAGAGTGCTCATAGTGAGGGGGTCTCGATGGGGAACTTCCTCATTTGTTCTGGGGAAGCTTTTGGAATGATTAATTTGAATTTTGGTGGAGTTTTATGGGGTGACAGAAAAAACCCTAGATTTGGGTGATTAAATTAGGCTTGGACAAATGATTTGAGTGATTGAAAGTGGTGGGGTTAAACTCTGGAAGGTTGGAAGAAGCTTTGAGAGAAATTTGGAGAAGTCTTCCTAAGGAATTGACAGCACTCTTCTCATGACCAAGAGAGGGGTGGTTCAAATGGAGGAGGAATTAGAGCTTAATTGGCAAATCCAAGGGATGGAGAAGGATTCTTAGATGAAGGGCTAAGTGGCGCAATTCACCAATGGGGGTGAGTCACATTTGATGGGTAGAAATTTCGGTTTGAGCAAGCATGGCCATCTCGCTTATGGGTTTTCCAGCGACTAGGTCGGTCAGCCAGTCTAGAGGAGGTGACTAGTTTGCTCAGGGAACATCATTGAAGGTTTAATGGTGATTAGCTTTGAGGTTTGATGGCGGATTGCGTAAGGTAGAGAGCTTAGCCAAATTAAGAGATAGGTTTTCATAATTTAAGGGACCCTTGGTCCATGGCTCAAAATTGGGTCCTTGGCTGATGTGATTAGCATCCTAGGAGGCTAATTACGATAGGAGATAACTAGGCTTGGTTAATTTCAAAGGTTTAGATTAATTTGGATTTTAAGCTCAAAATTAGGGTTTAGGCTAAAAATTGGATTTGGACTTGACTTTGGATTGGTTTAAAAATTCTTTTAAGGGTCTAATTCGTTTGGGGGGTTGTTATGAAAAATTTAGGAAATAAATTTAGGGCAATTGAATTGATTAAAGGATTCAATTTATTGGAATTTTGGCTTAGGGCCAATTTTGGGGAAATTGGTTTGGGCTTGGATTTAGGTTAGGGTGGGGTTTGGGTCTAGACCAATTTAGGGTTCAAATTAGTCTAGGGGAATGTAATGAAAAGTTTAGGATTCAAAATTGAGGGAATTGGATTGGTTATGGGGTTCAATTTCATGAAATTTAGAGGTACGCTCAGATTAAGAATTTTGGCCCAAAATTTAAATTAGGGTTTGGAGGTTGGTTCAATTGGGTTGGAAATTGATTTTGACTGGGGTTGAACAAGTTGATGTTCAATTTGTGTTTGAAATTGGGTGAGTTTGAAGTGAATTTGGTGGAAATTGGGGTGAATTTTAGGAATAATGTCTTTAGCGGTAAAATTGGGATTTTGGTCAAACTTAGACAATTTGGTCAAATCAGACCCATTGGGTGGTTAAGCTTAGTTTATAGAAGGTTTGGAATGATTTGGGAGGTTTTGGGATTTTTTTGGACATAAGGGGTATTTTGGTTATTTTGATAAAATTTAAGGGTATTTTGGAAATTTTTGGTGAAATTGTGGTGTTTTGGTCAATTTGGATGGCTTGAAATGGTTTGATATGATTTTTGGAGAGAATTTGAGAATTTGGGCCACTTTTGGAAATTTAGGGTTCTAGGGGCAATTTGGTAATTTGGAGAAGTTCAAGGCTAAAAGGCCAAAATTGGGTGTTTAGGTAGAATTGAAGGCCATTAGGTGTGTCAATCATAAGGTTACCTTATTTGAGACATGAGTGTTGACCTCATTTTGGAGGTCTTCTTTTCCCTTCTCTAGATACCCTAGGACCTAGCCTTGAGATTTCCCTGTTTTGACTCTCTTAGAGGACTAGACTGGGACCCACACCCCTTAGAAATTAGAGCCATTTCTTTGCTCATTGAAGTTTCATATGGATGGTTTCAGATCCTCAACATTAGATTGAGTCTATTGAAAAGCCGACATATTGAAGCTCAAACTGAACTCCTATAGAAATTTGAAAGACATTGGTGGACACCATGATGTGTGCGATGTTTGACTTGCCACTACGAGCTATATGTTTGACTTTGGTCGTCACTTATGTGAGGACCGGTCAATAATATACTCGTTAAACGGCTCCGATTGGGTCAAAATAATTTCATTTGTCGTGCCACGCGTGAATCGAAGTTAATTTGACGCAAAAGACGACGAATTTGTCCGGATTATTCTGAATGACGAAACGGACTGCGCTATTGCGTCCGAAATGTCAATTTTAGCTAGGGAGGACACCCATTTTGTTAGGGCACCGTGCACAAATGAATTTAGCATAATTTGATATTTTTTTTATATAAGAAAAAAAATCTTCTTTTAAATAAAAAAAGGATTTATCACCCTAAATCTAAACTCTCCCTCGTGCCTTTGTTCTTTGCCCTAACCGAACCGTGGAGTCCCTTTTCCTGTTTGTCGGTCATCCCTTCTCTTTCCGAGCCCTCATCACCGGTAGCCTCGTCGGTAGCCCATTGTCACGGATTTTCCCGCCTACGCGAGTCTAGTAACCTTCCTATTTTGAATCTCGTTGGGACAATTACTCTTCGTGGGTGATTCTCCTCACCGTTCTGATGCTCACCGCTAGTGATCCATTCTCTCATCTCTACCTATAAATACCCCAGGAGGGAAAGAAGAGGGACGGTTTTTTTTTTCTTGGAAGTTTTGGAAGAGATATAGTGCTGCAATTTTTTTTTGTTTGGAAGTGTTCTCTCTTACAATTTCTTCTCCACCTTCTCCTTTCTTGAGCTAGTAAGAAATTCAGGTTAGAGGTTATTGGTTTTAAGATATGAATGTTTTTTAAATCTAGTTTTGATGGCCTGATGTTGCAATTATATTACTTCTATTGCCTCATTCGAATATATTTTGGAGAAGCTTTCTATCTCTATGAAAATGTTTAGAGCTGCTTTTTCTGTTCTTATGCTGCTCTAATTCAAACATGTTTAGGGATTATGTTCTTTTAATAAAATAGATTTGAGGGTTGGTTTTCCATGCTCTTCTTGCTACCCTCATTCAAAATATATAGCAGTTTATATTTTGGTTCTTGAGAATTTATTTGGAGCTGGATTCTTGCTCTTCTTGCTGCCCTACTCAAGTGCATATGTTGAATCTTTCTTTTCGATTTCTTGAAGAGGATTTGGGGCTTGGTTTTGCTCTCTTTGCTTCTCTTTGTTTAAATATGTGATCGAGATCCTTTTTCTATGGCTAGAGGAAGATTTGGGGCTGATTTCAAGTTCCCTTTGCTGCCTTAAATAAAAACGTATTGAAAATTATATTTTCAAGCTATTGAGAATTTATTTGGGGCTTGGGTTTTTGATCTCCTCACTGCCCTACTCAAGTGCATATGTTGAATCTTTCTTTTCGATTTCTTGATGAAGATTTGGGGTTGGTTATTTTGTTCCTTTGTTACTTTAATTGGAAACTTGTTGGAGCTCTCTTTTCAAGTTCTTGATGAAGATTCGAGGCTCATTATTTTGTTCCTTTGCTACTTTTATTGGAAACATGTTGGATCTCTCTTTTCAAGCTCTTGATGAAGATTTTGGGTTGATTACTTTGTTCCTTTGCTTCTTTAATTGAAAATATGTTGGAAATTATCTTTCGAGTTCTAGATGAAGATTTTGGGTTGATTATCTCGTTTTCTTATTGCCTTATTGCCTTATTCAAATACATCTATTGGAGGTTTCTCTTGGGTTTTAAATATTAGTTTGAAACTGTACTTTTGCTCTTTCTTATTATCATGTTCAAGCATATGTGGAAACTCTTTTTCTTTTATATAAGAGGTCAATTTAGAGGGCAGGTTTCTTCGTTTCTTGTTGCCCCTATTCACATGTACATTAGAGACTTATTGTTGGATTTTGAACATTTATTTTGAAGCTGATTTTTGCACTGCTTGATTCTCCTATTTGAATAAATACACTGGAAATCGTACCTTGGTTTTAAAATATTTTTTGAAAGTCATAGTTCTTAGCTTTCCTTGCTGTTTTTTTTTTAAATAAGTTGGGAATGGTATTTTAGCTTTGAAATTTATTCAAGAACCATGGTTTTGTACCTCTAGCTGCCCCCATTCGAAATATTTGTGGAAGTTTTATATGCGGATTTTGAAAGACTGTTTTTGGGCTGGTTTTGTGCCTCTAGCCGCTCCATTCAAATTTTTTTGGAGAACTATATACAGGTTTTGAACAATTATTTGGGATTGGTTTTATGTCCCTAACTACATATATTTGAAAGTATACTTTGAGGATACATATATTGGTTTTGAATGACTGTTTGGAATTCAAAGTTTTGTCCCTTACCAAGATCAACTTTGTTTCTTGTTGGTTCAGTTGTAAGCTTCATGGTATTACATTTTTTAGCCTTTGGTGAGGGTTCAGATCAGTTCTAAGTTTTGTAATAGCTTGGTTTGGTTTATGTTGACCGGAGGCTGATTTCTTATTTTCTTTGCTGCTCTTATTTGATTATATACATATTGGAAGCTATTTCTTTTGGTTTTAATACTGGATTTGAGATTGTAGTTTTGTTTTTCTTGTTGATCCTATTTTGAATATATGTATGTTGAGATCTTTTTTTTAGATTTGAGGTTGTAGTCTTTCCTAGTGATTGAGATTTGTTTTGATCTTTGGTGATCTAATATGGACTCTGCATTGGGTTTGGTTTCAAACTCTGCTCTTTGCTAGAATTAATTCTGATTTTGTTCTCTGCTGGAGTTGGGTTTCAGTTCCTGCTCTCTGTTGAGGTTCAGTTTCGGTTCCTGGACTTTGTACTGGGTTTGGTTTCGATTCCTGCTCCTTGCCAAAAATTGTTTCTGGTTCCTACTCTTTGTTGGGATTCGATTTTGATCTCTGCTCTTTGCTAAAATTGACTTTGATCTCTGTTCTCTGTTGGGGTTGGGTTTCGGTTCCTATCCTCTGTTGTGGCTCAGTTTTTGGTTCCTGCTCTTTGCTAGAGTTGGTTTTGGTTTTTGCTCTCTGTTAGGGCCCAAATTTTTATGCTTAATGTTGAACCTTATACAAATATCTGTTGGAATTCATTTTTAGGATTCAAAATATATGTGGAGCTCATTTTTTTATGCTTCTGGCTGACCTTTATACAAATATCCATTGGCTAGAAAATATATATATAGAGCTTATTTTTTATGCTTTTTGCCGCTCCATCATTCAAATATCTGTTGGAAATCATTTTTTTAGTTTTGGAGTATATATTTGTGGATGTTATAGCAATGTTTAGATGTTTATTTCTTCCCCTCTTTTAATATTAGATATCCAAAGTCTTTGTTGGATAAGCATATGAAATATCAAGGTGGCTTATTAGTTCGAGGTGCGGGGCAACAGGCAATGATGCAAGAGAACCATTAGACAGCTTAGTTTATAGCTGAAATATAAAATCAATATTCAATTAGTGCGATGCCCTTTCACCCCTAGATTGTNAAAATCCTTACATTGTTTATATATGTAAGGCTCATCCCAAAAATATGCTTTCGCATCATGAATGAATTTTCTTTGTTGTTGTAATGTCGGCATAGGTGGCAAAATATCACTTACAATATAATTAACAATATAAGCATACCATTGTATTTTCCACTCATTAATATTATAAAGTTGTTCATCAGGGAAACTGTATGTAATTTCATTGTCAGTGTCAAATAATTCTTGATTTTCTAATCTTGACAAATGACCAGCAATTTGATTATCAGTTCCATTTCTATCAATAACCACAAGATCAAATTCTTGCATCAAAGAATCCATCTAATCAACCTTGGTTTTGCATCCTTCTTTTGCATTAGATATTTAATAGCAGAGTGATCAGTATGCACAACACATAAAATTTGATTATCAGTTCCCTTTCTATCAATAACCACAAGATCAAATTTTTGCATCAAAAGTATATCAACCTTGGTTTAGCATCCTTCTTTTGCATTAGATATTTAATAGCAGATTGATCAGTATGCCAACCTTGGTTTAGCATCCTTCTTTTGCATCAGATATTTAATAGCAGAGTGATCATTATGCACACATTGGTTTGACATCCTTCTTTTGCATTAGATATTTAATAGCAGAGTGATCAGTGGGCACAACAACATCCTTCTTTTGCATCAGATATTTAATAGCAGAGTGATCAGTATGCACAACAAATTTAGCTTATCCTTCTTTTGCATCAGATATTTAATAGCAGAGTGATCAGTATGCACAACACATTTAGCCGCATCAAATATTTAATAACAGAGTGATCATTATGCACAACACATTTAGCTCCAATTAAATAAGATCTAAAGATATTTAATAGCAGAGTGATCAGTATGCACAATACATTTAGCTCCAATTAAATACGATCTAAATTCATCAAAAGTATCCATCTAATTAACCTTGGTTTGGCATCCTTCTTTTGCATTAGATATTTAATAACGTGATCAGTGTGCACAACACATTTAGCTCCAATTAAATAAGATCTAAATTTGTCTAAAGCACCAGTGTGCACAACACATTTAGTCCTAATTAAATAAGATCTAAATTTTTCTAAAGCATACACAATTTATGCACACATTGGTTTGACATCCTTCTTTTGCATTAGATATTTAATAGCAGAGTGATCAGTGGGCACAACAACATCCTTCTTTTGCATCAGATATTTAATAGCAGAGTGATCAGTATGCACAACAAATTTAGCTTATCCTTCTTTTGCATCAGATATTTAATAGCAGAGTGATCAGTATGCACAACACATTTAGCCGCATCAAATATTTAATAACAGAGTGATCATTATGCACAACACATTTAGCTCCAATTAAATAAGATCTAAAATCAGATATTTAATAGCAGAGTGATCATATGCACAACGCATTTAGCTTCAATTAAATAAGATCTGAATTTATCTAAAGCATACACAATTGCTAGTAACTATTAGCTCCAATTAAATAAGATCTGAATTTATCTAAAGCATACACAATTGCTAGTAACTCTTTACAGTAACAATATAGTTAATTTATGCATTATTAAGAGTTTTACTAGCGTAGTATATAACTTTAAAAATCTTTTCATACCTTTGTCCAAGAAAAGCTCCAATAGCATAATCACTAGCATCACACATCAGTTCAAATGGTTTCTCTCAGTTAGGTGAAGCTATAATAGGGGCCGTGATTAATTTTTCCTTTAATAACTTAGAGGCATTTAAATAACTTTCACTAAATTCAAATTTCTTGTCCTTTTCTAAACGTTGGCATAGAGGTTTGATAATTTTTGAAAAATCTTTAATAAAACGCATGTAAAATCCAACATGTCCAAGAAAACTCATAATCTCTCTTACATTAGTAGGAGGTGTTAGTTTATATATAACTTGAATTTTTGTAGGGTCTGCTTCCATACCATCTTCCAAAATTTTATGCCCTAACACAATTCCTCCTGCAACCATAAATTGACATTTCTCCCAATTCAGAACCAAATTAGTTCTTTCGCATAACTCTAAAACTTTATCAAGGTAATTTAAGCATGCGTCAAATGATGTTCCAAATATAGAGAAATCATCCATAAGTACTTCTAATCAATCATCAATTAACTTACTAAATATGGACATCATACATCTCTGGAATGTTGCAGGTGCATTACATAATCCGAAAGACATTCTTTAAAAAGCAAAAGTTTCAAAAGGACTAGTAAATGTTGTCTTTTCTTAATTGTCAGGAGCAATAGAAATTTGATGGTAACCGGTATATCCATCTACAAAACAAAAATATTTGTGCCCAGCAAGTCTATCTACTATTTGATCTAAAAAGGGTAAAGGAAAGTGATCTTTTCCAGTGGAAGTGTTTAATTTTCTATAATCAAAGCAAATACGCCACCCAGTAACTTGTCTGATAGGTATTAATTCATTATTTTCTTTTGTTTCAATAGTCACTCTCCTCAAGTAACTTGTCTGATAGGTATTAATTCATTATTTTCTTTTGTTTCAACAGTCACTCCTCCTTACGTAACTTGTCTGATAGGTATTAATTCATTATTTTCTTTTGTTTCAACAGTCACTCCTCCTTTCTTAGGAACACAATGAATAGGACTTACCCACGCACTCTCTGAAATAAGATATATAATTCCAGTGTCTAACCACTTCAAAATTTCCTTCTTAGCTACTTCTTTCATCATCAGATTTAATCTCCTTTGTGGATCAACTCTTGGTTTATATTGTTCACCACTTCTTTCATTATAGGGTTTAATCTCCTTTGTGGATCAACTCTTGGTTTATATTGTTCATCAATTCTTTCATCATTGGGTTTAATCTCCTTTGTGGATCAACTCTTGGTTTATATTGTTCATCTAGCATAATTCTATGAGAGTTTAATCTCCTTTATGGATCAACTCTTGGTTTATATTGTTCATCTAATATAATTCTGTGCATACATATCTGAAGGACTGATTCCCTTAATATCAGCTAAGGTCCAACCAAAAGCTTTCTTATATAATGTATCTAAAAGTCTTTGCTCTTGCAAATCATTTAATTCTTAAGATATAATAACAGGTAATGTAGATGAGTCGGTATCTATCAGTCTTTGTTCTTGTAAATCATTTAATTCTGAAGATATAATAATATGTAATGTACTATCCAAAATATTTGCTCTTGCAAATCATTTAATTCCGAAGATATAATAACATGTAATGTAGATGAGTCTCCCAGAAGAAATACATATTTCAAGTTACTTATAATTCTGAATATATAGTAACATGTAATGTAGACGAGTCTCCTAAAAATACATATTTCAAGTTACTAGGCAGTATTTTTAACTCAAGTTCATGTGGTTTTATAATTAATGAGAATAGATTTTTCTCGGCATTTTTTGTAATATCCAACATCTCAAATCTTTCCTGACATAATCTTATTCATCATTTTCTAATTCGTCAAAAATAACTTCCTCACACTTTTCAAATTGTTCCTTTTCTACAAAATGTTCTTCTCCTTCAAAATGCTTTTTGTCTTCAAAATTTTCTTTAAAATGTTCGTTCAATAGATGTTCAATAATTTACATGCGAAAATATTCATTATCTCTTTCAACAACAGGGTATTTCATAGATCTCGCAATGTTAAAAGTCACTTCTTGATCATTAACTCTCATAGTTAATTCACCTTTTTGAACATCTATCATAGCTTTTCCAGTAGCTAAAAATGGGTCCCTAAAATGATAGGTATTTCTTTATCTTCCTCCATATCTAAAACAATGAAATCCATAAGAACCCTAAAATAATAGGTATTTCTTTATCTTCCTCCATATCTAAAACAATTAAATCCACAAGAAAGATAAATTTATCAACTTTTACTAAAACATCTTCTATAACTCCCTTATGATATGTAACTGAACAATTCGCTAACTGTAGAGTTACAAAAGTGGGTGAGACTTCTCCTAATCCTAATCTTTTGAAAATTGATAGAGGCATAAGATTAATGCTGACTCCCAAATCACATAAAGCTCTGCCATAAATTTTTTCACCAATAACACATGATATAGTGAAACTGCCAGGATCTTTTAATTTTTTAGGAAGCTTTTTCTGAAAAATTGCACTACACTCTTCGCTAAGTGCAATAGTTTCATTATCCGTGAACTTTCTTTTCTTGTTCAGAATATCTTTCATTAATTTCACATAATTGGGCATTTGCTCTAAAGCTTCTACTAAGGGAATATTTACTGTTAATTTCTTAAGAATTGCTAAAAAATTGGAAAATTGTTTATTTTATTTGTGTTGCTTCAATCTTTGAGGAAACGATGGTGGAGATTTCTCCACAGTAATTTTCATTAGTGTAAATGGATACTCTAAATCTTGGTACTCATGATCCTTCTCTTTTTCGGTATCCACTTTATCTTTTTCAGTTTCTATTTCTTTTTGCACCCTTGATTCCAATTCTTTTCCACTTCGTAATTGTATCGCTTTGATTTGTTTTTTTCCTTGATCTTTAGGATTTGGTTCTACAGTACTAGGAAAAGTTCTTAATGTTCGGTTATTAAGCGCAGTAGCGATATGATCTAATTGGTTTTCAATATTCTTAATAGCAGTTCCTTGATTTTGTAATTGATTTCCTTGAATCCTTAATTGGTTCTCAATATTCTTAATAGCAGTTCCTTGATGTTGTAATTGATTTCCTTGAATCTATAATTGATTTCCTTGATTCTATAATTGTTGACCCATGTTTAATATCAGCTCTTCCATAGATACGTTTTTCAATATTCTTAATAGCAGTTCCTTGATGTTGTAATTGATTTCCTTGAATCTGTAATTGCTTGATTCTATAACTGTTGACCCATGTTTAATATCAGTTCTTCCATAGACAACTTCTTCTCCTTAATTTGAGTGTTCTTAATAGCAGTTCCTTGATTTTGTAATTGATTTCCTTGAATTTGTAATTGATTTCCTTGACATGTTTAATATCAGCTCTTCCATAGACAACTTCTTTTCCTTAATTTGAGTGTTACTGTTTAATAAATTCTGGAGGATAAGAAGGTCTATAGTTAACATTTCCTTGGTTGGATGATTTTCCTAATGGGTTCACTATGTTTAACATCAGCTCTTCCATAGACAACTTCTTTTCCTTAAATTGAGTGTTACTGTTAAATCCTGGTGGATAAGAAGGTCTATAGTACATTTTTTTGGTTGGATGAATGTCCTAATGGGTTTACTGAGTTGTTTGCCCATTGTTGATTTGTAGAACCCTTGGATGGATGAATTTCCTAATGGGTTCACTGAGTTTTTTGCCCATTGTTGATTTGTAGCGAAATTGTTATTCCAATTAAAATTTGGATGACTCTTCTAACCTGGGTTATAATAATTTGAATATAGATTGCTGGGTCTATTAATAACATTTAAGGTCTCATATGAAGGTTGAACATCTACAATTTGCCCAGATGAATTCTCTTCCATCATAGGAGGTGTTGGAGAATAATTCATCCCATAATGATCTAATTTCTTTGATATTACAGCAATATGTAAAGCTAACATAGATATTGCATCAGAATCATGGATACTAGCTACTCTTTTAGGATTTACTTGCTCAGAGAGCCATTGAAAATTATTGGTAGCCATCTCTTTTATTAATGAATAGCCTCATCGAAAGGTTTTGACATTAAAGAACCACCAGCCGCATCATCTATAATCGATCTAAGAGATCCCACTAATCCATTATAAAAAGTTTGAATTATCAACCAATCTGGTAACAAATGATGAGGGCACTTCTAGAGAAGATCTTTAAATCTCTCCTAAGCTTCATATATTGACTCTCCATCAATCTGACAGAACGATGCTATGTCATTTCTAAGTTTAGCAGTTTTGGATGAAGGGAAATATTCAGATAGAAATTTCTGTGAAAGTTCTCCCTAAGTTCTAATAGATCCCGGTGCTAAGGAATTTAACAACATCTTAGCCTTAACCGTCAATGAAAAAGGAAAAAGTCTAAGTCTCAAAACATCGTTTGAAACTCTGTCATATTTAAAAGTAGCACACAGTTCTAAAAAACTAGCGAGGTGTAAGTTTGGATCCTATCATATTTAAAAGTAGCACATAGTTCTAAAAAACTAGCGAGGTGTAAGTTAGGATCTTCCGTTTGAAACTCTATCATATTTAAAAGTAGCACACAGTTCTAAAAAACTAGCGAGGTGTAAATTAGGATCTTCATTATCCTATTTAAAAGTAGCACATAGTTCTAAAAAACTAGCGAGGTGTAAGTTAGGATCTTCATTTGGTCTCCAAATTGATTGTTTTGTACCATTTGGATAATAGCAGGTTTAAGCTCAAATGAATTAGCTAAATTGATTGTTTTGTACCATTTGGATAATAATAGGTTTAAGCTCAAATGAATTAGCAGCTATCCGAATTGATTGTTTTGTACCATTTGGATAATAGCAGGTTTAAACTCAAATGAATTAGCAGCTACAAAATTTAGATAGAATAAGTGAATTTCATCTGCTGTAGGACTTGCATAATCTCTTAGGGGACTAGGTTGGTGTTCATTCTCTATTCCTTTAATGCTGTAGGATTTGTATAATCTCTTAGGGGTTTAGGTTGGTGTTCATTCTCTATTCCTTGATCGTTCAGGTTATTTTCTATTGTATCAAAATTTCTAGATTCTCTTCTTAATCTTCTAATCCTTCTAACAGTGTGTTCTAATTTCGAATCGTAGGGTATAAGATTTTTAGGTCCAAATTTACGCATACAGTTTGAAATCAGTACTAAGTAATATAATTAAATAAATATAAAAGTAGGTTGCAATTCAAGTAAAAAATTTCTAATAATCTTAATTTGTCTGTTACTCTGATTGTGATTTGACTCACTCACTCAATCACTCCCCGATAACGACGCTAAAAACTTGACAGCAACTTTTTATATACCTAAAATTATAAGAATTTGACAGCGTCACTAGAAGATTTAAATCCCCGGCAACGACGCCAAAAACTTGACCGATGACTTATATATGCAATAAAAATATAAGATAAATATGGACATAATAAATATTCAATAATTGTAAAGTCACACATATCAACACAAGTATACATATCGCTCAAGTAATATAGGGCTCTAATGGAGTCCTAGATATCGATTCCCATAGCAAGTATATGTATCACTCAAGTAATATAGGGCTCCAATAGAGTCCTAGATATCGATCCCATAGGGAGTAACTTTAGAACTACGAACTAAGATTTTAGAAAAGCAAATCTTAGATATCGATGTCAACACAAGTATACATATTGCTCAAGTAATATAGGGCTCTAATGGAGTCCTAGATATCGATCCCACAGGGAGTAGTTAGAGTTACGAACTAAGATTTTAGTAAAGCAATACTTTAATCACAACAACGAAGTTCAGTTTTCTTATGTTTCACTAATAGACAATTGAAATAATAAGTAATTTTAATAACTATTAAATAACTAATGATATTAAGGAGGGTTTAATTGTGATATTCAATCTAACTAATAAATAACTAATGATATAAAGTAGGGTTTAATTGTGATATTCAATATATAAGAAAACATATTCTCCTTGTCAAGAAATTATAGTGAATGACTAAAACGAATTAGATCAATTTATATTGTGCCAAATAGGAGCATACCTTTTCTTTACCCTTTGGTCCAGACATAAAGAACATTGACTAATCTTACGCTTGTTTACTGAATCTGCGGCTAGGATGGGAGGATACCGGCTCTCACTTCGGAGCTCCCACGTTCCCCCACATGAGGGCTAACATCTACACTTCAACACCCAAACTATAGGACCAAATTGGGGATTTAGTCTGTCACTCTAAAATCTCCAATTCTACCCCTGATAATATTATTTCTCTATTTATTTGCACCCAACTTCCAATGGCTTTGACCTCCCTGAATCTTGGATGTAATCTTCACTTTAGTTGTAAAACTCAACATATTTTAAAAAATCAATTG
>JXCR01066771.1:140793-189490 GCA_002079205.1 Phalaenopsis hybrid cultivar
ATATATATATATATATATATATATATATATATATATATATACCATTTTCAAAAATTTAAAATTACATTATATATATTATATTAAGTTCTAAATTTTAAAATCTTATTTTAAAAAAAAAAGGTCGACAACAAGCTGTGGACCACATATGCCATAGCAGGTTGTGTAAGTTGTAGCCATGAGTTGTGATGACATCATAAGCAATGCGGGCCAAAGTTGAGAGCTGCAATGGTTGTGGACCACGTAGGTTGGAGTTGGTCACGTTGGTTATAGTGGTGAGCTGTGATGATGACAGTGAGCTGCAAGGAGCCAAAGTCGGAAGCTGCACGAGTTGTGTGCTATGTAGATTATAGTTTGTCATGTATACCATATTGGTGAGGTGATGTCCGAAGGCCGCATAGGCAAGAGTTGAGAGTTACATAAGCTATGGACCACGTAGGCCGTATTAGTGAGTTGTGATGATGTTCATAGGCCACACGAGCTAGAGTTGAGAGCTGCATGAGCAATAGAACATGTAGATCATTGTTGGTCATGTAGGTCGCAGAGGTGAGTTATGATAACTTCCATAGGCTGCAGGGGACGGAGTAGGGAGATGCACGATGTTGATCTCATTTTTTACAAACTTTATTTCCTTTGACTTAAGCATAACTACATTTATTTAATCCTGAGAATATTGTTTTCCCTCATGATATTATTGTAAGGCTCAAAATCTCATTTTAAATATTTAATGAGACTTATTATCACCATAAAGCCATTCAAAAAAAATTTATTATTAGTTGAAATAATGTTTTTGTAAAGCTTTGCATTTAGGTTTCCTATACATGAAAATAGTTTTACGTAAAATTTTTTCAATGAATCATTATTTTTGAAAAATTGACTTTATTATTGTGTCCATGTTGTCAAAATCTCTTAAACGATCCTTCTTTACTTAATTTTGATCTCGTTTAGGTACTTTTTGAGTAAATGATATATTCAAGTGAGAAAACGATAATTAGGAAAGATAAGCAATAATTTGACTATAACCACTTCAAAATGGCTTCAAATCAACTCTAGCCTTGAACAAAAGCTGTTCTAAACTTAATCATACACCATTTGGACTAATAAAATTTAATAAAAAACTTTTTGGTCGAAAATTGACAATTTCTTTCTCAAGGGTAAGACCCACTTTGACCAGACATATGTCTCTATCTTGCTTGAATAATCCAAAACCAATTAAACCATTAAAATTTTTGAAGCTTTATCTATCAAATGGGCTATGGTCAATTTTTTTTACCATAACCACCACATAACCGCCCATAACCACCTTCCATAAGCACCCATAATCTTTGAGTGACCATATCATGGGCTAGAGAACTCCGTTTAGAAAATTATATGGGTCATTAGAATCCTACTTTTGTGCATTTTAAAATGACATATAAATTTAATTTTTTCCAATTATTTGTGCAAATATGTAAATTTTCTCTCATAATTGTTTAAAATTACACTAATGTCACTCAATCTTGATCACTCATATAATTACCCATCTAACCATCCTTCTTGAGCCCCCTCATTAATCCTTGAGGCTCATTTTTACTAGTTCACATTAGTCCAAAAATAAATTCACATGATTTTCCCTCCAAATAAACTAAATCTTTGCCCTTGAACTAAAAATGATAACTACCTCCCTTCATCTCACCCATCCAATCCCTCCACCGACTAGATTGCCACCCAAACTCCCTCATTAACCCTATTAATTCTGTCCAAACTCCCCCAACTTCTTCCTCTCACTCCACTATAGCCCATTTTTCCCCTAAAAAATTCTTCTTCCCATTTAAATTCTCACCCTCTCCCTCCCCCTCTCCCCTTCTCTCTCTCTTTCTCTCTCTCTCTCTCTCTCTCACACACACACACATACACACACACACATTTTCGTCCCCTCCTTTCCTCTATTTCATTTACACCAAAATCCCCTCTCCTCATCTCCACTAAAATTGAGACAATCAAGAAAAAATTGAGAGAAGAATTTAAAGAACAAAAAGGAGAAGTTAAGGAATATCTCCAAGTAAGAATTCAACAACAACAAAACACGAGATATAACATTCTATCCCATGTAAATCCAATGTAATTCACTTATCCATGTCTTTATGCAATCTATTTCAAAATTCACATTTAAGTTTTAAAAAATTTTCAAATTTATGCATGTTGTTCATTCTAATAAAAAAGTTTTCATGTGAATTAACTTCTAAATTATGTAGTTGATGTGAATTCTTGAATCTATCATGTTACATGCTTGAATCATGGGGCTCTTAATCTTATTGTGTTTTATTGTATGAGTTTGATGTTTTTGCATGAAATTACACATGTTTCCATGCATTTTAGTCAAGAAAAAAAATACTTGTATGAAACCTTAGGGATTTTTGTTCAATCATCTCTTAATTCATATGCTAAATGTTAATTTATAAGGCTACATATACCTTCATGAACATTTAATCCAAACTGAAAATTATCGGAATAGGAATGCTGTTAATTTTTAATGACCTAATTTTATTGATTATAAATGAATATTCTATCGCTTATTATAATTTCAATAGGTTATCAAATGTATTAGGGTCATATGTAAAACCCTTGTCCGTAATTTTTTAACCAATGAAACTTCTGACAGAATACATTCACTGGACTCTCCTCTAATTCTTCATCGATTTCCTTGATGATTCCTTGACCAGTGAGTGTGACTGCATGGCTAGTTGGGTAGCTGGAGGCAATTTGATTTTAGTCGTGGCATTAGAAACATTTCCTGGATGGCACTGTGTTGAAGGAAGTGCCTTTTCCTGTCCTCTTTCTGCTTTGATTTGCCCTGTCAGTCTTTTTTGCAATTATGTTATTTCCTCCCGAGATACCGTTATTGTTTGTACTTGTACAAATTACTAATGGCAGATCTTAGGCCCTCGAGATAATCTGGCGATCTTATGCTCATTTGGCCCTGTTAGCTTGCACTTTAGTTACAGATGGTCAAACTTGATTGTGAACTCCTCAATTGATAGATCTTGTTGTTGCAAGTTGTGGAGTTTTAGGAACATTTCCCTGAGATACTACATTGGGAGGTATTTTTTTCTTCATTGCTTATTCATTTTTTTACCAATTAATTTTCTTTTCACTTCCTTTACTGCTCCTATGTCATTGTGGATCCTTGCATCATAAGGAGGCATTCTTCTTTAGTTTAAGTACATCTAAGTAGACTCACTATTCCTCTTGTAGTCTTTTTATTTGAAAAATCATTTGATTGTTTGCAGCCAGTCGAAAAACTTATCGGGGTTGATGCTTCCCTCAAAGTTTGGAAGGTTGATCTTGATGTCAAAGTCCCTCTGACCTGCATAAGGGCCATCTTTTCATGACCTCCTTTAATATTAGATACCAAAATTGCATGACTGATATTCTTCATTGTTGTGATCTTCTCTGTGGAACAGATTAAGTTTCTTATCTCTGTCTTCCCTACGACTCTCTCGATCAAGGTCGAAGGTAATATCTTCATGTTTCTTGTCATCTAATTTGGCTAATCTTTATTGCACAAGATGAATTTCACATTGGATCTTTTCCTGAGTAGAGTCTCATGTACCCCTTCGTGGTGGCATGGCTAGAGTTGGGCATTGGAAGAAAAAAGTTGGTGAAAGGAGAATTGGGCAAGGTTGGAGGCTGAGGAACCATAAGATAGCACTAGGTTCAAATCAAACTCTGATACCAAAACTAGTTGAGATGTGATGTAATAAAAATAGTGCTACAACATGACTATATTTATATGAAGTATCCCAAGCTATATTTATATGAAGAGATTCAAAGGTGGTAGCAGCGTTGGCAAAGTGTGCGATCGTTGGGTAGGTAGGTAATTGTGTGTGGTTGGTTGTAGGTGAATTGGATGGCAAGATCATGAAGGAAGTAGGGGTGATAATAGAGTGGTAGAGGAATGTGGGGGGTGGTAGGTGGCTAGTGGAGTGATAAGGAAAAAGGATGGGTGAGTAGTAGTGAAGGGGGTTTGATGTTTACATCAACACCTCAAAGTAGGATACAACTGAAGCACCACCTGACATCAATTACTGATCCAACAAGTGGGAAGTGACTCCACACAAGAGATTAGAGGACAACTTCTAGAAGAACTACCTCCCACAATTGCAGGGAACATCTATTTATAGCCTCCTACTTCTATACGAAAGGAAGGCTAGTGAAAATTTAAGAAACTTCAAAGGAAAGACATTTTCAGAAGAAGATAAGTGTGGAAGGTGCATGAAACTACTCTGGATCGCAAAGATTCACAATCCCCTTTTGTTCTCAGGTGTGGGATCACATTTCTTCCAACTGTCCCATGATCCTTCTCTTGTGTTCCCATCCCGCTTTCCATGATTTCACAGGATTTAGTTGTAGCTACTTTATTACGACGCTTTGGAGTATTGGTTTTACAGCGGCCCACATCAGAGAACTTTTTTCCCACTAATTCGAGTGTTGCACTGAGCCCCTACATTACCTAGGGCACACACCCTATATTAGTCCAATCTTGAAGCCCTAGGTTAGTTTACTAAGTACACAATTGATAGAATTAATGACTAGGACCTATAACACAATTTGAACTATCCCCTCATATTGTAAGAGTATGATGGAATGAAGTAGCCCATGCTATGGATGAAGATACACAAAACCACTTTATAACGGGAATGACTACCTTAAGTCATTGTTATGGTGATAAGGAAGAACATCTGTTATTTTATTGGTTATTAACTTGAGGCTATTAATGTACCCGGGAGGATGGAAAGTCTTGAGCATCTTGATCAGACACGTTACTCCAAAAATTAGGAGTTGACCTCACTTTTGATTGAGGTCTAGTTTCCTCCTTAGTAGCCTAGGGTCTAGCCATAAGACTTTCCTATTGACTATTTCTAGAGGACTAGAAAAGGAACCCTCACCGTGAGAAATTCTAAACTCTTCTTTGCTCACCTTGAAGTTTTACATGTTGGTCCTAACCTTTAGTACTTAGTAGGTGGGGTCACTATGAGGAAGCTCAAGAGGAGTTTCCTATAGGATAGTCAAGCCTTAGGACTAACCCTGGGTGGTCTAGTCTTGGTTAGGCTAGCTTGCACACACTGCACGTTCTCATACACCCCAAACCCTAGGACCTTTTGATTTGATCTCCTGACTCGTTTTGGAAAACTCATATGGGTGGACCCAAACCCTAGCCCTTGGCTAAGAGGGTTAGGACCAGCATATTGATCATCCCAAATGAGTCTTCATATGGCTTCTATTGGTTTTACGTGGCTTATGTCGACCTCATTTTTGAGGTCTTCTTTTCCCTTCTCCAGATACCCTAGGATCTAGCCTTAAGATTTCCCTATTTTNCAATGTTCCAGCTAAATAAGGTTTGGCATGCAGATTGAAAAAAGAGTCTCTATGGCTTAAAGCATGTCCCAAGATAGTGGTATAGGAGGTTTGACAGGTTTATGTCAGAAAACAGGTACATTAAGTGTCAGGCTGACCACTATTGCGTCATCAAACACTTTGGTAACTGTTATATTTTGTTTCTGTTGTGCGTAGATGACAAGCTGGTTACAAGGGCAAATATGGAGAAAATCAAGGACTTGAAGAATCAGTTATCAAGTGAGTTTGAGATAAAGGATGTAGATCGAACCAGGAAGATTCTCAGGATGAGAATCAGCAGTGATAGGAGTGTAAAAATAGTGAAGTTGTCTCAAGCAGAGTATGCTGCAAAGATCCTACAGAGGTTCAACATGAGTGAGAGAAAACCAATTAGTACTCCCCTAAGTAGTTACTTTAAACTATTTAAGGAGCTATTGCCTAACTCCGAAGTAGAGTAAGCATAGATGGAAAGAACTATGTTTCAGTAGTTGGAAGTTTGATGTATGCAATGTTTTTTACCAGACTAGATATTGCATATGTTGTAGGAGTAGTTAGCATGTACATGGGTAATTCAGGCAAACATCATTGGGAAGCTGTAAATTGGATTCTCAGGTATTTGAGATAAACAGTCAACAGGGCACTTTGTTATGGAAATACTGGGATCAGTCTACAGGGATTCGTAGATTCAGATCTAGCAGAAGATGTGGACACTATGAGAAGTACATATGGGGGTATATCTTCACATTGGGGAGCACAACGGTGAGTTAGATTTCTAGGTTGCAGAAGATTGTTGCTCTTTCTACTACAGAGGCTGAATATATTGTTATTACTAATGTTAGCAAGGATATGATTTGGCTACAGAGTTTCATGATGGAATTGGGCAAGGTGCAGGGGATTGGAAAACTTTACAGTGACAATATGAGTGTGATTCATCTTGGTAAGAACGATGCTTTTCATTTCAGGACAAAACGCATCCAGCTCAGGTATCATTTCATTCGGTCTCTTCTAGAAGATGAGTTGTTTTTTTTTTTTTCTGGAAAAGACACATACAACTAAAAATCCTGCGGATATGTTGACGAAGATGGTCACTGTTGAGAAAATGAAGTTGTGCTTAGCTTCAATTGGATTTCATGAAGGTTGAGATCGGGGGTGAGCCACACCAAGGTACGTGACTATGAAGGCAATTCATCTGGAGGTGCAGGTACAGAGGACTAGACTAGGTGCTATCATTCTCCAAGTGGGAAATTGTTAGTTGTGGAGTCTGATTGTAGCACTTATCAGAAGCAGGATGGTTGGCTTCCACGCAGTCAATCTACCCAATGCCAAGGAGCCTGACTGTGGGCGCTTAAGCTCCCACTGAGTGTTCCCAAACCGAGAAGGTAGAAGTCCTTCTCCCAAACTAGGCGCTTAGGCTCCCACTTCAGCGCTTGTGCTCCTGCTTCTAGAGAACTGACTGCGACTTTATATATGCTTAAAAATACAAGATAAATATGGACGTAATAAATATTCAATAATTGTAAAGNCCTATTTTGACTCTCCTAAAGGACTAGACTGGGACCCACACCCCTTAGAAATTCAAAGTCATTTCTTCACTCCTTGCAGTTTCATATGGACAGTTTCGGATCCTCAACATTTGATTGAGTCGATCAAAAAACCGACATATTGAAGCTCAAATTGAGCTCCTATAGAAACTTGAAAGACATAGGTGGACCCCGTGACTTGCGTGACATTTGACTCGCCACTGCGAGTGATGTGTTTGACTATGGTTTACGTTTAGGAAAGGACCGGTCATCAATTCGCTCATTAAACGACTCTGATCGGGTCAAAATAATTTCATTTGATGTGTCCTGCGTGAATTAAAGTTAACTTGATGTGATCATCAACAAATTTGTCTGAATGATTCCAGATGATGAAACGGACCGCGCTGTCGCGTCCGGATCATTAATTTTAGCTAGGGAGGACACCCATTTTTTTGGGGCACCGCACATGAACGAATTGCACAAAATTTGATATTTTTTTATAAAAAAAAGTTTTAAAATCCCTAAAAAAAATCTCACGCCTCTTTTCACGCTTGTTTTCCTTGCCATAGCCGAAACTCCTTTCTTCTCTCCTCTCTTGACCGAAAGTTGAGGGTTTCTTGCCGGTTTTCTGGTCATCTTTCTCGTTCCCAACCCTCATTGCCGGTTGCCTCGTCGTTTGCTTTGCCAGTAACAGGTTTTTATCGGCTTTTCCTGCTTGATTGGATCCGGTAACCCCTATTTTATATCTTGATAAATCTCTTACCCTTGGAGGGCATTTCCCGTCACCTTTCTTTTTCTCACCGTCGGTGAGTGACCGCGACTTTATATATGCTTAAAAATATAAGATAAATATGGACGTAATAAATATTCAATAATTGTANTGCATTATTTTGCTCCAACAACCCTAATTCATCATTCCTGCAACAAAAAATTAAAAACACCTTTCTTTATAGTGCAATATCATAAAAAATAGTATAAAATATGTATGAAAATCTCAATATATTTTACTTTGGTCAGTGAGCCCCTTTCCTCTTAGTGGCTATAAATTCCCCTTTGGGGGAAGTATTTTGGGGTTGATTTTTTTTTTTGAGATTTCAAGGAGACATAGTTTGAGAGCTCATTCTCTGTTTGGAGTTTCTATTTCAAGATTTTCTTACTCTTCTCGTTCTTGTGTTAGCAAGGAGTTAAGGTCAGGTTTTATTTACTTCTAGAATACTGTTTGATTTCTGGATTAGTTGTCCATGCGATAACTTCTTTTGGATTATGAGATTGGTAGATCAAATGGAAATGATATTTCAGTTTGATCGTCTCTTCGATGAAGAAACAAAGTTTCCTCGTGAATATCTATATCATGGCTGCCTTTACTTATTAATATTGGAGATAATGTAGTAGAATTTTAGAAGTCTGCTGGAAAGATGTATTAAAAATCTTAGGAAATATTTGAGTACTTTTGACTACTATTTTCTCGCTGCATTTCTTTAACATGGAGATTCTTGGATTTATTTGATTCACGGGAAATTTTTTGTTGAGCTCCTTGGTTGGGCATTCGATTTCATTTGATCTTGGAGGTTTTGTTTTGAACTTCTCGATTGATTCTCTATTTTGTAATGAAGATTTGTGTCAGTCTTGAAGGATCAATTATATTTTTTGTAGCTCTCTTTATTTGAACTTCGATATTGGAAACATTTTAATGATTTGGCTAGCCATTTGGTGGCTCGGTTTTTGGCTTGGTGGTGGCCTATTCCTTTTGTTCATTTGTTGGATTTGATTTTGCCCTTATGTGGAGGCTCAATTATGTTTCTTGTAGCTCACTTTATTTGAACTTCAATATTGGAAACATTTTAATGACTTGGATGGCCATTTGGGGCTCAGTTTTTGTCCTCTTTGTTGTCCCCTTCTTTGAGAATTGTTGGAAATTAGTTTTATGTTTTGAAATATATTTGAGGGGCTCAATTTTTTTTATCCTCTTTGCTGCCCCTTGTTCGAGTATTGCTGAAAATATCTTTGGAATTAATTTTTGTTCTCCTTGTTGTTTCTCGTTTAAATATATGCTTGAGATCAGTTTTTATGTGTTGAAAATATCTTTGGGATTCAGTTTTGGCTCTCTTTGCTTCTCCTTATTTGAATATTTGCTAGAAATTTTTTATGTTTTGGAATATATGTTTGGAGCTGCAGTTCTTACTCCTCTTATTGTCCTATTCAAATACATATTGAAAATTGTCTTCTAGCTTTGAGAATTAGTTTTGGAGCTGTAGTTTTTGCTCCCCTTGTTATCTTATTTGAATACACATCGAAAATCATTTTTGGGTTTTGAAAACTGCTCTAATATTTTGGATTTGCAATTGGTGCTCTTATTTGAATAAATATTGGAGTTGTTTGGTGCTTTGAATATCTGTTTAGTGTCTCAGTTTTTGCTCTTCCTGCTGCCCCTTAATTCGAGTGTATACATCGGATATTTTGGTGCTTTGGACACTTGATCTTGAGGCTAGATTTCGCTTCTTGTTATTCCTTATTAAAAATATATATGTTGATGAAAATTTAGTTTTCTTCTAAAAGTTTTTGGAACTTATTTTGGGGTTTAACTATCCCTTTGTTGCTTCCTCTGGTCGTGGGCCTTTCTGTTATTCTTTTAGGTGTGGGTGTATGTTGATATTTCCTCCTGGTGTTCCTTAGCCGTGAGTTCCCTGTTGCCTTACCCGAAAATATTTATTTGAGCTTTATTTATGTTATCTCATGGTTTTTTCCCTTGCTGCCTGAGAATTAAATGGTATGCATGTAAATCTATTATTATTCTTTAATATATATTTAACTTGGTGATATTTTCCAGCATGCTAAAGTTGAATTTGAAGAAATGCATAAGTTGAAACTTTGGAGGAATATTTACTTAATCCTTAGAGTATTGTTGGAATTGGCTTTTTGGTTACACAAATTTCATGAGTTTGAATTTGATAATATGAGAGTATAAGCACATTTATCTTTGAAAAGTTGGCAGAGCAAATAACAATCACATATACAAGTTTAAAGTTTGAACTTAAAGGTGGAACGAGGATGTTTTAGAAATGCTTAAATGATTACTCACTCATTTTCTTGATACAAACTATGCGAAATTTTGTTGGATGAGCTTATGAAATATTGAGGTGGCCTATTAGTTCGAGATGAGGAGTAACATACAATGATGCAAAGAACCATTGATTAGCTCTTCTTATAGGTGAAAATATAAAATCAATATTCAATTAGTGTGATGCCCTTTCACCCGTAGATCTTCAACAGCTCTGACCTTTTTCAAAAGGTTCGAGAATCGGTAGCCACAAAAGAAAATATACTACAAACACCCTACATGTCACAAAAAGAACAGATACTACAAACACCCCACAGATACTACAATCGCGAAAGAATAAAAACGATACTACACTGTAGACACCATATTCTGACTAATACATGCATACATTGGATATCACCTACACGTACATTTCATACATCACATAGTACATCTTGCATACCACATACAAATACACCACATATCTTTATTTGATGGATCTAAGTATCATCATATCATTTTTTTATATTGCAGACACTAAATCCACACACTACGCCCTGTACGACAGATACTACATTTCACATATAGCTGCAGTACACTTTGATGAGTTCATATGCTACATTTCACAAATAGGTGCACTATACTTTGAGGAGTTCAGATACTACTCAGTTCACACATCCTTTAAACGATGGGTTCTAGGGTTGTCAGACTATAGGGGTGATTCGTTGGTGGCCTCAAGTTAATATTGGTAGGTTGACTTCGATATATTAGTTGCCTGTGGGATTGAGATAAAGAGATGAAGATGTCTAGTCTGAGCCTAAACCCGAATTAAAAGCTAATATTCCACTTTAAATTTTCATATGCTCATTATTTAACCTTTCGTTTATCATTTGCAAATATTTGCCTATTCCTCTTATATTATGCAATTGTAATATGTTTTGTAGCATCGTTAGACTTAATCAGGTACACTAAGTTGTTTCGGTTTTGTTCCTTTACTGCACCCTTTTTTTTATTTGTATAGTCTTTCATTTCTTCATGCCGCTTCATTTCCATAATTTTCCTTTAGTCTTTTCTTGTTATAGTACATTACTACATAGTTGTTTCTTTCTTGTACTATATCATACTATAGACATTCACCTACATTCATTTTTTTATATACAAGTTCTTTTAGTATGCTTATGCAATCCCTTAGGATAGGCTGTTCGAGGCATGGTTTTCTCTTTTCTTTATCTCTCTTCTCAGAAGGAGACGACGACGTTGTCAATTGGTGATTCATCTCCAGGCAGCAATCGGGACTACGACGGATGGTGGCAAAAGGAACTTCAACCGAGCTTCAAAAGATTTAACTAATACACTTGTAGGATGCTGAGGTTGTTCGTCTGGCACGACATAAATCCTCACACTATATTTTAGGACTTTCTATTATTTCATATCATACGATATAAGTCCTAAACTTCTTAGGATTTTGAGGTGGTCGTTTGGTACGACATAAATCCTCACATTTTCTCGGGCTATTTGCATATAACATACAGATATAAGTCCTGAATATCTAAATAACTCGCAAGACTGAAATATCACATAATTTCTCTCTCAAAGATTAGTTTGATATGTCACTAATTCTTCTTCAGTATCTTCAACATCTCCTACTTTTCGTTCCTTTGAATTCCGAAAATAACTGTTCTTACTTGAACCTATCATATTTGACTTTTTCTATAAGCAATCGTGGAAACCTAAATGTTAAATTCTTGAAGACGAAACCTCTGATCATTATCGAGAGTTTTCTTAGGTGACTTTGGTTGTTAAGATGTAATTAACTATATGAGCTTGCATCCATAGGAAATTTAAGAAACCATATTAATCTAAACCTTATTTAATTTGTGTGTTAGATAGGGGAACTTATCGGCTATAAATTCGCAGACCAAAATAAAGTCATAAACTTTTAAGTTTAGATAGTTAAGCCTACTAATAAGTGATATGATTATCCTTTCAGATAATATATCATTTATAGTAATCGTGCTCAGCTATTTGAACTATTAAATATATGAGGTCTATCTAGTCTCTTCATTTTTCAAAAATAAAGGATACTATTTTCATAAAATTAAAACTACATCATATATTATATTAAATTTAAATTTGAAACCATTATTTAAAAAAAAATGGCCGACAGCTTCATGGCTTATTTGCTCATCCTAGCCCAAAATCACCAAAATTACCAAAATATCCCTAAGAACCCTAATTTTTGCCAAAATTTCCAAAATCGTCCAAAACACCCAAATTTTTCCAAAAGTCATCTCAAATCTTTCACCACTACCTGAATTGACCAAAATCACCAAAATCCCAAAGTATCCCAAAATTATCAAAAATTACCAAAATGCCCCTTATGATTCAAAAGTTCGAAAAATTCCAAAACTCCCAAAAATTCCAATGTCATCCCAAATATTACCAAATTCAATTTTGAACCTACACATTGACTCAATTTGACCCATTTTTGACTAAAAGCCCCAAATTGCCCTTAAAGCCCAATTTCCCCAAATTAGCCCCAATGTCAAGCCAATTGACCTCAATCTTGCCCAATTTCAATTCCAAATCAAAATTAATTATCCATAATCCTAATCTAAACAAAATCCAAGCCCAATTTGACCCAATTGAGAGCCCAATTTCAACCTAAATCAAAAGCCTCAATTTTGACAATGTGACCAAATCTCCCCAAATTGAACCCCACGCCCTATCCAATTGGCCCAATTTTGTACTCAAAACTCTTTATAACCATTAATCACATCAAATTGGACCCTCAATTGGCCTTTTTAAAGCCTTAATCCCACTCAATTTCAACTTGGACCAAAATCCCCAAGTTTGCCCCAATTTAGCCATATGTCCAAATTCTATCAAATTGATTTTTCAATTCAATTCAAAATCACTTGAAATCCTTTCAAAACTCTTCATGACATCTCCCTACACCAAATTAAACATTTAATTAACCCAAATTTTAACCCAAATTTTAGCCCAAATTCACCCCCAATTTAAAAAACCTAAGCCCTTAAGTCATTTAAAAAGCATAAGATCAATTAAAAGCCCACATGACAATTTTGTTCTCATCATCCATTTAATCAAAATAATTCCCTAAGTTTTAAATCCATGATCAAATCATTCCAAATCAAGCCTCATGGAAAACTCCATAAAAATACCCCATAAATTCAAAAATCCCTTCTCATGCAAATTGACCAGGCCAAGGACAAGTCATGAAGCCATCCCCAAGCCATAGGTGAGCCATATGAGCCTTTACCACCTCACCAAACTATTAATGACAAAAGGAGGAGTTGCTTTCAAGCTGCCTTAAAAAATTTTAGCCCTCTTAATGATACACTCTAACCCATGCTTAGCCAAATCCTTTAGATAAGGACCTTTCCTCACTAATTAAGCTGAGCCAACCAAATGAGCCTTGGTTGGTGAGCCCAACCCAAATCCATGCTTTGACCCAAATTGACCCAAAAATAGGTTCACCCCCATTCCTCTTTAATCCAAAACCCATACACATGGCCAACTCCTATAAACTTCACCAAAATCAAGCTCTGATACCCCTGACCAAATGGTGACCTAACCCTGGCCGGCCGGCCACCTTGGCTGCCGAAAAACACCACGGCCAAAGTGGAGCAAGAAGTTAAATTCAAAATTACACCCAGCCAAACTGGATCACTCCAATTGGATTTTTGCCTCTTTCTTTCCTCCATCTAAGCAACCAGAGCCACCCACAGGTTAGCCCAATTGCGGCCTCCAAGCTCCTCTATTTAAACTCACCCACCACGGCAAAGGGAGGAGTTGTTGAAATTCCTTGGGAATATCCTGACAAATTGTTCCGAGAGCTTACTCAAGAACACTTGAGTTTAATACAACCATCTTCCAGCCCTCAAACCCACTGTCTGAGCTCAATTTGGAGCTCAAAATTAGGTCAAAATCAGGACATAATTCCCCACAACTCCACAGTGCACCAAAGATAAATTAATTGCACCCACGCCATCCCCTGAGTGAAAGAAGAAGATCCTTGATAAAAGCCACATCACCAAACCATCCTAGCATAGAATTTGATTAACACCTAGATCGAAATCGTACCTATGCAACTCACTACGACCAAAGGCTTCATCTAGGAGCTCTTTGGACTCAACTCAAGCTTTTGGATGCACCCACTCAAGGCCAAACCTCTTGGGCAAAGGTATTGAACTCTCTCCTTAAATCGGGTCTATTTTAATTCTCTATGCTTATTGAATTGACTTAAGAGTTAGTTAACCATATGGATATGTTCACCTAGTCTAGTCTCACAACGACCAAAGGCTTCATCTAGGAGCTCTTTGGACTCAACTCAAGCTTTTGGAAGCACCCAATCGAGGCCAAACCTCTTGGGCAAAGGTATTGATCTCTCTCCTTAAGTTGGGCCTATTTTAATTCTCCATGCTCATAGACTTGACTTAAGAGTTAATTAATCATATGGATAAGTTCACCTAGTCTAGACGAGTTTATAGAGACAAACCCGAAGAGACTTGTTTGAGTATCAAGAGAGTTTTTAAGGCTTGAATTTTAATTGCTCTTGGGCTAGGGACTAGGGGACGATGAACAGATGTCGACCATTTTTACGTGTATCGAATGGATGCTCTAGATTGCTCTGGATGAGGATATGGGACATAAACTGCGGGCTGACTAAGTGCTGAGATGTCTGGTGGCATGGAACAACGGAGAGCCGTGTGGAAAGTTTAGAAATGATGAGGATGAGGCGTGTCTTACTGGATAAGTAGAAAAATAGGGTTTTATTTGATTTATTTAAATGCCAGATCTTTAAAAATCCATAATTTTGCAGAAAAAAATCATAAAAATAAAATAAAAATACTCTCATGTTCAGTGAACAGATGAGAACAATGTGGAAATGGTTTCATGTTTTGTTGATGCCTGTGTAATTTTTAATTAATTAAATAGTGTATTTATTATTTGGATTCCCCTATGTGGATAGACATTTCACAATGACTTGATTTTTGGGGCTTTAGTTCCAAAGTCAGGGTAGGTCTTTAAACATAGTTCTCTATTTTTCAAGCATGTCAAGTCTGTTTTAGTAAAATAATTATACAAATTAAAATATTCATCAGAAAAATACCAAACTTATTTTTGTTGGTTCATTGTGGTATGAGGACCCTAGCAAAAATATAAACTTGGTTTAACTCATTAAAAATAACCCTAATTACCACCAACTCCTAAAAATGAAATATAATTAAATTAAAAAAATATATAAATGTAAATGGCATAAAAAATATTCTCCACTATAATTTAATGACAAGGGAGCTCCCCATAAAAAATTCAAGTCAATTGGAATTAACTTGACCACTAAAATGGATTAATCAAGTGAAATTGCATTTTTTGGCACTAAAATAATTATATTAATTAAAATACAACTAAAACAATTACCAAATTGATTTTGGTAGCTCCTTATGACCAGTGGAACCTAAGAAAAATAAAAATGGAATTAAAATAAGTACTTCATTTTTAAGCTATTTTTAAACATTTAAATAAATAAAAATTAATTAAAAATTATAAAAAATGCAAGATTGTAAAAACACACTAAGATGTCACATTTGACTTCCTGATCACTTGGGACCAATTAAAATAATTTTCTTAATTTTCTAAGTCAAGATATTAATTTTTAAAGGCTTAAAATGAATTTTCTTTAATTTTCCACTAAAATAATTCCAATAATTAAAATATAAACCATAAAAAAATGAAATTTTTTTCTTTGGTTTCGCTGAACTTAGAGAGAATTAAGAAAAAAATAAAATTTAATTTTCTACTTAAATAATAATTTATATTTAGTTAATACTCAAAACAAACAAATAATTATAATAATTAAAATAAATGTCTAAAAATCACAAAAATTAGCTAAAATGGTCCTCTAACCTAGGTTAACTTCCAGTAACTTTTTTAAGGTTAGAGGTTTTGTTTTGGTTTAGTTATTGAATTTTCATTAAAAATCCTTATTTTTACATTTAAAGAATTATAAAATTAAATAAATTCAGAAAAAAAACTTATTTTCTCCTCTGATGCTTTAGTTATCCCATCATTAGGGTAACATAAAATCTTAAAGTTATTTGAGTTTGATTTAATGAATTATGAGGTGTTAAGGTTTTAAGGGCAAAAGGGAAATTTTGGAATTTAAGCCTTAATTAATATTTAGGCTAAGCCAAAGGGTAAATGGGTAATAAATGATCTTAATTGACATGTCTTGATGATTGAAATATGAAAGGGATAAATGGTAGCAACCAATCTCACTTTGGTCTCATTAAGGATAAATTTGTAATTTCTTAAATTGATGAAATTTGGAAGAGCAATTAAATAAACAGATATTGAGGCTGGAGTTTGACTTTGGAAGATCATAACCCACTGATTTAAAACCCTAAGTAATGGTTTTGAAATGATTTATGATTCTTGATAAGGGTTAAAAGTATAAATATTCAAATTTTCCCAAAAATTACAAATCTACCCATTAAGTATTATGGACTTAGTAGTGAACTAGGCTTAATCAAACTTTTGTCTAATGAGGTTTAGAAAATGACCTATAATTAATTTGAAACTTTAAAACACTACAAGCCCATTTTTGAAAGTCAAACCGGTTAAGTGCCTTAATTAACCCAAATTACCCCTAAGGGCCTTTACCTGTATAATTCGTAAGTGAAACATCAAGTAATAATTACCCCACTTAAAGGGATAATCAAAACATCAAGGTTCATTGAGCATAAGGGTATGAATTAGGTGAATCATATAGCAAACATAATAAGACCAAAATGAACTCTAGACAATTCGAGGGACTGTGAAATGTCTAGGGTATTACCCATGATCCTTGGGAATCTCAGAGGACACTTAGACATATTATGATTTACTTAATGAAATCATCCCCAGAGATGAACAAATCGAACCATCAAGGTAAGAAATAGAATTTGGTAGACACACCTTAAACATGTACTCTACTTTTCCTACAAGCATGTTTTAATCCTGCAAAATTATATATATGCTTTGCAAGTACTCACCTTTTTGGTGGAGGAACGGGAATAATCGACATGTATACTTTTAAGTTATTACATTGTAATTTATTTTTATTTATCTGCACCTCTTGTTTCCTGCTCATAAACTTGCATGTTAAATAACAAAATCACTCTGCATGTCAAAATTGAAACTTTTAGGATAGCCACAAAACTGAAACCAAACCAAAATTAAGAAATTAAAACAAGATAAAATCCACTTCCACAACAGTCAAAACATAAGATAACTCAAAATTTAATCACAAATAAAACAACAAAATTAAAAGGTCTTTATCAGACGATTGAGAATCGCTCGGAGGAGGTAACCCACGATTACTAACAAGATTTCCCACGGTTTAAATAATAGTATGGAGCTCATTTAGTTGAGTTTAATAAATTCATTTAGACTAAGTGAATTCGTAGAAAATAGTGGGGTCGAAACAAGGGAACCGTGGGATCCTAACAGGTGTCTCTCTAATCAACTTTAACATCCCTCTGATATTTAAATAACCACAACCTTAGGAAACATTTGATTTGACATCAGAACTTGGCACATTAGAAAACTTAAACTCACTACGACGAGGAGCTTGGAGCTAGTATTGTGGGAAGCACAACCATCTTCAACAACAAGAGGATCTGCAACAACATATCTCTCCTTAGAAATTAAACAACAAGCCATAGGACTTTGAGGTTGTTCGTCTAGTGCGACATAAGTCCTCAAATTTTGTTGAGGCCTTTGTATGGCTCTGCTATATAATATAAGTCTTAACAAGTCTTAAGACTCTAAGGTTGTCATTCGTCACGACTTAAATCCTCACATCTTCCAGGCTATTTGTGTGATTTTTTTACACGAATTTAGGCTTTAATTAATAAAATTGGAAGAATTAAACACAAAATTTCTTGTTGAAGTTGATACTAAACCATAAGACAACTTGGGAAGTCACCGAGGTTCTCCTTAGTATCCATGACATCCCCTAGTTCTTCCTTTGGATTCCAAAAATAAAATATTCCAAATTTGAGTCATTTTCCTTTCACACATCTTTGTCCGATCTCTTTGAAAAGTCCCATACTTTGAAATTCTTGAAGACAATATCCCATGATTTTTATCAAGAGTTTTCTTAAGTGACTCTGGTTATCTAAGATGTAATTAACTATAAGGGCTTGCCATTATAGGAAACTTTCAAGAACCCAGCTTAATATAAATCCTTTTTAATTTCTATTAAATATGGGAACTTGTCGGCAAACATAAAAGGATTCGCAGACCAAACATATATCATAAATTCTTTAGTTTATTTAATCGAGTTTCACCAGTAAGTAGTATATCTATCTTTCGGGATAGGTGCATTGCTTGTGTTATTAGGATCGTTTATTTAAACTACTAAAGATATGAGATTGGGTCGGTCTTATATTTTTAAAATTTAAAATACTACTTTACCCAAATTGAATGTATATAAATTAAATTAAATCGGGCATTGGGATATCCATTCCGACGACTGGCACCTTCAATCTCCCAACCAACCTCCATTTTAGTGCCGACATTAAGTAAGTCCACTTATAGCCTTTTATTTAGATATGTGTAGGTTTGGGCTTCACCTCTATGCAGAAATCTATTCCCCTTTCTTACCCTTAGATTATGATGTTTCTAAACTCAATCCAATCAAACTTAACTCAACCCTATCAAACTTAATCCAATTCTATCAAATTTAACCCTATCCTATCAAATTTAATCTAATCCTATCAAAATTAGCCCTATTATTTTAAGATCATATCCATTCAAATCCATTCAAATCCAATCAAATCTAATCTATATCCGAACTTGTTTCTCAAGCTTGACCTTTCGATTCAGGCTCTGTATCATCACTCTAATTGCCATACATTGGGCTCAATCCTACAATGAAGTCAACCTTTGTCCAAAATTCTCTCTTTTATCTAAGTCTTGAAACTCTATCATCCCCTAAACATTCATTGATGAGTAAGAGAGATATAAGGCATAACTTTAATCAAGAGTGTTCTCAAGGGTAGTTCTTGAAATGTAATTAATTATGAGGAAGCCTCCTTATAGGGATACTAGAGCCCATAATAAAATAAACCTTATTTTTCACTTGTAAGATAAGCGAAAGATCCTGGTTTATCAGATCCATAAATCACAAAGAATTTGCTCATTCGAATGATTAAATCTATTCCAAGATAGTATTTATATTCTTTGAATATCGTATCCAATCATTTAGATAAAAAATTTTCAAGATCTATGGTGGCACTAATAAATAAAAAAAATCCCACCATATGGAATGAGCTTTAAGAGTTCGGAGAAAATCACTGTCATTAAGGTGTGTTGTTATATCATCTTCGAGAGGTTTTGTTATAACATAAGTGGAGTGCGTTATTAATTTACAATCTAAGTCGGGATTCCTCAGTGTACATTGTGACTTCAAAAGAGACTTTGCTGCAAGGAGTAGGTGGCAGCCTATGATGGTTGATGATGGCGATCGACAACGGTGGTGATCAGTGTTGGCCGAGTTGGTGGCATGGCAATATGGTGGCCGATGTTAGATGCAGTTGGGCGGAGGCTGAGCCGACGGTGATTAGAGTTGGCTAAAGGGAGTTGACCGGAGTTGGCTAGACAAAACGGTGATCGGAGTTGGCCAGAGGCAAAAGGCAGTGGTTGTAGGAGTTTGCAAAGGCAATGGCAGGGGTTGGCCAAGGGCGGTGGTTGTGGTAGCCGGAGTTGGTTGAATGCGACTACAACCAAGGTTACCTAGAGGCAAAAGGCGCTAGTTGTCAGAGGCAACAACAGTCGAAGTTAACCAACGAAGATCGGAGTTGTGGTGTGTCTTTTGCTTACAAATGTAGAAAATAGAGGCGGCGGGGATTGTAAGAGGCACAGACAGGAGACGGTTGGATCTGCTATGCAAGAGGTTGGCCTGCAACTCCCTCTTATACAGACTTCGGTCTTCCTCTTGCCCAAGGTTTAGGTCCCCTCCTCATGAGGGGTATTGGGCTTTATTTATAGAGTCTATATTGCAAATGAGAAAAGAGTCCAAACCACTCTTGATGTCAGAATTGATTGATCTTGGACTCGTGCATTCATCCTGTCGAGGCGCTCAATTTAAATTTAAGCATGCATATTCAAATTTCATTTGACTTTCCAATTATATCCGAAAAGCTAATAAAAGCGGTTTAACAGCTTGATCTAGCTTGATTTGACTCGGATTGGACCGATTTTTGTATCGTCGAGTTCGTCTCGTCGATCCAGTGAGTTTGACCATAAGCATGTTGAAAGCTGATAATTGGAATACTCTCAATCGAAGTCTGAAAGTTTCTTGCTCAATACTTTATCTCAAGATCCATATTATATCTCGAGTTTCATGTTGAATGATGAAAATTAGGTGATACTGTACCGGTTTAAAACATTTAAAAAATAAAATATCTTCTTTATTTACAAACTTATGAAAAAAAAATAGTATAAATATAAATATTTAATTTTAGATATTAAATATGTAAATAGGTAAGAATTATGTGTTCTATAAGTAAAATTCCCCATCCGAGTAACTCCTATATCAGTAGGGAGGCAGAGGGAAGTTAGATTTCGAGGAAATTGAATGATATATCCCTAAATTTTTTTCAAAATTATAAGTCGCCAAAATTATATAACCAAATTTACAAATATACCATTAAATTAATTATATTTTGCTACTAATAGGAAGGATTGAAAGCTATAGAGTTGCAAACTATATTACATGCAAAATTTCATTATTAATTTTATTAAATGCTTGACAAGGACTGTCAACTAATGCGACGTTGACAGTTTTACATCCTTAAAATCTTATTTCTGGATTTATTTTTAAAAAGTTTTTTCCTTCTCGGCTTAATAAATATATATACTTTTATGATAAATTTATTTTATTAAAGTTTATGTAGGTTTTAGGATGCCTACATGGGTTTTGTCTGGCCGGACATTTGTAATTCTTCTGAAGCCGTTGTGAAAGAAGTAGGGCTGTCAAAACGTCTTGTTGTTCGCGAGCAGTTCATATTCATCTCATTAAGAAGTTCGTGTTCAGCTTGTTTGCTAAGTTAACGAGCCGAATACAAATAACATGAACAAATATTTGTTTGTTCGTGATCGGCTCGTTTGGCCTCGATATACGACTGATCAATTATATATATATATATATATATATATATATANATTTATTATTACAAACGTAAATATTTAATAATAATTTAATCATTATTTTCTTAATATAATCTATCATAATGGCTATAATTATCTCATTAAGTTTAAATATTTAACACCTTTCTTATATTATTATTAAGTTATAGTACGCGCGCGCGTGTCTATATATATATANCCACTCATTTCAGTTTTTTCTCTTTGCACGCCTACATTCTACGCCATTCCACACCATTAGTTTTAAGAAGTATTTTTATAGTTTTGAGTTTTTTTTGTGAGTTTGAGTTTGGATTCTTTTCTAAGAAGTGTTGGAGAGGAAGAGAAGTGAGAGATTTCTTATTATTACATTTCCTAAGAGAGGTTACAAGGGATTTTCTTTGACAAAGAGTTTCAGATAACTGTTGTTTGTTTATTATTGTTATATGAACTTTCTTTTATATATAAAATTTGTTTTTTGTTGTATCTTTTACATGAAGTCTCAGTAGATTCATTTATCTTACTCCCTACTCTGAGATATGATGAAATAAAGAGATAATTTGGATGTGTCAATGTTAAAATTTAAAATAAATTGTGATGATTTTTTAACTCCGCTCTTAATTTACTTTTCAATCTGGCCAATTGAATTTTTAAAATATGTTGTGAAACATATGATCCTGTAAATAGAGTATGAGTTCTACAGCAGAGTGAGCATCATATTTAAGCCCATGAAAGAGTGTTTCATTCATGGAATTAAGTGCAAAGAAAAAGAGAAATATACTTTGTTGGGTATAGAATTAGAGATTTATAGGGTGACAGACTAAAAATCCAAAGTTCAATCTTAGTTTTTAAAAACTACAGTGAGAGTTTGCCTTCAGGGGATGGGAAGTGGGAGCTCTGGAGTGGAAGCCAATATCCTCCTTGCCTAGTCATAGATTTAGGGACTAAACTTAAGATTAACCAATGATTTTTTATAACACTGAATCAGGGTAGAGAATTAGAATTGCTTCTATTTGACACAATATAAACTTAAATCATTTATCTCATCTCATTTCACCAAAAACTCATTGTAGCGGGAAAGATGTTTTTTCATATTAGAAAACTTCATTACATAAACATAGTTTAGTAGTTACTGTTTTAAACTCTACATTTAAGTTTTGCTAGTAGTTAATAATTTAGTTTTTATAGTACTGTACACATTCAAAATTAGTGATAGTAATTTTGTTTGATTTCTTTTAATTTCCTAGTTAATTTATCTTTTCAAATTTAAACCTTCCCCGTGGGATCAATATTTGAAACTTAAACAGAAAGTCTTGTATTATTTGATAACGATACGTAAACTTTCATAGAATATCAATCTTAAGTGCTTAAGATTATTATTAATAAAATACCCCATCAAGTTTTTGATACCGTTGTAAAGCGGGGTCAACTTTATAAATTTTACACAATTATATTCAACAGGGATCATTCGGAGAAAGTCATCGTCTTTAAGGTGTGTTGTTATGTCATCTTCGAGAGGTTTTGTTATACCATAAGTGAAGTGCATTATTAATTTGCAATGTACGTTGGGATTACTCGGTGTATATTGTAAATTCAAAAGAGACTTTGCTACAAGGAGTAGGTGGAAGCCTATAATGGTTGATGATGGAGGTCGGCGACGGTGGTGGTTAGTGTTGGCTGAGGTGGTGGCTTGACAGTATGGTTGTCGGTGGTAGTTGGAGTTTGGCGGAAGCTAAGCCAGAGGTGATTAGAGTTGGTGATTCAACCCACATTTACTTGTATTTTTAATCTCCTTAATTTTGCAAGAAAATATATCTCAATTTATATCTAGCAGCTAGTGTGAACACTTGCAATGATTTATGAATTATATAAAAGTTTTTCACACTAGGGATACTACGCAAGTACACGTATCATTTCAAGTAATATAGGATTTTTCTTAAAAAATATAGTATCGATCCCACGAGGAATGCAGTAACTTTTAAAATCAACTCACAGAAATTCTATTTAAATTAAAAATTAAATAGATAAGAGGTCTAAAATGACATGCTTACTAAAAATCACTACTTAAAAGGCTAAAAAGAAAGTAACAACTAAATTTAATAGCTTATTATAATATAACAACGAGTTTGGATATTATGAAAAAAAATTTCCTCTTACAAAGAGATTTTAATCTATGTAGGATTCAAATGATTTAAGACAAAATTGAGGTATTGTGACAAATAGAAACATACCTTGTTCTTTATCCCGTCCTGGTGCTTGCGAAAAATATTAGCTGACTTAAGGTCGATACCTTAACATCTCGACTCTACATCAGTGTTATCTAGCCTCTCACCTCTAGATGCCCTTAGCATATGCTATTATAAGGATCGAATCCCAACGTCAAGGTACTAAACCTTAAGCTAAACTGATAAGAATCTAGTCGACCACTCTAGATCTAACTAATTATATGCCCATCAAAACTTATCTTCCTATTTATTTGCACTCCCCCTTAGGTGGTTGCAATGGATCTGCCAAGAATGAAGTGTGGTATCCACTAGTTGTGTGAAATCATAACCCTCTCAAATCATTGTGTTTCTCAATAGATTTTAACCTTACAAGTGACCAGTTTGTAAAATAAATGAAGATTCGGTGGAAATACCATCATAATTTTTAAGTAAATCTTTAAATTATTCTCCACAAGATTAATTCTCATATGTGAGAAGAAAGAAAGAGAACTTCTCAGAATTCATAGAGATTAAAAAAAAACAAAATATTTGCATTGAAATTGAAGTCTTACAACAAGAACTTAAATACAAATACAAAGTACGTTATACCTTCTCCTAAAGCAAACTCTTGGAGTTTTCTTTAAGCAATCCCAAAATTTCTTCACACTAAAACACAATCGCACTTACACTTGAACACAAAATATTGAAAACCTAACTCATTATTGTCGTCCAATTGAAGTTTTGAGGCTCCAAAAGGTCCTTAAATTTGCCTAAATCTTTCACATTAAATATAAAATAAAAAAAATAACCAAGGGTTGCTTCAAAAACCACTCCAAAATTTGGCCAAATCGATGTATCTTCTAAAAAGGTAGTTTCCGGCGCTATAGCGCCAGTCTGGGGTGCTATAGGACCCTCTTTACTCGACTGTGGCCCTATGGCGCCAAGGGGTGGCGCTATAACTCCACACAAAAATCATTATTTTTGCTATATTTTTTGTCCTCATTTTCTCTAAATATCCATTCCATATACCTGAAACCTAAACATGCAAAATACATTCATTTAAATTGCAATATCATAAAAAATATATGTGAAATATTTATAAAATATGCACTAAAAACATGTTATTTTGAGGTGGATCAGTTGGCCAAAGGGAGATGATCGGAGTTGTCTAGAGGCAACGGTGACCGGATTTGGGCGGAGGCAAAAGACGGCGGTTATAGGAGTTTGCAAGGGCGATGGCAGAGGTTGGCCAAGGGCGGCGACGACGGTAGCCGGATTTGGCCGAATGCGGCAACAACCAAGGTTAACCAGAGGCAAAGGTGCCAGTTGTCAGGGCAACAACAACCGAATTTGACCAACGATGATCGGAGATGGGGGTGACTTTTGCTGACGAATGTAGAAAGGAGAGACAGCGGGGACTGTAAGCGGCACAGGCAGGAGACGGTCAGATCTGCTATTCCGGAGGTTGGCCTGCAGCTCCCTCTTCTACAAACTTCTGTCTTCCTCTTGTCCAAGGTTTAGGTCCCCTCCTCATGAGAGGTATTGGGCTCTATTTATAGAGTCTATATTGCAAATGAGAAAAGAATGCAGATCGCTTTTGATGTCAGAATTGAATGATCTTGGACTCGTTGGATTCGTGTTGTCAAGGCTCTCAATTTGAATTTAAGCATGCATATTCAAAATTCATTTGCTTTTTAATTATATCCAGAAAGCTTATAAAAGCGGTTTAACAGCTTGATCTGGCTTGATTTGACTCGGATTAGACCAATTTTTGTATCGTCGAGTTCGTCTCGTCGATCCAGTGAGTTTGACTATAAGCATGTTGAAATCTGATTTTTGGAATACTCTCAATCGAAGTCTGAAAGTTTCTTTCACAAAACTATATTTTGAGATCTATGTCATATCTCGGGTTTCATATTTGATGATAAAAATTTGTTGATGGTGTATCAATTAATAACATTTAAAAAATAAAATATCTTTTTTATTTAAAAACTTATGAAAACAAAATAGTATAAATATAAATATTAAATTTTAGATAATAAATATGTAAATACGTAAGAATTATGTCCTCTATATGTAAAATTCGCAGGGAAGTTAGATTTCGAGGGACTTGAATGATATATCCCTAAATTTGTTCAAAACTTCAAGTCGCCAAATCTATATAACCAAATTTACAAATATACCATTAAATTAATTTTATTCTGCTACTAATAGGAAGGATTGAAAGCTATAGAGTTGCAAACTATATTACATGCAAAATTTCATTATTAATTTTATTAAGTGCTTGACAAGGACTGTCAACTAATGCGACGTTGACAGTTTTACATCCTTAAAATCTTCTTTCTGGATTCATTTTTAAAAAACTTTTTGCCTCTCGGCTTAATAAATATATATACTTTTATGATAAGTTTATTTTATTAAAGTTTATATAGGTTTTAGGATGCCTACATGGGTTTTGTCTGGCTGGACATTTGTAATTCTTTCGAACCCGTGGTGAAATAAGTAGTGTTGTCAAAATGGCTCGTTTCTCACGAACAGTTCGTGTTCGGCGTATTAAGAAGCTAATGTTATTTGTTCGATCGTGTTCGGCTCGTTTTTGCTCGAAATACAACTAATCAGTTATATATAAATATAGCAATTTTGATAAAAAGTATTTTAAATAAATGTAATTGCTACAAGGCTACAAAGATTTATAATCAATTAAAAGATTAATTAAGAAAATAAAATAAAATTTATTAAATTAGATTCAAATGATGTTATAAATCTAGCCCCTATTATTAACATTTTATGGCTATGTGATTCGGGCTGTCAAAATGACTTTTTGTTCGTGAACGGCTAGTGTTCGTCTATGAGCCGAACACGAACACACTTTTTGAGCTTGAAATATAAATGAGCCGAACACGGACTGAGTCTAGGCTCACTCATGTAACTGAGTTTAGGCTCGCTTGTGTTCGGCTTATTATTATGTAATGCATTAAAATTTTATTATTACAAACATAAATATTTAATAATAATTTAATTATTATTTTCTTAATATAATCCATCATATTTGATGCGTGCTAGAAAATTTACGGCGGTAGAGTAATGAATTATTGTCTTAGCGTTGCGCGAGGATTTAACACACATTCAGATGAAAATGAATCAACTTGTGATGACACTAGAAGTTTTTACATGGAAACCCCATAAAGGGAAAAAACCACGGGTATCGATCAATTATAAAATCCACTATAATTTGACGATTACAGATGTCTCTTGTCCCACAAACGGGAAAGGGTTTCTAGATTTTCCAAGGTACAGCGTCGGCTAATGACGTCTATTTGGCGGTGATTGACGGAGGTCGACAGTGATCACGAAAGTCGACGGTGGTCGCAGACGGTCAGGGGTCGACGGAGGTCAGCGATGATCGGCGGTGNGGGCGTCGGGAATCCGATTCCGATGGCCGTCAACTTCCAACGTGCAACTCCTTAACTAAAATTGTGCTGACACTCCCTAAAAGTAATAGTTCTTTCTCTTTTTTATTATTTAATTATTCAAATGCAATGAATTCCTATATTTTTTTTATAGTGTGTTAAGACAACTAACCAATTAAAGTGTTTAGAAGTGAAATAACTTCATTCAAAAAAGTGTAGTGAACATTATTTATTGAGTGACATAAAATAAATTTCAACTTCTTCCTTACATAAGTTTTCTATAGTTTACATATTGTTTCTTTGAGTTATTATTATAAGAATTTCTACCTCCATATGGGATCAATACTTAGGACACCATTAGAGCCATATATTACTTGTGTGATACCTATACTTGAGTTTGCATTCTAGTGATTAATTAAAATTTAAAATTATTGTTGTGATTGCCTTGCACATTTTCTATATTAGTTGTCCACATATTAAAAATCATATTAAGTTTTTGTGTAGCACTAAGGTTGCCGCTTTAGGCCTTTGCACAAACAACTATAGCATCTTAAGAAGCTGTTGCACAGTAGCTACGCCAGAAAGCTACTTCGAGGAAGTTGTGTGTATATTTTTTTTGTATAGCTGTGCAGTAGTTATGCTACAATTGTTTATGAATAAATCTTTTTTTTTTCCCATGTATTGTTGTGTTGTTTATAAGAGAATCGGTTGAGATTGAATAAACCATATGTGAAAAAGGAAATTAAATTTAAAATCTCAAAAAACTCATAAGTTTAAATATTACACCTAGAACTGACATCTCACATAACTATGAGCAAGAGAACGATAAAAATTAAAATTTAAACTATGAAAAAATAAATAACATTATTATAATATTGAATTTAAACTACAAATAATCGTTTTTAAAAGACAACTTCATCTCCCTAGAAACTCTCCACGGCTGATCATTATCCAAGTTGGAATCGTCTAACTAATCCGCCCACCAGAAGAAGTCACAATCCTCTACAGATCTATTCCTTATACACCTATAAAATTTTCTCCCATAGCTATGCTCATTTGTGATGTATGTGGAGAACACTGTAATTTATAGTTACAATACATAACTATAGAGATATTAGAAGTCCTCATTCTCATATTTTTTGAATATTTAAAATACAAACAACAAATAATTAGATGAAAATTAACTAACAAGAATAATAGTAATAAATAAATAAACATTTATAAATTTTTGAGGTATCAGAGCAAAAGATACTCGGATGAAGAATATGTCACTACATGAAGAAAAAAGACCTTAAAGAATGGGGATCTTGGTTGCTTTCAAACCGTGTAACACGGAGCTTGTATCTTTCACAGAAGCATATCACAACAAAGGCCAACTAGAAAAGGTCCAATAGTCATATGATTAAAAAACAAGAGGATCTTGGTTGCCTTAATGACAATTTCTTGCATGAAGAAACATTTCCATAGTAACATGTAGGCCTTAACGTCATATATCTCATCAAAGACCTCCATAAAAAAAAAACTTGCAAGAAAAAATATTTATATTAAGCCACATTTGCCTAGGAGGCCATCCATGAGGGATAAAATACATGTTGAATGAATGAAAACATAATTTGTAGCAAATTGAGATTTCAAATAAACATCATTGCATAAATGGTCATTACAATAAATAATAAGTGTTTTCACAACACTTTATACGTAATTAACGAAAAGGTAGCATGAAAAATCATTTCACCCATTAACTTTGCAATTGTACTTTGTTATCTCAACTATATCATCTCCCCAACACCTTCCACATCATTTGTACAAGACTTTGTTAAATTACATTCAACTTTTGATATTGACTGCCCTAAGAGATATTAATATGCTTCAGTAGGGACATGTGAAATCTTCATTAGCACTACTAAAATCAATATCACTATGTGAATGATAGTGACAAATAAACTTTTGGAGTGCCATTATAGTTATAGTGGCCACAATCTTCTCTTCTTATTGGAAGGATTTGTGGGCATATCTTGTAGAATAACCTATTTTTTTCCAAACCCCAAATGTCCTGTCAATAACACCATATAAAGATGGGTCCATCTTAATAAACATCTCCTTTATGCCCCAAAAAATGTTGTTAACTCTTTCAAAATCAGAAATGTTATATTTTGCATCAGAAAAGGGTTTGAGATACCATCTTTGTAATAGATATCTGATATACCTAAAATATATAGTATTTTTAGACATATTTTTATTCCTATTTTTGAGAGATTGCACTTTAATAGAAGGTATTTTTATGTTTTTCTTTTAGATACAAGTAAAAAGGTGAAAAATGCTTAAAGGAGTGGAAAAAGGATCAAATTTGGAGAAAAAAAGGTGAAAATTGTGCAAAAGTGTTTTGGTGTTTAAGCGTCAGATCCGACGCTTAAGCTCCGGTGAAACAAAGAAGGCCACGCCTAAGCGCCAGAGGCCCCACACTTAAGCATCAGAGGCAGTTATTTGACAATTTTCATTTGGCCAAATTTTGAAGAGGTATTTGATGCACCTATTGGCTTAATAGGGTGGTTATGACCACTAAGAACAAAATTATTATTAAAAGACTTGTGAAAAGAGGCATCATTTGGAGGATTCATTGAATGTGGACACATTTTGAAGAGTTTTCAAGGCACCTTTTGGAGATTTATAAAAGAAGGAAGTTGAGACATTTAAAGGGGGTGCTTGAAAGTTCTGAAAAGAGTTAGAAGAAGAAGAGTTCTAAGGAGTTTGAAGAGATTTTCAAGCATCACAAAAATTTACTTTATCCTTTTTTGTTTTTAATTTATTTTGAGAGTGTTTGTAAAAGAGAAGAGATTCAAAGGAACTTCAAGAGTTTGGTAGAGGATTTGAGATAAGTTTTTATCTTTTATTTTAAACTACTTTTGGTTTTAATCGAGACTTCTTGTTGGTTTGACAATGATTAATACTTTTAAACTAATGTGTGTTTTTATTTTCTCCATGGATTCTGAGTAGTTTTCATTATCTTTTTCCTTAAAATGAAAAGTAATTAAAGTGTTGGATGGAAGTCATGGAGAGTATTGATCTTTAATGTTGGAAGAAGTTGTGATTATTTAAATCCATGAACTTCATTTACTTCTTGATTTGGCTTATCAAGATGTTATAATTTGTTGTGAGAATATGTAAGAACTGGGCCGGTAGCGTCTCACTCAAAAAATGGAAAGAATCACACGAAGTTGAATGAATGAGAATGTAATTCATATGATTTAGTGCAAATAAATAGGAAAATAATCATTAAAGGGTGTAGAGTTAGAGAACTTTAAAGTGACAGGTTAAAGACCCCAACTTAGTTTATTATTTTAGGTTCTGATACAAGATGTTAGCCCTCAGGTGGAGAGAATCGAGGGAACTCTATAGTGAGAGCTGGTTTCTTCCTTGCCTAACCGGTCTTCAGAACTATCAAACTTTAAATTAACCAATATTTTTTATAGCATCTCTAGTAAGGGTAAAGAATGTAATTTCTCCTATTTGCCACAACACAATTCACATACTTCCACAACAGAATTCATGTATTTATTATTGATTCATGATAAGGAGAAAGATATTTTTAAAATTCAGTGTTTTACTTTTACATAAACTCAAGTTATCTTTTTAAATTATTGTTGTTCTGTCTAAATATCAAAAATACTAAAAAGATTTGAATTTTAATACTACAAAAATATTTTTAGCTTAAGTAATTGTCTTTTTAAAATAGAAAGTTTGTTGTTCAATAGTGCATATTGCGTATTTGTCTGTGGGTTCGATATTCAGGTCTTAATCAAAAAGTCTTATATTACTTGATAATGATACGTATACTTGCATAGTATCCCAATATAAATATAAATTAAAGAGTTAAACTCTTATTTTTGTCAGGATCAAGTTTTTGGCTCTTTTGCAAAGTAAGGAAACATAAGTGAAAAATTTTATCAAAGACATTGTTATACTGTTGCATATAACCAATTTCAGGATCAAGTTTTTGGCGACGTTGCCTCGGAAAATAAAAATTAATTGATTTAAAAACAAAATTCTATTTTTAGAAAGCCTTATTTAAACTTTAATAATTATTATATTTTATTTTGTGTGTTTTATTTTATTTTTAATTTTAGTTAGTGTATGCGTAGTTCAGGTTTCGAAGGACTAGTGCCTCACGATTCTGAATTAGAAAGAACTATTAAGAAAATCAAAAAATCTAAAAAAATTATAGAAACGACAAACCAAAACGATCAAAATGCTGAAATTCATCAAGAGTATAAACCTTTAAGAGATTATGCCAACCCTACTGTAGATGAACTTTATTGTAGTATTCAAAAACCTAATGTAATGGCTAATTCATTTGAGCTTAAACCTATTATTATCCAAATGGTATCAAAAAATCAATTTGGGGGATCACCAACTGAAGATCCAAATTTACATCTTGCCAATTTTCTAGAATTTTACATTTAAATATGATGTTGTATCAGATGATGCCATAAGACTTAGGTTATTTCCTTTCTCACTGAGGGATAAAGCTAAGATGTGGTTGAATTCGTTAGCACCTGGATCTATCGGAACTTGGGGTGATTTAGCACAAAAATTCCTTGCTAAATTTTTTTCACCATCGAAAACTGTGAAGCTTAGAAATGATATTACATCTTTTAATCAGTTTGAAGGGGAATCTATTTAATGAAGCTTAGAAATGATATTACATCTTTTAATCAATTTGAAGGGGAATCTATTTATGAAGCATGAGAACAATTTAAAGAACTCTTAAGAAAGTGTCCACACCATGTTATACCAGATTGGTTAATAACTCAAACTTTTTATAATGGATTAGTTGGATCTCTCAAATCTATTATCGATGTCGCTGTTGGTGGTTCGTTGATGTAAAAACAATTTCATGATGCTTATTTCTTAATTGAAGAAATTACTACTGATAATTTTCAATGGCCTTCTGAGAGGGTGAATCCAAAAAAATTAGCCAATATTCATAAATCCGATGCATTTACTATGTTAGCAAATCAAGTTGCTGCAATTAAAATGAAGTTAGACCAATTGGGAATGAATTTTTCTCAACCAATTTTCTTGATTGAAGAGAATTCGTTAGCCCAAATAATAGATTCTCAAGCATCATTAAAAACTTTGAATGCCATTAATAATAAGCAGAATAACCCATATTCAAATTATTATAACCTAGGTTGGAAGAACCATCCCAACTTTAATTGGAATAAAACTATGGGTGGTAATAATTAACAATGAAGGAACAATCAAATAAAGCCATCGAGAAATTAAAACAACCAAGGGAATAATAATTATAGATCTACTTATCCTCCAAGTTTTAATAGTAATACACAATTTAAGGAGAAGAAGTTGTCAATAGAAGAAGTGGTGTTACAAATGGGAAATCAGTTACAAAGTCAAGGAGCTACAATTAGAAATGACAAATTGTAAATTTATTAAGTAATAGATCCGAAGGAACACTTCATAGTAATACTAAAACAAATTTGAAAGACCAGAATAAAGAGCCAGTAAAAGCCGTTCAACTTAGAAGCGAAAGAGAGTTGGAAGGTAGGATTCAAAAATAAACTGAAGTAGAGTGAGAAGAAAGTGAAGAATCAAAAGAGGACGCTCCAAAATATTCTTAAAGACCTATTTCTCCACTTAAATTTAACTTAGAAAAACCACCACCTCTATTTCCTCAGAGACTTTGTCAGCAGAAGTTGGATAAGCAATTTTCAAAATTTGTGGAGATTTTTAAGAAGCTTACATTAATATTTCATTTGCTGAAGCATTAAAACAAATGTCAAGTTATGTAAAGTTTATGAAGGATATTCTCAACAGGAAAATGAAATTTGAAGATAATAAGACTGTTGCACTTAGTGAGGAGTGCAGTACTATAATTCAGAAGAAGCTTCCTGAAAAGCTTAAAGATCCTGGTAGCTTTACAATTCCATGTGCAATAGGAGACAGTTTTAATGGGTAAGCTTTATGTGATTTAGGTGCAAGCATTAAACTTATGCCATTATCAATATTTAAAAGATTGGGATTACTCTGTAGTTAGCAGATCATTCAATAACATACCCTAATAGAGTTATAGAAGATATCCTAGTGAAAGTAGATCAATTTATCTTTCCTATCAATTTCGTTGTGCTAGATATGGAGGAAGATAAAGAGATATCTATCATTTTGGGGAGACCTTTCCTGGCCACAGGAAGAGCAATGATAGATGTGCATAAAGGAGAATTAACAATGTGTGTCAATGATCAAACTGTTATTTTTAACATTTCAAGCTCAATGAAATATCCTGCAAAAGGTAAAGATGATGAATGCTATAGAATGAATGTTATAAGATATCTGAGTGAATGCCATTTCAAAATTACTTATGAAGAAAAATCTGAAGAAAAAGATTTAGAACACGAGCAAGAAGAGTAATTAGACCAATGTGAAGATCTTTTTAAGGAAGATTCAAACTGTGTTCAAGAAATTTTTGAAATTCTGGACACTATAGAAAAAGATAAATCATTTTGTCCATCAATTGAAAAACCTCCAGAACTTGAGTTGAAGTTACTTCCTGATCATTTAAAATATGTCTTTTTAGGAGATTCCTCTACTTTACCAGTTTTAATTTCCTCAAAGTTAAAGATGGAAGAAGAGGATATATTGATGAAAATATTGAAAAATTTTAAGAAAGCCTTTGGATGGACAATTGTTGATATTAAAGGAATCAGTATTTTAATTTGTATGCATAGAATTTATATGGAAGAGAACTACAAACTCATGTCTGATCCTCAAAGGAGATTGAATCCTGTTATGAAAGAAGTTGTAAAGAAAGAAATTTTAAAGTGGTTAGATGTTGGAATTATCTACCCTATTTCAGATAATGCATAAGTTAGTCCAATTCATTGCGTTCCTAAGAAAAGAGGAGTAATTATGACTATAAATGCATATAATGAGTTAATAACTACTAGACAAGTTGCAGAGTGGCGAATATGCATTGATTATAGAAAATTAAATCTTGTCACTAAGAAAGACCATTTTTCACTACCCTTTCTAGATCAAATGTTGGGTAGACTAGCTGGGCATAGATACTTTTGTTTTCTAGATGGATATACTATTTATCACTAAATACAAATAACTCTTAAGGATCAAGATAAAATAACTTTTACAAGTCCGTATGGTAATTTTTCTTTTAGAAGAATGTCCTTTGGTTTATGTAATTCCCCTACTACATTTCAAAGATGTATGATGACAATTTTTTGTGATTTAATTGAAAAGGGATTGAAGTATTTATAGATGATTTTTTAGTGTTTGGAACTTCATTTGACTTATGTTTAAAACATTATAAAAAGTTCTTAAGCACTGTGAAGAAATAAATTTAGTCCTTAATTAGAAAAAATGCTAATTTATGGTAGGAGGAGGAATTGTATTGGGACATAAAATATCAGAAAATGGTATGGAAGTAGATCCTGCTAAAATTCAAGTGATTGCTAATTTACCTCAAATATCAAAAAATGGTATGGAAGTAGATCCTACTAAAATTCAAGTGATCGCTAATTTACCTTATCCAACAAAAATGTAAGGAAAATTAGGTTTTTTTTAGGACATGTTGGATTCTATAGGCGATATATTAAAGACTTTTAAAAAATTGCTAAGCCTTTATTTCATTTACTGGAGAAAGATAAAATTTTTAATTTTGATGAAGAGTGCCTAAAAGCTTTTAAGTTATTAAAAGAAAAATTAATCACAACACCAATTATATTTTCACAAGATTGGGGAAAGCCTTTTGAATTAATGTGTGATGCTAGTGATTATGCTGTTGGAGCTGTTTTAGGACAAAGATATGATAAAATTTTCAAAGTAATTTACTATGCTAGTAAAACTCTCTTAGAAACCCAAATTAATTATACAACAACTAAAAAAGAGTTATTAGCAATACTATATGCCTTTGATAAATTTAGATCATATTTAATTAGAACCCACTGTATAGTGTATACAGATCGTTATACTGTTAAGTACGTAATGAAAAAGAAGGTTGCTCAACCTAGACTTATAAGATGGATTCTTCTTTTGTAAGAATTTGATTTTGAAATAGTAGATCGAAAGAGAGATTGAAAATCAAATGGCTGATCATTTGTTCAGGCTTGAATTAGAAAAACCACTCTATTTTGATAAATAAATTAATGAACATTTTCTAGATTAAAAATTGTTCAATATTAATGAGTGGCATGTTTCGTGGTATGCCGACATTATGAACTTTCTTATTAGTGATATTATACCCTATGGAATGACATATCAACAGAAGCGGAAATTTATTTTTGAAGCTATGACTTATTTTTGGGATGACCCATTTTTATATAAACAAGGAAATGATTTGATTATTCAAAGATAAGTACCATTAAAAGAAACTTATGAAATTATCGAAAAATGTCATAATTCTGATTTTGGGGGACATTTTAGTGTTGATAAAACAACATACAAAATTTTACAATCTGGATTCTATTCAGTTACTATTTTTTTAGAAATGCTAATACTTATATCGAAACTTGTGATGGATGTCAACGAGTAGGCAATATTTCTAGAAGAAATGAGATGCCCCTCAATTATATACTAGAAGTTGAAATATGTTTGGGGATATATTTCATGATAACCATTTATACCATCTTTCGGGAATTTATATATTTGGTTAGCATAGGACTATGTATCTAAATTGATAGAAGTTGTTGCTTTATCTCGATGTGATGCTTAAAGTGTTGCAAAATTTTTGAAAGTTAACATATTTTGTAGATTTGGGATGTTGAGAGTTATCATAACTGATGGGGGAAGTCATTTCAGAAATCCATAATGGAGAATTTATTAAAGAAATATCATATAAATCATAGAATTGCTACTGCTTATCATCCTCATCATAATAGAGAAGTTATTAAAGAAATATCATATAAACCATATGATAGCTACTGCTTATCATCCTCAGATAAGTGGTTTGGCTGAATTATTCAATCAAAAAATTAAAAGAATTATGGAAAAATCCGTGAATCCAATAAAAATGGATTGGTCAGTCATACTTGACTACGCTTTGTGGGCTTATAGGACTACATATAGAACTCCTATAGGAATGTCCCCATATAGGCTAATATTTGGGAAAGCTTGTCACTTACTAGTTGAACTTGAGCATAAAATATATTGGGAAATTAAAGAGTTCAATTATAATTTGAAAAATGCTGGTGAGAAATGATAATTGTAATTAAATGAGCTTGAAGAGATAAGGAATGAATCTTACGAAAGTGCTAAGATTTATAAAGATAAGATGAAAATGTGGCATGATCAAAAGATTATTACTAAAAATTTTCAGCTAGGGCAACAAGTTTTACTATATAATGCAAGGTTAAGATTATTCCCAGGCAAACTTAAGTCCAGGTGGATGGGCCCATTTGTTGTGATGAAATTTTATCCTTATGGAGCTGTGGATATCAAAGATCATAAAACTGTTAAAGTGTTTAAAGTGAATGGTTATAGATTGAAACCTTATTTTATAGGGGATCAACATAAATTTAGTGAAGCAATGATGTTGGGGCAACCAGAATAAGCATTGGTTTCGTCGGGCTGACGACGTAAAACCAAGTGCTTTGTGGGAGGCAACCCATAGTTATCAGTGTATTTTGCTTTGATTATCATTTTTGTGTGATTAATAAAAATTAGGGTAGTATTTTTGAGTTATTATGTGTTATTATTTATTTTAAGACTTTATTTAGTAACTAGACATGTTAGAATGAGAATTTTGACGTTAAGTTGAATGGTGCAAAAATGTGCACTAGTTCTTAAGTGCCAAGATTCAGAGCTTCAGCGTGACAGTTAAAAAACATGTGCAAAATTAAGATTCTAGAAGGTTTAACCGCCAATTAGTTTATAAAAACGTGCCATGATAGTTCCTAGACGTGCCTAGAAGTTATTTGAGGGATTTAGGCCTATAAATAAAAGGGTTTTTGTGAAGGAATTTCACCCCAGATCATTTTCAGCCCTAAAAGTCTAAAAGAAAGAGAGATTTAGAGAAAATGTCTTCATGGGAGATGGATTTAAAGAAGAGGGAAGAGACCACGAGGAAGAGATTCATTAGTCAAAGTGCACAGGAGATGTATAACAATTTCTTAGTTGATAGTATTGAAGGAATACCAGAAAAGATCAACAAAATTGAGACTACTATGGCTTTACTTGAGACCAAGGTAATTGAGATTCATGCCCATCTTGAGCATATTGGATGGCAATTGAAAATGTAATTTAGTCATACTAGTTATATAGAGGAAGCAGATAAGGAGATGTTTTTTAAGCAAAAATCGATTGAAGAAGATAATATCACCATTTTATTAACTTTATATTCTGATTGCCTCAGGAGAGACTAATGAAAGACCAGAGTTTGTCCCAACAAATGTAGAATGGAATTAAGTTTTATGTTAGAGTTTGTTTGTTAGGAGTTGTTGTTTAGTGTGTTATGTGTTAAGAGTTAAATATTATTTTTTGGATTTTATGTTCGTTAGGTGTTTGTGCTTAGAAAATTTTCTCATCCAAGACTATTTGGAGTGAGAATTAAGTGTTACATATATTTGTAATAGTTTGTTAATTAATATATGTGTTTGTATGTGTGAAAGTTAGTGTTATTTTTAGCCTCAAATTGAATTGAGTTATATGGAGAATTTTGAGAGAAAGGAGAGCTGTAGGAGATGAAAATAGTCATTTAAGTGTTATGAGACCATTTAGGGGTGGTGTACTTAGGCAAATAGTGTATTTTACTTAAATTTAAAAATCTTAAAAATCGTGCATTAGTGCATAAGCGCCACATATCACGCTTAAGCGCGATGTAACCTGAGAGGTAGGTGCCTAAGCACCACTTATCCGTGCATAAGCGCCGATTCATGACAACTAGTTCGCAAACAATTAAAAGTGAAAAATTAACCAGAAAATTGCCATTTTTCACCCTCCCGTCACCTTCAACCTCTCAAAATTGCGATTTTGGAGAGCTAGGGCACACTATTAAGTGGAGATTTCTTGGTGGAACCAAGAAAAAATTGCTAGATCCAAATTTCTTAAGGTAAGAGCTTTACTTCTATGCAAAAATTTTAGATTTTCACCATGTATTTTGAGTAAATTTGGAAGAATTCGAAAATTCACTATTCATGGTAAAAAATGAGGAAAAATCTATGAAAATTGCATGGGAAGTGTAGTTTAAGCATTTGGAAGTTTAGTTTAGTAATTTAGACTTGATTTTTGAAGTTATTTTTGGAATTTTATAAATTTGTAGAATGGCACCAAGAATAAAGAGGAGTAAAGGAAAGAGTCTTTTTGATTTGAGCAAATTTGTTAGTTTGAATGCTCAAGATAGGTACAGTAATGCATTGCAATCATGAAAGCTTATTCAGAAGCGTTGTTTTAAGAAACCAGGTAGATCTGTAGAAGATCTGATCGTTCATTAACAGTGGAAATGATTTTGTTATTTTTTGCTATTGCAATTATATATGTTGTTAGGGAGTTCTATGTAAACCTCCCTGAAGCTAAAGATGATAGAGTTATGGTTCGAGGAAAGTTGGCACCTTTTTTCACCGGAGGTAATCAATTTGTTCTGCCATTTGCCACAGGATACTTTATGTTTTGATGCAAATTATAGTCTGACTGAGATGGAGCTAGATGAGATTATTTCTTATTTGATTGATGGAAAGGACTCTGGAAGATCACTAATGAAACAAGATTCAACTTTCCTACGTCAAAGTTAAGTGCACCTTTGAAGGCATGACACTACTTTATTTCTGCTCGTCTGCTACCAGCAAATCATCTCAGTGAAGTTACCAGAGAGAGCAACGTTAAATTATTGTATCCAGGAAGAAATGCTCATCGACATTGGAGCTTTGATATGTCAGACTATCATCAGTTCCACCACTGATGTTACTATTGCAGGTCTGGGATTTGCTTCCTTGACCTTTTCTATATGTGAGCAGGCTGAAGTATGATATGATAGCTGGGAGGAAGTACTGTTGCCTCTGAAGCCTATTACAAAGGTGAATGTGAAGACTTATTCTGAACATTCTATTTTTAACTTGAGAGGAGTATTTTCTAGGAGTTATGGAATGGAGACGTTTGTTGCTTCTACCTCTGTTGCTTCTACATTTAGACCATCTACCTCACGTGCTTCTACTTTTAGAGGTGAGTCTACTGAGACCCAAGATCAATTATTACAGAGGATGATGGATAATATAAATTATACAGCTGATAAAGTTCAGAATTTAGAGCATTTTGTAGAGCATATTGATAAGTACAATAGGAGAAAAAAAGTATTATGAAGAGGAATTTCACTCATCTTTAGAAAACCTCATCAGGGGTAACCCAAGAGTGTAATTTCCTTCATATCCATAATACTCTGATTATGAGCTTGCAGATGTTTAGGATAGCAATGATTCTGAGAACGAAGAGTAGAATTACGAGATTTATTTTTATGTTTGTATTATGTTATGGACTATGTAGTATGGGCTTGCTACAATTACATTTATGTGTTTATTTGGACTTAAGACATGTGATGTGATGTGTTTATGTTGTGGAACTGAAACAAGTATGTTTGAGGGTTAGTTTAGATTTTCTGATGTATGAGACTGTTATTTTTTTAATTGTATCGTGATTTTGTGTTTTGATAGTAGTTTTTTTTTAAAATGCTAGGGTAGTACCTGTTGTTGTGTGTTTAGTACTGTGATTTAGTTAGTTTAGAACTTAACTTAATTCTATTCCTTTTGTAAAGTTGAAAATCTTGCTAGCGTGGATCTTAAATTTGAAATTCATAAACTGTTACCCTGTATTTTTCTTTTATCTTGTTAGTGTGTTTGTTTTTATGTTGAGAATGTGAAGTCAAAGTTAGTTTGTTAGCTTGCTTTTATGTTTGTACCCACTACTTAGAAGTCTACTGAATCTCTATACGTTAAATTGAAATGAAAATGATAGAAAATTTAATTAATTTTACTCATATTTTTAGTTTTATACTTGTATACTTAGGATATAAAAATTCCTGTAAGCATGTTCTTTCAATTTTCATTCCTGCTTATATATATCTGCTGCTAAACTGTATAATCTGTTAAAAATTTAAGTTTGGGGGGATGAAAAATATTTTAAAAACTTAAATTTTATTTGTTCTCAATTGTGCTACAAGTGAATTTGATTTTAAAAGAAAAATGATCATGTATATGAAGTTATATTAGGGAAGTAAAATTTGATTTTAGAAATGAGTATAGGAATTTAGTTGAACTTTTGAGTAATGAAGAAAATCTTTAAGTTAAAAGTTTTTAGTGTAGAATTTAGACTTTAAGTTAAAAATTTTTAGTATAGAAAATGATAAATATAAGTGACTCGTAATGAAGAAAAACTTTAAGTTAAAAATTTTTAGTGTAGAAAATGTTTAATATAAGTAAATATCTTTAGTAAGAAAAATTGTATTTTTGAAAAATTTAGAAAATTAGACTTTTATTTTTAATACTTAAATTTCTTTTATTAAAATAATTTTCAAAACTATTATTATATTTATAAGTAAAAGATTTATATCAGGACTTTGCTTTAGGAAAGGAGAAGTGGAATTCAAAACCATTAAAGGCCTATCCAGATATAGTAATCATTACCTAAAAAAAGAAAAGAAAAAGAGAAAAAGAAAAAAGAAGAGAAAAAGAAAAAAAAAAGAAAAGAAAAAGAAGAAGAAAAAAATATAATGGAGGAGAAGCTTGAGGATCAGTGCCTAATCAAAAATTGGTTCCACATTTGATCTTTTTAAAGAATAAAACTTGAGAAAATCTTAAGCTTAAAAATATAATATAGTAAGTAAAATTATTTTTAATAAAATTTTTAAGTGGAGATAATAAAAGGGCTAAATTCTAAACTTGGAGAATCTACAATATTTATGAATTAGATAGAAACTCATATTTTCATCTTTCTTAACATTAACAATTTCTAAACATTAATTTGGTCTCATTTTCTAACTATTTTTTCTACATTGGACTACTATATTTCTAAATCTAAATTTTAGTAACTCCTAAAGAAACTCATATAGATATCATACTTATTTTCCTTTTAAAGATTGAAGTGTTACTTGAGGACAAGTAAAATCTTAAGTTTGGGGGATTTTGATACACCTAAAATATATAGTATTTTTAGACACATTTTTATACCTATTGTTGAGATATTGCGTTTTAATGGAAGGTATTTTTGTGTTTTTCTTTCAGCTACAAGTAAACAAGGTAAAAAATACTTAAAGGAGTGAAAAATGATCAAATTTAGAGCAAAAAGATGAAAATTGTGCCAAAGTGTTTTGGCGCCTTAGCGCCAGATCCGGCGCTTATGCGCTGGTGAAACAGAGAAGGCCGTGCCTAAGCGCTAGAGGCCCCGTGCTTAAGCGTCAGAGGCAGTTATTTGATAGTTTTCTTCATTATGCCAAATTTTGAAAGGTATTTGAAGCACCTATTGGCTTAAGAGGGTGGTTATGACCACCACGAATGAAAATATTATTAAAAGACATGTAAAAGGAGGCATCCTTTGGAGGATTCATCGAATGTGGACACATTTAGAAGAGTTTCCAAGGCACCTTTTGGAGATTTATAAAAGAAAAAAGTTAAGACATTTGAAGGGGGTGCTTGAAATTTCTGAAAAGAGTTAGAAGAAGAGGAGTTCTAAGGAGTTTGGAGAGATTTTCAAGCACCGCAAAAATTTACTGTATCCTTTTTGTTTTTAGTTTATTTTGAGAGTGTTTGTAAAAGAGAAGAGATTTAAAGGAACTTCAAGATTTTGGTCGAGGATTTGAGATAATTTTTTATCTTTTGTTTTAAACTACTTTTGTTTTTAATCGAGACTTCTTGTTGGTTTAACAATGATTTCTACTTTTAAATTAAAGTGTGTTTTTATTTTCTCCATGGATTCTGAGTAGTTTTCTTTATCTTTTTTCCTTAAAATGATAAATAATTAAACGGTTGGATGGAAGTTATGGAGAGTATTGATCCTTAATGTTTGAAGAAATTGTGATGATTTAAATCCATGAACTTTATTTACTTCTTGATTTGGTGTATCCAGATGTTAAAATTTGTTGTAAGAACATGTAAGAACCGGGCTGATATTGTCACAGTCAACAATTGAAAAAAATCACATGAGGTTGTATGAAGGAGAATGTAATTCATATGTTTAGTGCAAATAAATAGGGAAACAATCATTGAAGAGTGTAAAGTTATAGGAATTTAAAGTGACAGGTTAAAGCCCCCAACTTGGTTTATTATTTTAAGTTCTGATACGAGATGTTAGTCCCCAAGTAGAGGGAATCGAGGGAACTCTAGAGTGAGAGTTGATATCTTCCCTGCCTAGCCGGTCTTCAGGACTATTCAAACTTTAAATTGATCAATGTTCTTTATAACATCTTCAGTAAGTGTAAAGAATATAATTGCTCATATTTGTCACAACACAATTCACATACTTCCACAATAGAATTCCTATACTTATTACTGATTCATGATAAGAAGAAAGACANATATATAGATAAATACAAATATAGATACATACATATATATAGATATATAGATACATACATATATATAGATATATAGATACATAGAGATATATAGATACATATAGATATATACATAGATATATAGATACATAAATACATAGATACATACATAGATACATATATACATACATATAGATACATACATATATACATACATATAGATACATACATATATACATACATATAGATACATATACATATATACATACATATAGATACATATACATATATACATACATATAGATACATACATATAGATACATATACATATATAGATACATAGATATAGATACATATACATATATAGATACATAGATATAGATATAGAAAACTTTCATGACAAAAGTCCTCATTGATTGGAGATAGTCATTTATTGAATATTTCAAATAAAACAAATTATCTGATAATAATTCGATGGCGGTTTAAATTATGAAAACATGCTTTTGTAAATGAAACTCTTAAGTGTAGATCTTTATAATATATATGTCAATCATGTTGCATATCAATTGGATCCTAAAATGACAATGATGATAAAAAAAAAACGTTAGTATTGACTAATGATGGTTAATGATTGTATCGATCATACTAAAATGTGTTCGGAACGTCAAATTCATGATGATGTTGCATGCTAGCCTGGAAATGCAGTACAACCAACTAGAGCATCTTGGTCGTCTAAATGTTCAGATACAAATATCATAATGGTTATAACTATCTCATTAAGTTTAAATATATAATACCTTTTTTATATTAATTTTAAGTAATAAAACTTTCATAACAAAAGTTCACAATGATTGGAGATGTTCGTTTATTAAATATTTCAAATAAAATAAATTATCTAATAATAATTTGATGGCAGTTTAAATTATGAAAAGGGCGCTGCGATATGCTTTTCTCAATGAAACTTTTTAGTGTAGATATTTAGAATATATATGTCAATCATGTTTGGGGACCGAAGAAACCGACAATATTGTAATGAAAGAGCTTTTTGGTGCACGTCAAATTCATGATGATTTTGCTGCTAGACTCAAAATGCGGTACACCCAACTATAGCATCTTGGTCGTCTAAATGTTCGGGTACAAATATCATAAGGTAGATTAATCCTTTATTATCTAAAGGGCACCTTTTCGTATTGACATAAATAGATAGTTTCTCCAAATGGGTCCGGACTGCTCCACTTAGGGTCTGTTTGGGTAATTGCAACTTATTGAATAATATGTTGGTAAACTGATTAAAAATAATATGTTGATAAGCTAGGTGCGGTGGCTGTTAGAAACTTTTATTTTTTAGAAAAGCAAGTCCGCTGTCAGAAAGCTGTCACCGCAACTATATAGATGCGGTGTGAAAACGCTGTTTTAAGGGTTTTGAAAACGCAGTTTACCCAAACAGGCCAGGTGTGTTTTCAAAACACCACAACACCAAATAAGCTGCCCAATAGACCCTTAATGAAGTTACTACCATGCAAATAATCAAATTCTTTAATAATATTATTATTTAAAGTTTCAAAGTGCAATGTTGGATAATCTCATATAATGACCCAACTTTTAAAAGTATAAACTCTAATAAATTTGTTGATTGACCCAAAATTGATGGGTGATATTCTTCAACATACAATCGAAGTGCAGACAACTTGGTAAAATCTTTTTACAATATAATGATTAATCTATTCAAGACGATCATCAATAAGAATAAAAAAGAATAATATTCAAAAATGATAAAAACATTATTGGCGTACTACAATTCCGTACTAAAAAAATACGTTTTAATTTTTTTAAACACTCTTGTAATATAATAAAACATTTCTAACTTACTATAAAATCCATAATTTTAAAAATCAGATCGGACCGTCCAATCAGTCAGTCCATCCAGGAAACAAAAATGGTATCGGTTCGAGTGGGAATAAGAGCTAGATTTGTAGTGAACTAGCATGGAACAGCTTGAATTGATGGTCAACCAGGAAAATGAAAACATTTTTCTCAATTTAGGAGAACCGGCAGGTTCCATCATCAGCGATGTGATCGCCTCACTATCTATCATTGGCTTGAATTGGATTGATTTGGTTCTTCTTAATTTTTTTTCACGATGGGACAAAGCTTTTTTTAGGTCATTTATGAGGGTCGTTTCACCACGAGAAGAACAAGAATAATACAAAAGGAGAAGTACGAAAGCAATCCGTACGAGGGCTTTGCATAGGGATTTTCCAATGGAGAATAAAGACATGTAGATAGAGTCAAGGCTAGTTAAAATAATGATGTTTTGAGAAGAAAGATGATCGCACAATGAAGAAAAGGTTCGTCAGCGTCATGTGGTAGATTCAGAGTTGGATGAAGATTAGCCAACTATATCAGGGATCTCATGTGAGCATGGTAGATGTCAATCAATTTACGGGAATTTTTCGGTTGCTATATATATATATATATATATAGAAAAATGAGACCAAATAGATCTCATATATTTAATTGTTTAGATAGTTGAGCATTATATTACAGTAATACACCACCCTGAGAGATAAGTATATCACTTGTTGGTAGGCTCAACAATTTAAACTAAGAAATTGTAACTCTTATTTGGTCTGCGGAAGTTATGATCGACAATTCTCCTATCTAATGTAAAGATTAGATAGAGTTTATATTATCTGAATTTCTAATTCCCTATAAGAACAAATTTATATAGTTAATCACATCTTAAGCAACCAAAGTCACTTAAGAAAACTCTCGATTAAGGTTAGAGTTTTCATCTTGAAGAATTCAAAGTTTAGTTTTCACAATTTTTCATGGGAAAATGAAGTGGGAATGACTCAAATAGGAACAATTATTTTGGATACCAAAGGAGCGAGAGGTAGGTGAATCTCATTGACCCCTCAAACTATCTTATTGTTTAGTCACATCTTCGAAGTAATGTTATTTGATGTTTACTCTTGAAATTTATTTAAATTTTATGGCTTGCACTTGCACAATATACGATCGTACATATAGCCTAGGAGGATAGGAGGATTTACACTGTACTGAACGAATATCCTCGAAATTCTAAAAAGAATTAAGACCTATATCGCAAGACATACGATTGTGCGAAAGCCTAAAGATGATATAAGGATTTTATGCCGTTCTAGACGAACGACATCAAAATCCTAAGGATTTATGTTATTAAGTTTACGGAAGTTGAGGTTCATCTTTCGCTTCATGTTCTGTCTTGATCTCTCTTTGAAGTTGTCGTCGATCTGCTTGCATCCTCATCTTGCTTCCCAGATAGCTAGCATCAAGCTCTTTTATTTGTGATGGTTTTGGATTTTAAGAAGTGTGTTCGAACTAACTATTATCAATTATTTTTGTGTCACAGAGTTTTATTATAAGGTTCCTCCTAAATAGGTGGCCTACTGTCATCTACCCTAAAAGTCTTTTACAAGTATAGTAGACTATACATATTTAGAAAACATATAACAAAATACAATAAGGAATGTATAGTAAAAGCGAAAGTAGTAGCGCGTACATGTCGCCTCTGATGCCACCGTTAAAGGGTTAAAATTACAGGTAAAGTGTGCATGTATTATGAAATAAAAACAAATACAAAAAAACACGAGCATATGTGCATATAAAAGATCAAGTGGCACATATATGAAAGACTAGAGCTGAGTATAAGAGTTTGAGCTAGGGGTGGGCTCAGACTCAGAACCAGTGGCCCTGTTAATACTCGAGGGACATCCGTTGGCAACCTTAAGCGATCTGCGTGCATAAAATCCAACTTCGAATCGAAGCTACCAACAAGGTGATCTAAAAAGGGCAACTCCTAGCCAAATCAAAGTGACTCACAAGTGGACCCGTGGACAGTAACACACAAAATTCTTAGTTTGTTGGGAATATAAATAAAATTAAACATTCGCTTATCAGTAAAAAAAATTAGTGTAATGGGAAAAAAAGATTTTGTTATATATATATATATATATATATATATATATATATATATATATATATATATATATATATATATATATATATATATATATGTATGTTTTTGTAATTAGATGGTTCACGAGTCAGTCACGTTATTGAGTTAGAGCTACCAGCAGCATAGGAAAGCTTGACTAGCTTCTCGCCAAATGTTGGCGAATAGTAGTGTGGATCCTGCACCCTCCCGAAATCATCGGGTCAGGAGAAGTACTATTCTTTTATCCTGTTTTAGCACCAGAAGCGTTTCACATCATCGCCCATATCCCTGTCACCTCCAACTTATACACCAGCTTGATGCTCCATATTAAATCGCCACATTATGAGTACTTCCACTTAAACTTAGCATTTCCACAATTGGCATTAAAGTAAGGATTTAGAGATTTGCATACATATCACTCACTTCGTACGTGTTTGCACATTTGACTCCCAAACTTTAATCTCAACATTTATGCCACACAACTCCATATTAGAATGAAAATACCAGCATTTTAACTTAGGAAAAGTGAAATACACCCTTTCATTCATAGATGAGATTGACACGTATATGAAAAGTGAAGTTATACATAAGATCATAGAACAAATTGTAAATTTAAGTTTTGCATAGTCATATGCATGTAGAAGAATGCTAATAATACATGTATACATTTATTTCTAGTGACATATATGTGGAAATCTGAAGTTTAGGTGATAGATATACACCTATTACAAGAATTAAATGGTATGAAAGTAAGTCTTCTGCATAAAATCATGCAGCTCTTTGTCCAAGTGATCAGTGTGCAGTTGTCCAAAAGAGCAAAAATCATACAGCTCTTTCTAGTGAATGTGAGTGTGAGATTTGTAAATAGCAAGTTTCAAGTGATCAGTGTGTAATTGTCCAAGAGAACAGAGCTTATAAAACTTCCTCCGATGGACAGCTTGCAATGAAATTTCCAAATCAGCGCGCTAAAATCAAGGGATAGCATGCAAAAGGGGGAACCAAGTTAGAAAACTATATAGCCTCAAATGATGTATGACATGCAATAAAATTTCCAAATCAGCAAACCCACAAAACCTCCAACCAATAGCATGCAACAAGCAAAATTGAATCAGCAAGTTATATTTCTCCAAACGATGTACAGCATGCAATGGAAAAACCAAATCAGCAAGCCTCTCGAAGTCATCGAATCAGTCACGTTGTTGGGTTAGAGCTACCAGTTGCCTAGGAAAGCACTGGCAACTTCTCGCCAAATGTTGGCAAATACTATCTAGTATATTAGTCATAGCCTAGCACATCTTCTAGCCTAGTGTCCTATCACAACATTTAAGTGAGTGTAGAGTTAAGTTAGAAGGTTGGCCTATCATTTGATGGGGTCACTGTCTCCGGCCCCACCCTAAGGATCCAAGGATTCTAAGAGGTGTCAGCAGATGCAGGTGTCGAAAAAACTTTTAAAAAACCGACCTCATGTATGTTCTAAGCTAGATGTGCAAGTAATTTCAAAGTAGGTTTTGAAAACATGGTGCATAAGTAGTAAAAATATAAATTTTTATACTTTAAAATAGGTACAAAAAAAAAGAAAAAAACTTAAATGGAACCTATTAGATTTATTGAAACCTTAGCACAATATATGATGTTGGTCCATGATGCGATAGTATTGCTCTCTCAGACATCCTCTTGGGCAATACAAGTTGCCACGTCACAACCAGCAGAAGGTCACTCAGCTAAAGAGCTAGCTTCTTCGTCTAGACGATCGGGAACCACATGCAAATTCAACATGATCCAATTTGTTGTGACAATGTAGGGTACTGTCACAGAATAACAAACATTCATCATAAGTACACGTTGGTGTATACTAATGATAAATGCACCAATAATGTGGTGATGTGCATACATGACACACTGCAAATGTGGTGGTGTATTTCTCACTAGAGAGAAAGTCTCGCTGAGTAGGATTGATGTGTGAGCCTTCCTCGAAGAGGACACATGAATGCATGGGATGAGTGTGCAGAGCACTGACTCAGAAGGGTGAGTTTGTGAGATGCTATGACTTGAGGAGGTGAGTATGTCAAGGAGGCAGTGACTCGATAGTGAGTGTACCGAAGAGATAGTGACCCTAAAGTGAGTGTGCAAAAGAGGCAGTGACTTGAGAATGCGTATGCCGAGGTGGCAGTGACTCGAAAGAGAGTGAGCCAAAGAGGTAGTGACTCAGAAGTGAGTGTCTCAAAGAGGCAATAACTCGTGAGATACACATGAGTGTCAGGAGTGAGTTTGATCCTCATTAGGGAAGAACCACACAATGGGTAGGCTTAGTGTGCAAGCCATCCCTAAGGAAGGCACTTGAGTGTCGAGGATGAGTGTGCAAGAAAAGTGACTCGAGTACAAACCACAGACATATGAGGTGCAAACGTACAACATGTTATGCAAGCAAAAATGCAAGGATGCAAAGATGCAAGTGTAAACACATGGAAGGGGGGGCGGG
>JXCR01066771.1:190160-209947 GCA_002079205.1 Phalaenopsis hybrid cultivar
AATGACATATAAGAAAGTTGAAAGATTGGCATGAAGTGTTGTGCCTAAGTGGGACATAGATACCCACCTTGAGCATATGGGGCATATGCTTATTGGTGCACCATAGGTTGTATGAGTGAATTTGTTCATGCAAGCAATATAAAATAAAGAGGTAACCATACAACATGCAAGTGGAGACGATCGATACGATCAAGTCAGTAGTCGCCGATCGATTGAGCTGATCGGAGTGGTTGATCGAACCTGTGTGGGTGGTTGCTCAACAGAGAAGGGTCAGTCGAGCTGATCAGAATAGTGGAGATTGAAATAATTGGATTGATGGTTGTTAATCGGTCGAGCTGACAAAATTGATCGATCAGACCGACATGGGTGGTTGATTAACTATGAGGGGTTGATCGAGCAGATCGCGCTTGTGGTGATCGATTGGTCGAGTCGGTGAAAGTGGTATATAAGACGGGCGTGGGCGGTCGATCGATGAAGTAGGGTCAGTCGATCCAATTAGACTTGTAGTGGTTAATCAGTCGAGCTTGCAAAAGTGGTCGATTCGACCAATGTGAAATTGGATTGACGATGATAGATCATTTGATATGATAATAGTGGTCAATGGGATCAATGTAGACAACCAATCGACAAAGATGGATCGGTCGAGCAGATTAGACTGGTGACGGCCGGTCAGGGTGATCGATTGAGTTGATTGAGCCAACATTGTAGTTAATCGGTGAAATCTATAAAAAAAAGGTTGATTGAGTTGATCGGGTCGGTGGCAGTAGATCATTCGGGTCGATGGAAGGCATCAATTGGTCTAATATGGGCGGTTGATCGATGGAATATAATTGATTTGATGTGATTGAACTGGTGACAATCAACCAATCAAATCAAAAAAAGTATCGATCTCGTCAATTATTTGGTCGGCCTATCAACAATGCTTGCAAAATAACATTTTTTGATACAAATAAAAATTTATGCCAAGCATACCATATGAATGCAAATACATGAAAGAAATGGGAATCCAATTGTGCTCGATGACGAATCAAACTCATCCTAGTGATCTCACGGGAAACCTAATAGTAGGTGAGTGATGGAGACGTGTACCAACATCTTATTGTGTGAAGCAACAAGACACTAACCTCCGTTTGTAGGACATAAGGTGGGGAATCTCTAACGAGGAGGATTCTCCGTAACCGAGAAGATGAAGACCGAAAGAATGCCTTCTTCTTCTTGGTTGGTGGATTTCAAATGTCCATCTGGATGAAATCACCAAAGAAAATGTGGACATTAGTACAACCCTGATTTTCAAATTTTTGGACCAAAAAGAAAAAGGGGTAGATTTTACTCTTTGGGTTCATAGAGAAACGTAAAGCGCCAAAATTTATGGGGCTTCCTTTAATCACACAAGAATCCTAACCTAAATCCTCTAACATTTAGACCTAGCGACTCTATGGATGGAAAATGTTGAAGTCTCAAGAGTTTTCGCCTATACGAAGGTTGAGGACGCATTCTCTGCACTTGTCTGAGCTTCAATGAAATTTCAACGAAGCTTCGGTGAAGTTAACTCAGCTTCTTCCTCAACAAATGAAGAAGCTCTCTTCTAGAAGGAGATTCTGGTGAATTTCCAGGCTCAAACAATGTTCCAGCAGGGTTCCAAGCTCTTTTCCTAAAGTGTGAAGATGTTGTCCTTCGCTGTTGGAGAGATGTTGCTCTCCTTCTCCATTAGCACAGCTCCTCTTCAAGAAATCCTCACACACACTCAAGAAAGTGGTGGAAGAAAAGAAGGAGAGAAGGAAAGAGAGCTCTTTCTATGGAAAAGAAAGAGGGAGAAGAAGAGAAAAGTTGTAGGCGGTGAAGCCCATTCTATTACCTTTTTCTCCCACCATCTTCACCTTGAGGATCTCCCTAGAGAAAGCCCTCGCTCAAGGGAGGAAGGAAATGCACTAGCCCTTCCTATATAGGAAGAATACAACCAGCCCCAAGAAGTACAAAATTCTAATGAAGAACTCGAGGAGGTGTTCAAGGGAAAAAAAAGCCAAGCCATGTCCCTCCCATTTTGCTAAAAAAGCCTTCTACCTCACCTTAATCCCTTCCAAAAAGGGTTTAATCAACACTTTATCTCCCCTATAAGAAAATATCCCATGGAACAAGAAATCTTGCTAATTTTGCTGCCTAGAAGGTGTGTCAGGGTCAAAATAATGAAATTCACGGTATAAAATTGGGTGTAAAAAATGGCCTCATGCGTAGGCGTCGCGACCCTAGTGCCTTAGCGCTAAATCCTAGAGTCGGGGTTCCAGCTCTCTGGTACCTGGTCCCCAGGTCTGGCACCAAGCTTCTTGAGGCTCAATTTTAAGTTCATGTTGGGTTATTTCAGAGTAGCTTAAGGGGCCTAGGCACCCTGGCCTGACACTGGTGACGGGTTTCGGCCTGCTCGGTTTGGGACAATTTTGGACCGTTAATGGAGTCTAAGCATCTGAAATTGGCAGCTAGGTCCTAGAACCTGGCACCGAGTTGTTGTATTTTCTATATTAAGCTAAGTGGGGGCTATTTTGTAGGCTTAGGTGCCCATATTGGCGCCTAGGCACAGGGTTTGTAGCCTAAGCATCGGGATCTGGTGCCTATGCGTCGGTCTAGCCCCGAAAAGTCCAATTTTCACCGGAAGCGACCGACGAAGGATTTTTTTTTTTCAAAATCCATGGAGAATGAAAAATTATTAATGATGAAATCTCATAACCTTAAGGATAAGTATTTTTATGGGCACTACACCAAGAATTCCGGCACTGATGGGCGCCCAAATCACTGCGCGAGAACTACGTTCTAAACCCTAATATTCTTGGAAATGCCCATGGGAAGCTTCAATGGGTTCATTTGAACACGTGGGACTCCATATAAATATGTTGAGATCTCTAAAAACTAGAATGAACATCAAAGATGTCTATCGTGAATGATGCCACCCACAGTGAATTCTCCCGGGCAAGACCGAATCATTGCAGACCCTGGTTTTGTGCCCCAAGCATGCACTATGGGGGCTAGATGAATCTCTTTAGCTATGGGAAGCTATAAATGAATAGTAAATAATCTTTAGTCATTCAAATGGACTCCATAAACACATGACATAAAAATGTTTTGCCAATAGTTGAATTAACAATTATAAATGCCATTATATTGATCTACAAATTTGCAGCTTGGGTCACAACTATCAACAAAATCTATCACTTTAAGTGTTGAAAAAATATTAAATTGACACTCATCATGGGGAAATATGCACCTTAAACCAAAAAATAAGAAACCATATTTTAAAATCTTAAAGTATGAGGTTGCATAACGATTATGATGCCCAAAATTTTCTTATTTATTATAATAATTACTCAAAGTAATCTTTGAAAGGATTCTTCAAGGGTCTTTCTTACGTGGGTGATAGTATACATGTATTCCCCTCAAGCCTTTTAATGTGATGAATGTGTCGTGTAATATCTCTTAACATCATTCATTATCGTCTTTGAACTCAAATTTAATTCAGATCTAATAAGAATCTCAAATATAGGTTCAATAGCATAGGGGAACTATTTTGTATCTTTATTTCTAACATGTAAAGAACATGTGTGTTCTGATACATAGTCTAAATCGTAAACATGTTCGAATATGTCAACTTCGTAGAGAACATGTTCAATGTATGTTTTTAAGACATACAACATATATATATAATAGCTATCCCTGATTCCTTTTTATTAAATTCAAATATTTTCTTCATCATATATTAATATAACTTCTTCATGTCATCTTTATTTTGATATATTTTGCTTGAATTTTATATGCATTAATGATATACTTAGATACATGGTTACTATATTAATAATTATATATTTGGATATACTTTCAATTATTGATTATTATAAGATATGTGTTATCTAGGTGTTATTTGCCTCTTGCATAGTTGTTTTATAAATAATTTAATGAATTCCACGTGTCTACTAATTTTAGTTGCATCATCTAGAGGGATTACATCTCTAAAGAGTACATTAGTAATTAAACATCTATATAGAAATTAGTATCTTCCTTATGCATATCCTTAACATTACCTTCATTTGCTCTTTAGTTAACATCTGTCGCATAATTAGTAGGTGCTAGATTATTATGGCCTTAAATCACCCTTATTTGGTATAACTAGCTCCATCCCTATATGATTTATTTGGCATTGATGATTATACATAGTTTAAATCATGTTTGGCATTATAGTCACACAAATAGAGGAATGTGTTGAACGAATCAAAGTTTCATTGAGGTTGAATGCAAGATCAATGAAGGTTGTTATTTCAAAAGATACATTACTTCTTTCTTTAATATATTTGATTTTATTAATTCTTATAACTACGTGTACAATATATATGAGTCTTTTAATGTAATAGTTTTTGGCAAATCATTCATTGACTTTATTTTCCACTAAATGTTTTAGCAATTTTGTTGACTTCTTTCCATCCTCTACTATATACTAAGAAATAATAATGCCTCATTTTGTTGGAGAAGAATAATAATATAAATCTAAAGATAATCGAAATGACTACACGTTTGAACAAGGTTTAAAGATAGGTGAAAACTTATTAAGATAATAACAATGTCATTTAAATCAAAATCAAATAAGTTTGATTAACTATAAAACATAAGCCCAGAACTAGTTTGAACCATATTCAAACCAGAATTGAACAAGATAAAAAAAAGATTGAAACTATATTCAATTAAGTCAAATATGTTTTAAACTTTGTATGAATCTAATTTGAACTAAGCCCAAAGAAAGATCTAATCTTGTTTGAAGAAACTCTATTGGATGCTACTTCAAGCTAGATTCAAATTGTGTTTGAAATTAATAGAATTATTTGAATTTGCTTTAAACAAAGCTTGAACCTTTCTTGCTCAATTCATTTTTCAAATTCTTTTTGGGAATGCTTCACCTAATTATACAATCATATTCTCTTCTTCATAAAAAACATAACCTATATATGTAATTATTTTCATAACATTATTTAAACTTTAAAATGACTTACCTATAGCAATCAATATTTGATTAACCCCTTCTTTGTTCAACTATATTGTCATGATTGTCGTTAAGCATTGTAAGAGAAATCTCACTAGGAATTCATCAATGCATGTAGGATTTGTAAGGTTATATATGAAGTAATAACAAATAATGAATTTCTGTGTTTTGAGACGTACTTTTAATATTTTTGTTTGTCCTAAATGAACTTGGGAGCATATTTGACCCAAAAAATATGCAAGGAAAATATTAGCCCAAAATAACACTATCATGAAAAATTTGTTGTCAAATTTTCCTTAGAAAAATTTTGTAAAGAAAAAAAAAATTGAGCAAATAAAAGATATCGTTAATCAACCTATGAAATCCAAAAAAAAAAAATTGAGAAGAGAAGGAAAAATGAGATATGGCGAACTCAAGGGAAGAAACGATGAAGAAAGAGACAGATTGGATGGTTCTTAACTTGTTCGTTGGTCTCTGAATGTGAGAACTTTTGGCTTCTAAGATGGTTTCTAATCATCTTTGGATTGATTAACTAGTTGTTCTCTTTGAACTTGGTCGTATTTCCTTCACAAAGGACAATAGCTAGGGTGCCAGCGCGTTGTTAGTTTTCCTTTCGATGGAATTTTCTTCCAGTTCTTGGTCTGGGCTAACAGTGATATGAGTTTGCTTCTAGCTTCGCAGTAGAAGTTACTTGTATTTGTGTCGCCAAATATCTCCTTTGATGGTAGAGAATCATCAAAGGAGAAGTTGTTCGTCATTAAGTTTAGCTAGTGTTCCCTTGTCTTCCTACTGGTAAGGTAGTTTCTCTTGTACGAGTTTCATTCTTGAACCAGTTTATTTCTTCTCCCAGACAATTTTCAGCTCCTTACCGTCTCCAACTCAACTTCGCGGAGCTATCTAGTTGTGCATCTTGAATCAAATCCAAGTGATTTCGGCCATAAGAGGTATATAGTTCTAAATAATATTATTTAGATATATTTTTAGTTATTTAATTCTAAAATATTGAAATTAGATTGTTCATCTACTAAACAAAAGTTGTAAGAAGATGAATTACTTATGCGTCAAATATTTAAATTAGTTTTTATTCAATAAGAAAATAATAAAATTAGTTTGTGAAATTATTTATTAGATTGTAAATCAACATCAGTCATTTTAAGCTTTTATTTATAATTATTATTATAAAAAAAAGCATATAAACTAATCAAATGATTTAAACTTGTTAAAAAGGGTTATGAGTTTCAAGAATATTCTAATGAAATTTCGTGGGGCCTTCAGTAAATATGCTTTATCTTAACTAGATATGGGCTGAACTAAAGCCTTCGCATAGTTGTTAGCCCAATAGTGCACTGGAGTAGATGGCCCAGACTTAATTTGGGCCTGGAAGTACCGTGAATCGATTCGTTGGCCTGCCTTTTCTTTTCCCTTTTTTTTTTTTACTTTGAAATTTTAAGGAGTTGCCAGTATGTCCGAACTCATTAAAAATTCATAATTTTAAAGTCCTTTTTGCATTAATTTATTATATTATATTTATTTTTTTACATTTAAAAATAGATCAAACTAATTTTAAAAACACCCAAAAAAAAATTTAATGCTTTGTATATTTTTAAATACAATGATGATCACTATCTCCGCTATATGTTGTCACAATCTATCACGAGATGCCACCGACGTCTTCATTTTAGTCGAATACTATAGACCACCATTGTCATCGTCCCATCTGTGAATACTGCTACCATTCGAGCAATGGCAATTGTAACCATCACGATTTGACATCATCGCAATGTGTTGAATGAATACCTCCAAACCACCACCTTTGGCCATCGATGTTGCCTTCATCGCCTCACTAGTCACCACTATTACTATCCTATTAGCAATTTCCTTTACCACTACCACATAAATCAATTCGTTTGATATTCAACAGAAAAATGAAATAATAAAAAGAGTTAGATGGATAACTCTTGGTTCGTGAAGTATTTTTTGTGAGGCAAGCTCGAACTTGGTCTATTAGAAATTTTCATTTCATTTCTCAGTGCACTGCATATTACAGTGGAATTCTCTGATGATCTCATATTCACCCTTTATCAAATATTTTTAAGAAAGCTTTTTATTCTTCTATCATCATCGATATAATAACACCAACAAAAAAACAATTCAACTATGACCATCTAGAATGCTTACACCTTAAAATAAAAAGGTGAAGATAAGCTCCATCCATCCTTAGACTACATAGCACTTATAACAACAAATGAAAAGCTTAAGTTTAACAAAATCTTCAACACTTCCTTTTTCTTCATCATCTTCTTCATCATCTTCTTCGTCAAGTCAACAAATAGTATATAATTATATTACTTAATTGGTTATCTTGTTGATAAGGAATTCTTGATTATAAGCTAGCATGGGACATGTGATGATATGATGAGCTAAAGCATTTTCAATGTTTTAATGATCATAAACAAAATTTGATGTTTGCTAGATAGTTTATATAATGATTGAACAGTAGATTCAAGATGAAAATCATAGATTAAAATTAAAATCACAGTTAAGTGCATCCAAAACTTGAGTAAAGCATGTGGCTTAACCATCTTAAGTGAGCCTAATACCATTGCAAGATCTTGCTTCAAGTGCAAAATATCTATCCCTTAGTCATAAATATCTATATTTTTAGATGTTAGAGATATTAAAATCATTTGTGTGTGTTGGTAATAAGGATTAAAAATTAACAAATTCAAGTAATAAGCGCAAATTACATGTCATAACTAATCATATTATTTGATCTTGGATTGTACTTCATGACTTAATTTGATATTAAGTTTAAATTAGTTTATATTTTTTTGGTTAGAGAAAACACATTTTATAATTAATGAAAAATTGGTATTATGATCATCATGTTTGATATTTATTATTTTGTAAGATATGGTTCTATAAAAATAAATCAACATGATTAATTTTTATTAACCAAATAATTTAAATTATACACTAATGATAGTGTGCAAAGTACACAATTATGTATGATCTAACTTTTAATTAAATTTAATTAGCACAAACTCTTAAACTCAACCAACTTTAAATTTTAGATTTGACTTGTTTGCACTATACAATTAATGTTATACAACTCAATCATTTCATATTTTAAATTGAAGGAAAATTAGCATTAAATTTTATTTGGGTGCATCATTATATAACAAAATTATTTAAGATTGTATAGCTTTTGACTAATAATTTTCTTAGATAAAAAATATAAGAAAAATAAGGGATCACAAAATTTATACCGTAGTAAGCATCGACCAGAGCACAAATCAAGGTGTTTGAAAGACCCGAAAGAAGTTAAACCGACCTCAATTTAACTTTAACATTCGACTTCGAAGTCGACTTACAAAAAATGATTCAAAACCACCATCAGGTGGATCAATTTTTTATGACAATTCGTGTGAATCTAGAATGCAAAAATTAAATACATTAAAAACCATAAACTTGATGGAATAAGATATGGTGGCCATTGTTTGATCAACTTGGAATGCTCTATCCTAGATTAATGCTCACACTTCATATGATATTGCATTACATATGAAAGGAAAGAACCAACCATACCCATCCTAATCCCCATTTTTTGGCTAAGGAGCAACAAAACTAATCTATAATCTCTTTATTTTATTGCTAGCTATTAGCATCATCCATTCATATTGGTGTAGCCTCATTATGATTTAATTTGCTTCGTACACTTTAAAATTCTAATGATTCTTATGAGTCTTATATAACTCTATCATATTTCATTCATAGCAAAAGGTTTTTTTCAAGGAGATAGTTTTTTTACTTAAAGGTTGACAAATTAAGATTCCAATTATAGATCTTAGTTATAAATCTTAGCATTGTTGTTCCCATTAGTTTGATCATTAAGAACTTGATAATTATCTCTATCAAAACGATGGCATTAGGGTTTAAAGTTAGGTATGTCATTTTTTAGAGGCATTTACATACCACCCAATACCTATGTATTTACATATCAGCACTTAAACCTTGATTTTCACATTAACACAATCAAAGTCTTTTATATCACAAAAAATGTACCTCTATTTTACTTTTAAAAAGGTGAAATATGCATTTTCATATATCGACAAGGTGACATGTATGTAAAAATTGAAGGTTTGGTGCTAAATATATAAATACATAGGAATTGAGTGGGATGCATGCACATTTTCTTGTTTTTTTAGTCTTTATTGGTGGTGATTTTTATCGACTCCTTATATGTCCTGTAGGCCTCCTATCTCTCAAATATGCTAGTTTTATTAATCAAACCCAATAGTTGGGCCATATGATATTCCCATTCTTTGAGGGCTATTTCTACTTCATTATTTGTTGAAACGAATAGTGACTTATTAAGTATATTCATGTAAGGATTAAATAATCACTTTAAAATCTATGAATAATTTCTTTTTCTCTTTTGATATTTTCTAAACTTCTAAATATAGGATCTAATTATCAACTGAATTTTTTTTACTAACTCTTGTAACTCTAATTCAAATATTTCCTCCTTCTAAATGGATGTTCATGTCACCTGTATAGCATTTTGTACTATATTTATCTATCTCACTCAATTCATAATATCACTACCTTTAGAAAGAGGATGATCCTACTTGTCCTCATTCAACTCCAAAATTGTTATGCATTGCATATATTATTTCATTTAAGCTATTTGATCTATAAAGATAGAGATAAACGCTTTAAATGCCTTCAATTAGCTCCATAAACTTCAAATTCATCCTCATCAACTATTAATAAATCTTTTCATCCTTTGCTCCAAAAATAAAATTATTTTACTACCTTGAGCCACCTTTGTGCTCAACATAGTTTATTTTGTTGATTGCCTCATCTATTTCTCTCAATATTAGGACATATTAACCTCCAAAATAAATAATCAAAATGTCTTCCCACATTCATACTCATGAAATCATATGCTTCCTTGTCTATTGTATTAAAATTTTAACATCTACACTATTAGAAGAAGAATCATACTAACTAACCTTAGTCTTTTTTATAATAATAATGTGTTATTTCATTCATTACCACCCAGGCAATCTACATTAACCTATAAAAGAGAATTGACTTGACTTCATCATTCATCACCCCATAAGTCATGTTAGCTTCAGTTTCATATGGAAGAGCATCATAACTAGGTTGTGTCTCATATGCAACCTTCTTGTGTCGCTACATCCATCATTTTAATGCTATCTTGCTTTACGTTTAATGTAAGGACCAACTAGGCTCTCCTTAATGACCTTCATGATCTTCCAACACAACTTCTATTTAGCCTCTAAGGGTTCGTTTGGGGCAACTTATTTGGTGTGGTGACGTTTTGAAAACGCACCTAACCTGTTTGGGTAAACTGCGTTTTGGCAGCTTATGCGTTTTCAAAACACTGAAAATAATATTTTCACACCGTACTTGTCCAGGTGCAGTGGCAGCTTTCTGGCTGCGATCTGGCTTTTCTAAAAAAAAATTTGTAATAGCTAGTGCATCTAGCTTATCAACAGATTATTTTTAATCAGCTTATCGACATATTATTCAATAAGCTGCAGCTGCCTCAAACAGACCCTTAGTAATGCAACTTTAACTTCAAGAGAAATAATATCTCAAAATTTCTTGGCTTTGTTAACTAAACTCTTAGAGAGAAATACAATATTAATTAAATTTGTAGGCTTCACTCTTAAAATTAAAACTCCTATTAAGTAGGACCTAGGCGATTTCCTATAAACTTTAGTGAATGGATTACTCAAATCAAATTCCCCTTTCATCGGGTTAAAATAAATAAATAAATAAATGAAACATTATTGCATTCAATATAATTAAAGACAAAATAGTAAATTCATGTTGAAACCACAAAAGTTGAAATCCAATCCAAGCCTAATTTAGTCCAAATCAAGAAATAATCATTGAGCCTATTGAGTTCAAAATTAAGTTTAGAATATTGTGACCTATAAAACATTCCCAAGACTCTCCCATAATTTTAAGAGGTTGGTTAACCCTATTTAATTATTTTAAACCTAGATGGCCCTATGAAACCCACTGAAATCAAGTATAAGATCCTACGAATTTTAATTCCTAATAACTCTAAAATGTCTAAGGATTACTTGGGACTGATTTTGACCCAATTTGAGTCCAAAATGTTTTTTCTCAACCCAATTTGATGTAGTTTATTATGATCCCAACCAATCAAATCCATTAAAATCAATCTAAATTCACTCTTTTTGGTCTTAAATAAAGCTAATGACCTTATAATTAAATTTTTGACACATCCATATTTACTTTAGAGCTTAGTAAAATCTATCTTACCTTATAGCCAAAATCATATTCTTCTTTAAGAGGTAATTTCTAACTGGCCATAATTAAGTTTAATAATATTTGAGACTTCCCTTGATACTCTCAATCCAAATTCAAACCTCACTTCAATTAATTTGGACACTTGACCCTATTAAGGTTATTATTGGTCAAATATCATCCAAATTAAATAAAAATTAATCAAAATGACTAAGCATTTCTCAAGATCCTCTCATAACTATTGAAACCAATTACATCATCATTAGACCTCAATTGCATTCAGTTGATCATTGACCAAATATTGACCTAATTGTGTCCCAACGAGTCGTGTTAAGCTAATTAAGCAATTTAAAGAAATTCCACACCTTTAAACACCACAAAGTTGATATTCAAATTATAAGTCCGAGTTTTGGAGCCTACAATTGCTCATGTCACTCTCGCCCAAGGGCTTAAAGAAGGCTTGATTCATTATGTATTAGGCTTGCAGCACCCCAAGAAATTGGTCAACCTGCTAGAGCTCACCTACAATCACATATCAATGGAGCAATATAACTCTTTTTTCTATCAGGATTGAGTCGCCCAGTCGATACCCCCTAAAAAAAGTGCCCACTGAGAGGTTTGGAAACCAATTGTAACCCTCATTTTCCTAACAATGCTTACCTTAAACATTTATGATTAAATTTAGATAATCAAATGACATTAAAAAAGAAATATCCAGGCAAACTGAACCAACTATTTAGCGTGATGATCAAACCATTGTGATGAGAGAGCACTATGACCTCCTACATATGAACGCCCTCGGCCGACATCCCTGAGAATATTGATGGAAGAAGTAGAAGCCATTTAAAATAAAGATTTTTTTTAAGAAAAAAAAAAAGGCATCATCAATGAAAGGAGGAGGTTACATTTGAAATCCCAAGAGATATTATGCATATCACAGAGATCACTGACATGACATAGAGGAGTGTCAATACCATCAATACCTAATTAAAGATCTAAATGTCAACACCACCACAAACTGATTGAAAAGCTAATCAAAGCAAGGAAGTTTAAGGATTTTGTTGCATCTGAGGCTCTGAATTAGTGACAGAGTAACGCTCCAGCAAAGAGGACCTTCAATGAGCCTGCCCGGTTGAATCTATGCACATCACAGTTGTTGTATCCATGATCTTTGAATGAGATGGAGTTGAAGCTACCCGATGACTTAGTTGGAAGAGGTTGTGCTTAGAGGAGGTGTGGTTGGCAGCTTTAACCCCACAATGCACCACATGATACCCGCTATTCTATTTTAAGGATGAGTACCTTCCCACCAGAGGTAATCCCAAAAATGATTTTATAGCTTTTTTCTCCTTCATCACTGATTTCTAAATCGAGTTTACTCATTAAAACAAGAAGCTCAATAAATATCATTTTCAAGTCATTTTTTTATATGTTGGGTAAGGGTTCTATTTTGCCTCTTGACTACACCAAACGACTTTATGGCTTTGCATGAGAGAAAAAAGAAGCACTTAAGACGAGGATGTAAATGAGCCAAGAAAGGTCTCGAGCTAACTTAAGCTTGGCTTGTTAATTAGCTCATGAGTTGAGCTTTTTGAGCCACGAGCTCAAGCTCGATCACATCCCAACTTGGCTCGTTGGCTTCTGTGTCGGTTTGATTAGCCTATCATTATTCATTTCAATGTATTTTCTAGTGAGTCATCACTAAATTCTCCACCTCCTCCTCTGACCACCAATACCTTCTTTGGTGAGCTCCCATAAAAATTGAATTTTTAGCTCAAGCTTGTGAGTTCATTTGCATGCTGGCTGATAACACTACGAGCTGAGCTCAAGCTCACTGTTCAAGCTCAACTTGAGCTTGAGCTTAAGCTTGTCATTTTATATATTAGCTGATTTTGAGCTTGGCATGGCTTGAGCTTGAGCTTGTCTCAACTCGTTTACATCCCTACTTGGGAATCTCGCCCTATAGGCTACTTGCGGGGAAGATGATGACCAAATTTGGATCACATCAGATATTATCATAGTCAAATTGCTAGCAAAATATGATGTTATTTTTGGTCACCCTCTACTCGATGTTTTTCAAGCTATCATGCCAATGTATCATGTAGCGGTAAATTTTTTAAGCGATGGATATGTGGTCACCTTTGAGCAATTACATACTTGTTACCTCGGTACCATTAATAGTCTACACCAAGACCTTATTGAGCTCAATACTCATAGAGAAAACAATCTTAAAACTAGTGAAAGCATCAAAGAAGTTCTCGCCAGAACGAAGGAGGTAGATAAATATTTTTGACAAAGTAAAACTTTTAATGTAGGGTACATATACGAATTAATCAACCTGCTCCAAGAACACCACAAAGTGTTCACATGGTCAACCATAAAATTGCCAGGAATACTTGTTAACATTACCAATGGTTGAATGTCAACCTGGTAGCTTGACCTGTAAAGTGGAAAATGAGATCAACCATTATTATCCTGGTAGAACAGATACACTAGGATGTGAAAAAACTGCAGGAGGTTAACTAGACATATGAAGTACATTATCAAGAATGGTTGCAAATGCGGTCATGTTTTAGAAGATGAATTCCAATTGGCAAACACTTGAATATTGACTGTCCAAAGGATAGCTACCCTTAGCCAAAAATTGATGTGTTTGTAGAGTCAGTGGTTGGACAATTCATTATGAGTTTTCCTAATTTCTTCTTTGAGTATCATCAAAAAAAGATGCACCCAATAAACATGGAGAAGACCAAGTTCATTGTTATTTGGGTTGAAAAAAGTAGGGGCAACATATCAATGTCTTATGAATGTAATTTTTGTCAAATAGAAAGAGAAAAATATTATGTTGTACATGGATGATATGCTAGTTAAAAGCCAAATGCCCAATATCACATAAAAGAACTAAAACAACATTTGAATCCTTAAGAAAGTGCAGTAAAAAACTTAATCGACTCAAATGCACATTCAATGCAAGTATATGAAATTTTCTAGGATACCTTTTGGCAACCAAAGGAATAAAATTCAATCCATAAAAGGTTTAAGCTTTTGTTTGAACGTTCTCCCCCCGTATTACTAGAGAATGACAAGAGTAACCAACTGGATCGCAGGACTTAGTCGATCATCTCCAAAGTGGGTGATAAATGAGGCACATTCTTCAAAACCTTAAGCCAAGAAAAAAAATTCATATCGTTGGATGAATGCGAATGAGCCTTCCAAAAACTACTCACCTCTCTGCCTCTCCTTCAAAGCCCAAAGTCAAGCAGATAAATCTCGCTCTATCATCTTGGAGTCGGGTCTGAAGCGATAAGCATACTCATGATTCATGGTGAATAAGGGAAGTAGTTTCATGTCCAATACATTAGCCAAGTCCTTGAGGGAGTAGAACTCAGCCCATATCCTACTAATGTACGAGAGAATCATGGAACAAATTATGCATAACAAAATGACGTTCATTTGGATTGAATGATCCCTAACCAGGCACGTGCCAACGGATCAATCCTTACTAAGTAGAACAAATGCTTGGGACAAGATGGGCCGAGCAGTGAGATTAGGATAGGAGACAACCGACCGACCAACTAGAAGCCAACCCGGTCAACGACTGATCTACCAGGGGCTCATCTAACCTCGACAACGACTACTCAGAAGTTATTAAAAGAGGAGATTTGCCTAGACGACACTAAGAGCATATCGTCTGAGACTAGCCGGCGAAGGCCAGCCGACAACCAAAATATCAAGTGCATAACCGATATTTTATAGAATGTTATAATTTTATATGAATACAGTAACACTAAATGTAACTGGCCTTCTCCGATACAAAACATATGCTTGTAGTCTTAAATATTTCTCCTTCCAACAATTCATTCCTTAGGTGTGATTCACTGACATATCTAGATTCAAGAGTCCTAATTCAAATATTCTATAGTAGTTATTAACTTCTTCAGAAATCTTCACATAGGTTAGAATACCTCAACAAAGCCATTGTAACTGCTTCTCGTCACAAGGACATCTAGCAACAGTATTTGAGCAGCTGAGAAAACTATATTTACAGCGAAACCCAATTAATATTCAATTTTATTTAAACAATTTTGTTAAAGGTTATTATTCTTAGCATACTTTCTGACATTCCATCCTATACTAATATTTTTAATTTTAATATTAAAATTTAAATCAATATTAATTATTTTTCTGTATTAGAAATTAGCTTTAGGTGCTAACTGCGGTTAAAATTAACCTTCAACAATCAAGATTATCATATTTAAAGCAAGAAAAAAAAACAAATTCTTATAAAATAGAAAATAATGTATTTATGAACAAATACAGTATTAAGATATTCTTAATCAGTATTTAACAATCTAATTAACTAAATAATTACCAGGCAAATTTTAAGTAGAATAACTGCTTTCATCTTTAAGAAAGATGCTGCTTCATTTAGAAGCTAAACCTACNGTATTTAAAGCAAGAAAAAAAAAATTTAATAAAATAGAAAATAATGTATTTATGAACAAACTCTGTTTTGAATTTAGTTTAAGATATTCTTAATCAGTATTTAACAATCTAATTAACTAAATAATTACTAGGCAAATTTTAAGTAGAATAACTGCTTTCATCTTTAAGAAAGATGCTGCTTCATTTAGAAGCTAAACCTACNGCTAGGCAAATTTTAAGTAGAACAACTGCTTTCATCTTTAAGAAAGATGCTGCTTCATTTAGAAGCTAAACCTACTAAGATTTGGAAACCGAGAAATGTTCCCCGTTTATACACGTTTCAGATTTGTAGCTTATGGTTGGCTTCTTTACTGACTGCTTTGTTCTTCTTCTCTAATGGTGTTGGTGAGCTTTTCTATCTTTCTTCCTTTTTAGATGCNTACTAAGAATTGGAAACCGAGAAATGTTCCCCGTTTATACACGTTTCAGATTTGTTGCTTATGGTTGGCTTCTTTACTGCCTGCTTTGTTCTTCTTCTCTAATGGTGTTGGTGAGCTTTTCTATCTTTNGCACGTTTCAGATTTGTAGCTTATGGTTGGCTTCTTTACTGCCTGCTTTGTTCTTCTTCTCTAATGGTGTTGGTGAGCTTTTCTATCTTTCTTCCTTTTTAGATGCTTCCTTTAATGACAATACTAACTGGAATCTTTTGGATGTCGTGATGATGCACATCCAGTCCTGCCTTATGTTGAAAACTTTATATATATATAGTATTTTAAGGAATAGCCGGAGGCTATGATGTGAGCCTCGGTTATCCCTCATGCGTCTATAAGTTGAGTCCCACACCCTACACTCAGGGGGGAATCGAACCCCAGACCAAAGGAGAATTACAACTGACAAGAAGATGTCCGACCAACTGATCTGAGTACACAACACTATATATATGTGTGTGTGTATGTATGTATGTATGTATGTATGTATATATGAAATTTGTGAGACTGATGCTTTCTGAACAGTTATTCCGTACTAAAAACGCTCTGTATCTAATTTCTTGTATTCATCTCTAAGCTGAGTTAGCATAGGTTGGTAAGACGGTGAAACTCTAGAATTTAAGGAAAGAAAATCTGCATAATATTTTTTTGTTTTATGATGTGTGCTGGAATGTAGAACATATGGTTATTCTGAAAGGCCTACATAATAGTTGATGGATAGTATTCTTTTTAAATAGAAGACTCAAATTTAAAGTATGCTCTAATAATTATTTTCTAACCTAACGATCACTAGCTCAAGATAATCAAAATGAAAATATGCTTACTATGATTATAATTTTATATCAAGTTGTTTGAAGGTTAGTGCAGTGCTTACAACTCAAGATAATTCAATGAAATTAAATTGAAATCAAACTTTTTCCAATTTTATTAAATTATAGACCAAACAAACTCAAAACAACAGATTGTTGATGAAGTATATTAAAATATATTTTAGGTCACTTATCCAAGATTATTAAGTTATAGTATCTTGGAGGTGCTTTGGCAGCTCTTTATTGTTTGGAACTTAAAGAAAATTCTCAAAAGGCAGGAGTGAAGTGGCAGCTATTTAGCGGCACCATATCACCGGCATGAGTAAGAAAAACCTATTCAAGAAAAAGAGCATAGGGCCTTAGAATAGCATCCTAAGGTGCTTTGGCATTAGTAAGAGCAAAAATCAACCTTGATTATAGAGATTTTAGCACCAGGGTACTACCATTGTAATATCGTAGCGCTGAACCTGTCACGAATAATCTAAAAAAATAAAGTGCATATTGTCTTGGTGCTACAAACTTAATGTTGTGATGATACAAACTAACAATTTCAATTTCGAAGCAATTTTAAAATCAACTCAAGGGAGTTACACATAGAGTTACAGAAGTTATGAGGTGAAGACCATGCTTTTCAGTAAGAGGGGTGTGGTGGCTTCAAGAAATGGGCATTAGTAAGTGTATGAGGGCACTTAGTTGTAGTTGTAAAGTGTGTGTGTAGGAGTGTAGTGTTAAAGTGGAGAGCGTGAGAGAGAGAGAGAGAGAGAGAGAGAGAGAACTTGGAGAAACAAAAAAAGTTAGAGTATGAAGAGAAAATAGTTCAGAGAATATGCTAATAATAACTATGAATTATATCTTTCAAACTTTAATACTTATTTTACATTCTCCAAGGTAATAAATTCCTTTTTCTTGTGTTATTCTGTCAGTTTTATTTTTTGATGTGAGACTTTTTTGGAAACATACAGATTCAAAGATTTAATTATTTAAATAATCCAACATGGCATCAAAAGTAATACATTATCTTAGAAGATAGAAATACCACTTTATAATGAGTTCAATCATTTACATTAAGAAATTTTTTATATTTGCAAGCTCTACAGTTAAAACCAACAAATCTTTCCTCTATCTAATTTGAAGACTAGAAAAGATTTAGATTAATTCTACGGTCTTAAAACTTTTTCTAAGAGAAAGCCTCCATAGTTAATTATATCTTTAACAACAAAAGTTACTTAAAAAACTCTAAATTAAGGATAAGATTTTGTCTTCAAGAAATATTTTAAGTTTAGGTTTCAATGATTGATTATTGGAATTTCAAATTGGAAAATCTCAAAGGTGAAACAATTGTTAATGTAACACAACTGAAGAAGAGTTTGAGATATCTAAGTTTCTGAGACATTCAGTGACATCACAATTATCCTATGATTTGGTTTTACCTCTTTTGAAAGAAATATTTTTTATGTTTTATCCTGACCTTTTATTAGAGGCATAGGACTTAGATCAAGCAATATATGATCATGATAAAGACTATAAGGGCGAGGATTTATTTTGTAACTAGACAAGCAACCATAAAATCCTAAAACTAATGCAAAGTTCACTAGAAGAAGTGAAACCTCAGAAACCTAGTCTAAAGGAAGAGAAAGAATGCAAACAAAACACATGCAATGGACTTGCAACTCTGCTTAGAAAGGGATGTCATCTAAACTATCTAATCGTAGTTAAATTATGCAATTTTAGTCTCAATGAATGCAAGATAGGAAAGATAATTATTTATTAGAAAAAGTAGGTCTTACAACTTAATCATAAATCAAGCTGCCTCAGTATAACTAGTACGCATAAAGTATATTTTTTGTAATTTAAAATTTAATCATTTTCTAGCTAATCAAACTCAAGTATTTTATTGCCTTTTGAGAGGTCATAGAGAGCTATGTAGTAGGCTATGCAATTTTATTATGATGAATGTTTAAGAGATTCAATTATTAGACTAAGTGTTATGCAAAGACAGACCCACTCTATAAGGTGATGGTTCTCATAGAAAAAATTGCCCCTTTTCGCACAATGAGTGATGGCATGAAAAATAAGGAATATTAGCTTTACATTATGTATATGTCCATGCTTATCTTTTAGTGGTTATTCCTAAATCACAAAGATATTTCCAATCCATTTTATTTAATTTCAATTTGGTTGTTTTATATGCAATGTCTTGTGTAATTTTTATTTAAGTTGTTAAATTCATTTAATTTTAAAAAATTTAAGTTAATGTTCATTTGGTTTCGGTAGAAGATATAGTTTTTAATGAGCCTACTGATAATACAGGTAAAAAGGCACAAAGAAAGCATCGACCTAAAATGTGGGAAAACCTATTGAAGAAAAACACAAAAGACTTAAAACATCTTTAGTTGCCACTCTATAGTTTAATTACACCTTTTTAATTATTTTGAGATTTCCTTAAGAAAAGTTTAAAGTTGTTAAATTCTAAAATCTCCTTATTAAAACATTAAGGTTAATCTTTCTTGAATAACATCATCCTTTTTTTTAAAAAAAAACTTTTGATAAGCAGGTTTAATTAATCATAATTCTTAGCAAGAGTTAATATTTTAATATTTTTATTCTTTTACTAAGTCATGTGAACTACTCCCAAATACGCAAGAAGGTAACCTGTAAGATCAAAAGTAAGTCATATTCTTTTACTAAGTCATGTGAACTACATCAAAAGTATTATCAAAAGTATATTCTTTTACTAAG
>JXCR01066771.1:219220-232762 GCA_002079205.1 Phalaenopsis hybrid cultivar
AAGTGACTTTTAACATTGCGAAATCTATGAAATACCCTGCTGTCGAAAGAGATAATGAATGTTTTCGCATGAAAATTATTGAACATCTACTGAACGAACATTTTAAAGAATATTTTGAAGATAAAAAGCATTTTAAAGAAGAAGAACATTTTGTAGAGAAAGAACAATTTGAAAAGAATGACGAAGTTATTCTGGACGAATTAGAAAATGAAGAATTAGATTATGTTCAGGAAAGATTTGATGGTAGGATATTATGAAAAATGATAATAAAAATCTATTTCCATCAATTATAAAACCAACTGAACTTGAGATGAAAGAATTGCCTAGTCACTTGAAGTATGTGTTCTTAGGAGACTCATCTACATTGACTGTTATTATATCTTAAGAATTAAATGATTTGCAAGAGCAAAGACTGTTAGATACATTGAAAAGATATAAGGGAATTAAATGATCTGCAAGAGCAAAGACTGTTAGATACATTGAAAAGATATAAGAAAGCTTCTGAATTAAATGATCTGCAAGAGCAAAGACTGTTAGATACATTGAAAAGATATAAGAAAGCTTTCATAATTAAATGATCTGCAAGAGCAAAGACTGTTAGATACATTAAAAAGATATAAGAAAGCTTTTAGAACTGTAAGAGCAAAGACTGTTAGACACATTAAAAAGATATAAGAAAGCTTTTGGTTGGACCTTTAGCTGATATTAAGGGAATCAGTCCTTCAATCTGTATGCACAGAATTATATTAGATGAACAGCCAAGAGTTGATCCACAAAGGAGATTAAATCCAATGATGAAAGAAGTAGTTAAGAAGGCAATTTTGTTAAGGGAATTAGTCCTTCAATCTGTATGCACAAAATTATATTAGATGAACAATATAAACCATGGATATTAAAGGAATCAGTCCTTCAATTTGTATGCACAAAATTATATTAGATGAACAATATAAACCAAGAGTAATCCACAAAAGAGATTAAAGCCGATGATGAAAGAAGTAATTAAGAAGGAAATTTTGAAATGGTTAGACACTAGAATTATATACGGAGATTAAATCTGATATTGAAACTTAACTCTGAAATATTGCATGTGCTACTATGAAAATCTACAAGACTTAAAACATTGACTAACACATAATACAAATAAAAATTTGCTGAGAAAGAGTTAACTACAAATACATTCAACAAAGTATTAAAAACTAACTACAGTACTAAAATGATTTCCAATGTAAAAACAATTTCACAAATCTACTATTCATAAGACAACATAATATTTAAAATAAAGTATCACACTCTAAAAACAAACATTCACAAAATAAAATACAACCAAACATAAACTAAACAAAAATCAAACTAAAACATCACTAATCATCATCTTCTTTTTCTTCATCCACATCTAAGTTTTTCTACTGATACGGGGTAAAAACAAGGTGAGTAGGAAACTGAACTGAGTGACCACCCTCATGTATCTAAACATCACATCATCATAAGAAACATCATATTCAAACTTTTGTCTTGTCAAATCATCACTGTGTGCATTTCTAGCCTCCATATTTTCCATTCTACTTTTCATTCTCAAGATATCTCCTTGTTGGATCATCATCTGCTCCATAAGTTCTTGGAGAGTAGGGGTATTAGGAGTAGTGGTACTTGAAGTAGAAGGAATATCCCTACTCTTACTTCCAAATCTCCATCGAACATGAGATTCATAAGTCTTAATATTGGCAGGCCCAATAGGGTTTAGAGGTTCAATCCTCTCCTCATCCATTCTAAAATCAACTCTAGCCTGTTCACATAGTGTGAAGATTAAGGCAGGGTGTGCGAAACCACCAGTAGTCTCTCCTAAAGCAATAGAACGAGTGTTTCTATAAACAATAAAGCCTGCATCTATCCTTCTCATCTGCTGGATACAAAAGTTCAAGATGACTCTATCCTTTGTAACCTCACTATGATGATTTCTTGGTATCATTCTACTTGAAATAAAGTAGTGTTAGGCCTTAGATACTACATTTAACGTAGAAAGAGGAAAATTAACCTTAACATCATTCTTCACCTTCCAAGCTCTTCTTTTATCAGTAATAAAATAAATGACTTCATCTAAGACCTCATTTGTAGCAAAAAAATGATTTGTACTGACAGCTATACACATCCTCTAACTGATAAAATTCATTAATTTTCCTTAGAGTAAATTTTACCATTTTCCCGCGAACAAACACATAGTCTTCAGAAGTTTCCTTAAAGTTGGCATAGAACTCCATCATTACACCAATAATAGCCTCTGTGGTAAAGTAACAAAGATTCTCCAACTATCGAGCATTGATTAATCTTTCGACTTCTCCACTTGGATTTTTAAATCCTCGATCCGAAATTACTTTCTTAGTTGTAAGTAGACTATTGAAAAAAATGTTAGCCTTGTAGTTGACAAACTTTTGATCATCAAAATTTACCTTTCTCGTTCCCTTGCTCATTCTCGGTGTCATGGTAATCTAAGAAAATTTGATAAAATCCAAATAAATACACAAAAATTTTGAAAATCACAATGTGCAATGTTTTAAACTTAAATCTACTAAGTAAGAGATCTTCACCAAAGGATTTTCTCAAAATCTTCTAAAAAATTTCAAAATTTTGGATCTTGGCAATATAAGATAAATCCTTCGTGTAAATAAAAAATTTTGAGTTCAACTTGTAGCTCTTACCTATAGAAGATAAAATCTGAACTTCCTTTGCCTTAAAATCGCCTCAAATTCAAGCAATATTAAGCCCTAAGTGCAAAAACTAAAGGTTTAAGGTGACCAAAAGGGTAAAAATGGTGTTTTTTCTGTGCAAATCGCGAATTTTAAGGTGTTTGGGTGGTTTTCGGGTCAAGGGCGTTGTCGACGCCCATGCCGGCGCTAGTGACCAAAAATTCATTTTTTTTTTAATTTTTGCAATTTTCAACCCTCTTTCAATTCACTCCAAAGTCTAGTCTTTTTGAACACTAATTTTCATCTTAAAATAATTCACAAACAACACCAAACTAACTTTTATATATGAAAATGCATTTTTTACAAATATATTTTTCTAATCTCACTTGAAAATACATAAAGCAAACTAAATTATAATTCAGGGTCGAAATCAAGCCACAACACTAAAACACTGATACAAAACTATACACACAATCAAAGTTAATAGAGTTTTAAAGAAAAGAAAAGAAAAGTAAATTTAATTAAATCCACACAATCGCATTAAAAATATAATTACTTTAAAATAGTAGAGAGTCCAACTTCTTTAATTATTTTGCTTCATCTTAAGTACTTTCTCCTCCTTTAATATCTCCCATAGACTGGTAATGGACATACAAATTGTAGAAGGGTCGGTACGGGAATTGATCAGTCAAATTTTCATCGATCCATCCATTTTTCTTGAACATCTGCACCAATCCTGTGCTTCAATTGTTCCAGTATGATCAAAGTTCTCCTTCATCCTCCAATCTAGGTGAACAAAAGGGTAGTTAAGATTTCCTATTGCATTCATAATACTCTGAAGTTCTCTTTCTATTTTCTTTATTTTCTTCTCCAAAGCTATTGAACTTCTAACTGTTTGTGGCATTAATGGTGTTGAAGCATGTGATGAATGATCCAAGGTAACATCTAATGCTTCATTCTCATTCCCAATATAATTGTCATAAATAAGAATTATGGGCTCCCAAGGTAATAATACTTTCTCCCAATTTCATATGGCACTTGAGATTGTCTGCAAAGTAAGAAAATTGTAGAAGGATTCCTCAGTCCATATATTGACCCACTCATAATAATACCCATAATAGATTAGAAAATAATTGATCTCACATCAATGCGCTTTTTTATTTGAATGCAATAGTTTAAAATGACATTTTATCTTGTAACTCTATTAATCTTCAAGGTAGGGAGTAATTTTGCAAATATGAAGAAATGTCATTGTTTTGATATTGAATTAAGTAGTGAAGCGGAGAAACTAACGTATCCCTCATCTTTGATTTCCCAATTATCATTTTCATCCGTCAGAAAGTTAGTTACATCTTGCATCATATCTCTCGTTGGGATAAAATTTGTATAATGACAGATTGGAACGTTTTCTGTCATATACAAATAATTAATTCAAGCCAGAGTAAATGGTACAGCCCTACCTCGAGCGAAGTCGACTCCTTGGGTAATTCCATGTAAGTTAGCATAGAATTCCTTTATTACGTGTACAACAACTGCAGCGGTAGTGTAGCATAGAACTTCCCAACGTCTTTGTACAATGTTTTTCGCAATCTGTGAACTTAGATTACTCAATCCATGATGGACAAAGGAAATGTGAGTAGAAGGGAGATCAAATTAACCTCAGTTGTTGTTTGTTTATGAATCTGTGAGGTCTATGTATTGGAGTTTGTGTGTCTATGTTTGTAAGTCAAGTTAAATGAGTCTTTATAGATGACAAAACTCATCTCAATATTTTAAACTTGCTAGCATCCAACAATTCCTTTATGAAGTTTAAAATGTGTTATTGTTTAATCTTTAGTTTGTACTTGTTCTATTATTTAAAATTCCTTTATAGTGTTATGTCAAGCATGTTTAGGCTAGGTTTACTTTCTACTGTAATATCCTACCATGTGTTATTTGTTGATATTTTTGTAGGATGTGTAGTAAATTAGAAAAGTGATCTTTCCCTGCCGCATATTTTTGTACTTCATTGATACGCATGTTCGAGCTTAAGTTTGGGGGGGAATGAAAAAATGTTTCAAATTTAAACCTTACTTGTTTTTAAAAGTACTACAAATAAATTTGTATTTTATTTCTAATGATTATTGTTATGTGGAGTCATCTTAAGGTTGTTAGAATTTTAAGTATAAAAATGGAGTAGGAAAACTTAGTTGATAATTTTGGTGAAAAGAATGAACCTAGAGTTAAGGATATTTATTGGAGAGCTTGGGAAAATGAATAACTATCTTTAGTAGGAAAAATTGTATTTTTGAAAAATTAAGGATTCTTAGAATTTTTATTTTAAAACATTTAAAGCTCTCTTAGAAATTATTTTAATATATATATATATATATATATATATATATATATACATCTTTTCGAGTGAAGGAAAGTAATAAATTTTAACTTTAGAGGGGGATAGTGGAATTCAAAATTATTGAAGGACTTCTCCAGATATAGTAATCCTCACATAAAAAAATAAGAAAAAAATAATAAATAGATCGAAAAGATCCCGAAAAAAAAGAAAAAAAATATGTAAAAAAATGTGAGGAGAAGCTTGAGGAAATGTCCTAATCAAAAATTGGTTTCACTTGAGTCTTTCTAGAGTAAGGAACTTAGAACAATCCTAAGCTTGCTTTTTATACTTATATTCGTAAAAATTATTTTTAAGAGAGTTCTTAAGTCTAGAAAGTAAAGTTCATAGAATCTGAAGTTTGAAAAATCTGCATATATTTCTAAATTAGATAGGAAAATAAATTCCCAAGTTTGATGATAAATATTTTAGACCTTGGGCTAGTCTGATTTACTAGAAGATCTTCTAGTTTGAACTATCACATTTGTAGAACAAAATTTTAGCAATTATAATGGATGACCCATTAACTCTAATTTACATTTTTAAAAATGTTGTATTATTTGAGCACAAATAAGGATTAAGTTTGCGGGATTTTGATACGCTTAAAAATGTACTATTTTTTATGCTTTATTTTATAATGATATTGCACTTTAAAGGTATGTTTTCTTGTTTTTTTGGTTGTAGGTACATCAAATTGAAGAATTTGGAGTGATTGGAGCAAATGGAACAAAAATAGACCAAAACGGAGCAAACCAGAGCAAATCGGGTTAAATCGGGGCACACCATGAGGACTTAAATCAGACACTTAAGTGTCTGTGCCTTGCGTTTAAGTGGCCGAAATGGCACTTAGGTGCCAGCAGACAGAGAGGAGGGCGCCTAAGCGCCCCAGAATCGGTGCTTAGGCACCAAAGACGGTTTTTAGCATTACTTCTTCAATATACGTCGAATTTGGACAATTTTTTAAGCGTTGCTTCATGCATATGTTGGAGAATTTGTTGAAAATGAGAAAATGGACTTCCTAGAAGAAATTTAGGCGGTTATATGGAGTTTTGAAGACGCACTTCATGCAATATTTGAAAGATTCAATGAATATGGACAGTTTTGAAGATACACTTAAGCATGTCTTGGAAAATTATAAAAAAAGATTGGAAATGTTTTTAAAATATCTCTTAGACTCTTGAATCAATTAGAAGAGTAGAAGAAGTCCTGGAGAAGAAGAAAATGGCTTGGACGTGAGCACCAAGTGGGGCGGCAAGGTGAGAGAGAAAGAGAGAGTGTGAGAATTCTTTTCTTTTCACCTTGTTCTTGGAGAAGATTGTAAGGGGATTGCTTTTTATATGCAAGGAGAGTTTGATTTCTATCAAAGATAAGTATTTTCATTGTATTTTGATTTGAATTTAGTACTTTGTTTGTATGGTTTTCAAAGTCTTGTTCAATAAAAAGTTTTTGTTGTTTCTCCATGTGTAGTGAGTACTTTTCTTTACTCTTCCCTCTTGTAATGAGTTAGTATGCATGTGTAGGACATAGAATTGAGTAGAGTGAGAATATATTGTGATGATTTTACTTTGTTCTTCATTTACATGTAAACTTGATCAACTTGCATGTTAAAATCTGTTGTGAGAACATATAAGATCTGGGATGGTGTTATCTCAATCAATTGTGGTAGAATCACATGAGATTGTATGGATGAGAATGTAGTCCATATAGTTGAGTGCAAATAAATAGGGAAATAATCTTTAAAAGGTGTAGAATTAGAGGACTTTAGAGTGACAAGCTAAAGCCCCTAGTTTGGTCTATTGTTTTAGATTTTGATGCGAGATGTTAGCCTCCGGGTAGAGGGATAAAAGGAACTCTAGAGTGAGAGCTAGTATCTTCCCTGTCTAGCCCGTTTTCAGAACTATTCAAACTTTAGATTAACCAATGTTCTTTATAGCATCTCTAGTAAGGGTAAAGAATATAATTGCTCCTATTTGTCACAATCTCTCTCACAACTTGTTTTCCTTTTACACATGTCACTAATTTCATTGTATGAGGAAGATATATTTTAATATATTAAAAACCCCACCTTCTGATTTTTACTAAGTATTTTAATTTAGAAGTAGAAATAGTATTATAGTGATAATTGTAGAATAAAATCAAAACCAAACTTTTATCGACTTTCGAAGCCAGTGCGTGTTATTCTAAACTAGAATTTCTCTTGAAAGCCGCTTTGATTAACCTTGATCTCCGTGGGATCGATTATCGGGGCTTAATCAGAAAGCTCTATATTACTTGATAACGATATGTATACTTGCGTAAAATCCCTAGAAATAAAATTGAAATCTTACTTTGCTTGGGATCAAGTTTTTGGTGTCATTACTGAAGATTAAAATCTTCAAGTAGTGGTGTCAACTTCTTAAATTCTACATATAAAAAGGAATATCAGGACCTCTTAGCCAAAATTTCTGGCTTCTATAAGTCGAGCATGTACCGAAACAGTTCCTTAAAGAGGCCTTGAGCCAGAGCAATGCAGGTGAAGGCAAGCTCCTAATTTTTTTATGTCCAACATCTCCCATTAAAAGGGAATAATGAAGCTTTTGAGGCTCTCTAAGCTCTTGTTGGATCCTTAGGAGTGCTTGGGAGCACTTTGACATCTTTTGCAAGCAGGAAAACTAAGCTACAAATATACGCTTGAACTTTTTGAAAGAGCTTATTACCTCTTTTGACAAGTGGTTGAACTAGCATAAAGTTGATTCCTTTAACATCTTAAAGATTAAAAGAAACTTTAAAGCATCATTTATTCTGAGCGGGTAGAGGACTTACTCAAATGAAGCTCATAAAGTCAGATTTTCCCTTATAAGATTCTTGGGATGAAATCTTAAATTTCCTCAGTGCCTCAGCTTGCATAATTTATCTTGAGAAGGCATTCTCTACTAATTTTTGTTCTTTTTTGTCTCTCTTGATTTCTTTATAAGAATGCTCACAAGTAAACTTCTTTTTTTTATTCAACCTTCTCTATTTGAGGTTGCATCATATTATCCTTTTTTGCGGTGATCGAGATCATACCTTCCTGCTCCTTGTTCAAGGATTGGACCAAGTGCACTCCTTAGTCCGGCTCAAGGCAAGTTTTTTGTAGGTTAATCTTGCCCTGGTGGCTCTTGCCTGCAAGCCACACATCATGACGATCCAGTGCAAGTTTTGGGCTCAGTTCGAGAATGAGATCTGTAAGCTTCTCTCACATCTTGTACGGTCTTGAAAATTTGTTCCCTTAGCTCGTTTTTTTGCTCCATCACAAATTATTTGGTATAATCCATCATGCTCCTTTGTCTCTCCTTATATAAAGATCTTTTTTCAAACTTTGAGTATGAATTACAAGCTCTCTGCACCTTTCAGAATGTTGAAACCTTTAGAACGTAGAGTCCCATATCATTTACGAGTACAAACAAATTGGTAAGATCTTGTTTATGTGTAGGAAAGGCAGAAGAGAAAGAGATGAGTGTAGAGAGAGATGAGTGTAAGACCTAGAGGGGTCTCGGAGATTATCTATTGAACTCGAGCATCTAGTAAGCTGGAATATCGCGCTCGTCAAAGGTTTTTCAAGCTACAAGATTTCTTATATTTATATATACTTATATAGAGAGAGATTCAATAATTTCTCGAGCTACAACATTTACTTGTGTAGGTGGCTCCAAAATATCCGTAAAAAACTATGTACATATGAGAGAATCCCAAGTAGTATGGACCTTATGGGCGTAATGGATCAAGCCTAATTGTCATGCATCTAAAGTCACACCGTAAGGAAATTATATTCACCAATCACATCCATTGTAGTATGCCAATAAGGCTTGCCACTGAGAAAAAATTGGCATGTTCCTCTATGTAACTTGTCGGTATTCATGTGAATTTTCTACCGTGAATTTATTTAAGTTCTCAAAATAGCTCGTGTTTGGTTCAAGTAGCTCGTGTTTGATTCATTCGTTAAGCAAGTCGACCAAATACAATTTTCTTTATCTCGAATTATAAACGTAAACAAGAACAAATATTTGTTTGTTTTGGCTTGTTTTCAATTGAAATATTTAAGTAATTAATAATGATTTTTATTTATATCTTTTTTAAATTAATTTTTAGTATTATTTTAAAAATAAGGTATGTGAGATTTTGGCAGTATAATTGTAGAATGTAAAGTTTAGAAGTTAGATATGTAAATACATAAGAATCCGTACATAAAGGAAGCCTACAAATGTAGCAATTAGACTGAACTACAACAAAAGGTAATAAAATAAAATGTTACATATGTAAATACATAAGAATTGGCTGGTATGTTAGTGAATGCCCAAAAATTTTAATGGGCAATTACATACACATAGGGGTGTAAACGAACCGAACACGAACATGAGACGAATAGAACTCATGTTTGTGCTCGACTCTTTTGAAATTACGTGTGTCTGAAATCGACTCGTGTTTGAAATTTTTCGTGACGTTATTGTTCGTTTTTTGTTTAATTTGTTTGAAATATGTTTGAAATGTTTGAATTGTTTAAATTGTTCAAATTATTTAAATTGTTTGAATTTTTTGTTCGAAATCATACAAATTTGTTTGTATTGTCTGATTTTTTTGAAATGTTCGAAATCTTTCAAAAGTTTAAACCTATTTGAAATTAATGCTTAAACATGTATGAATCACAGTGAATTACAACACAAATGCAAAATAGCTAAAGCACAACTCACAATAAAATTATAATGTCATATCTCATCGATAAAAAAATTCATATCTAGAGGCAATATGTGAGATTTTACTCCCAAAAACTAAGTTTCACTAAAAAAAAAAAATAAATTTAAAAGAAATATAAGAAAAATTAAGCTAAGAGACGAACCTAAAGATACATACGAAATTATAGAATTTAATATATGCTAAGAGCCGAACATGAAGACTAGATTATTATTTATAGGATTTAATTTTTAAAAATATGATAAATTTTTAGAGTATAGAATTCTTTTTAAAATATGATAATTTTTATATATAATTATTTTAAAATATTTTATATTTCAAACAATAATAATTCGAACATGATCGAACAAACGACTTATTCGTGTTTGGTTCGTTTATAAACCGAACGAAAAAAAACTTATTCGTGTTCGTCTCGTTTGCTTATCGAACGAATCGAACAAGAAGCTCTCGATGAACCGAACAGGGACTGTTCGCGAACAACGAGCTTTTTTGACAACCCTACATACAGACCCCAAAACTTATTATTTACCAATCAACCACCCTTTTCATCCTTCTTTTTAATTCTCACTAAAATATCAAAATTTATGATAAAACTCCAACTCATATTCTTCATTTTTATCAAATTCTCAATAGTTTTACTGTTGCATGCACACATTGTTAGTTGGAGCCTGATTTTTTACTGTTCTAGCGAACACACTCGCTCTCACTTTCCCGCTCCCGTATCCGATCATGAAAAATTGCGACTTCTCTATGTCGGAGAAACGGTTCCTGCCAAGCTTCCCGCCTCTACTGTTTAACTGTTCCCGCCTCTCTATCCTTCTTCTTAAGTCGCAGTAACATAAAGAGGAAGGATGATCGCTTTCTTGTTATTCCTCCTCTAGAGTGATCAACGGCACGACCTTTTTGGTGTTCTTCTTCGGTCTTCCTCGGGATAGAGAAAGAGAAGTGCAAGCGGTGATTACTTGTGGCAGAAGAAAGAAGAAAGAAGAAGAAGATTGTTCTCTCTTGACTTCTTCTTGGTGGCTTGTGGCAGAAAAGAAATTGAGTTTATTTCTCTTGTAAGTTTATCTTCTTCGGTGTATCTCAGTATAGAGATAGAAGAAGAGAAAGAGAAGAAGTGAGAAGTTCTTCTTGTAATCGTTGAGCTGATCGACGACGGTGTAATTTCCTCAAGTAATAAAATCTTCTACAACTTTGTGCATGTCGACAATTTTTCAAACCACTCAAATCTATGTGTTTCTCTGGTGCTCTTTTATGGTGTATATTTTCTCGTTCTATTTTTCATTTCGTTAAAGATCTTTCTCTTTTTTATTTATATATATCACAAAAACTGGTATCAGAGCGTGGTTTTGGATCTGAGAAAGATGATGACTACAGATGAAGTGAGGGTTTCATGAATTGAGAAGTTTGATGACACAAATTTCGGTTATTGGAAGATGCAGATAGAGGACTACCTCTATGGGAAGAAACTTCATCTTCCGTTATTGGGGAAAAGATCTGAAAGTATGGATGAGGCTGAATTGAATCTATTGGATCGACAGATTCTGGTAGTTATTCGATTGAGCCTATTGAGGTTCATTGCACACAACGTTGTCTAGGAAAGGACGATTGTAGATCTTATGACAGCTCTGTTAGGTATGTATGAAAAACCATCAGTGATTAATAAGGTATATCTGATAAAGAAATTATTTAATTTGACGATGGCGGAATGTACGTCTATTGTACAACACCTGAATGATTTTAATACTTTCACAAATCAATTACCATTTGCGGAAATTGAATTTGATGATGAGATGCGTGCACTAATCTTATTGGCTTCATTGTCAAATAATTGAGAAAATATGAGAATGACTGTCAGTAATTCTGCAAGTAAATCTAAATTGAAATATGAAGATATTCGTGATTTGATTTTGACTGAGGAGGTGTACATGAAAGATTCTGGCGAGATCTCAGGTTCAAGTTCAACATTAAATGTTGATTCCAGAGGGAGATCACATGACAGAAACTCAAATATGTGAAGATCAAAATCAAAGAACAGAAACATGAGCAATCCAAGGCCTGGTAAACAAGTAAGTTGTTGGAATTGTGACAACACTGGCCACATAAAGAGGAACTGCAGGAATTCTAAGAAGAAAGATAATGAAAATGCAAATGTGGTATCTGAAGAAGTACAATATGTATTATTACTGGCAGTTCATAGTTATGTTGATGATGGAAGTGAAGAGGAGAGTGGGTCCGGGGCACTCATTTCTATTGTTCCACAGACATATTGTTCCACAGACAGATAGTGGAGAACCACAAAGCTATGAAGAAATCTTGGAAGATTAAAGTTCGAGCAAGTGTAAGCTGGCAGAACTTCCACCAGGGAAGAAGATATTACACAACATGTGAGTGTATCAGGTGAAGACTGAGATTGATGGCAGTAAGAGGTACAAAACTAGATTTATTGAAAAAAGGTTTTCAGTAGAGGCATGATATTGCCCATGTAGTGGGAGTTGTAAGCAAGACAAAAGTAATCCAGAAAATAGCTTGGAGGTGCAAGGCTATGTGGACCTGTTGATATGTTAACTAAGAGTGTGTCAGCACTATTTTTGGTATGGGGTTTGCCCGTAAGAAGCTGTCGGTCATCAGAATTGAAATCCTGTTGCCCGCTTCGGAAGGACGTTAAAAAATTTTAGTTTTGAAAAATATGAAGTCAAACTGACCCCATAATTTTCATAGTTTAAATGATTTTACCTCAAATCCTGTATCTATCCTTAAGGATGAACACAAGAATTGAGGGTGAGGCTCAATCAAATAAACTAAAGAAAGTTATGACATCCGTTTGGTCTGCGAAACCAATGTATTGGCCGACAAGTTCCCCTATTTAATATAAGGAATTAAATAGGGTTTATATTATGCTGGGTTCGGGAAAAGCTTCCTATAAGGGCAAGCCCCTATAGTTAATTACATCTTAGATAACAGAAGTTACTTAAGAACACTCTCAATAAAATCAAGAAAAATTACATTCAAGGAGTTCAAATGGTAAGGACACTTCAAAGATATCGGATTGAGAAGTATGAATGAGATCAGTTCAAATTTGGAACATTTTGTTTTGGAGTCCAAAGGAGGAAATACTAGAGGATGTCACAGATCCGAAGGAAAACTTCGATGACTTCCCAAGCTATCCTATTATTTGGCTTCAATTTAGGAGAAATTATTGAGATATTTCATCCTTCAATTTTTTATTAGGATTTACATTTGTGTGAAACAATCAGCACAAATAACCGTGAAGATGTGAGGATTTAAGTCATGACAAACGACTACCTCGGAACCCTAAGGCAAGTTAGGGCTTATATTATACAATATGGTTGTACAAAGGCCTCCAAATATATTTGAGGATGTATGTTGCACTAAACAAACAACCTCGATATTGTTGTTTTAAAGCTAAGGAAGGAATGTAGGTCCTCTTGATGTTGAAGATGGCCGAGCTGCCCACCATGTAAGCTTCAAGCTCTTCGTTGTAGCAGAGTTCAAATTTTCTAGGTCATTTGGTTATAATNAAGTGCTCCCGATCTTCCAATAGAGACGTTTTAATTTAGTTGAAGTTGTATTTTTGTGATGTTTGTGATTAAGTTTTAAGTTGTCTTATATTTTTGAAATGTTGTGAGGGTGATTTATGCAATTTTATATTTTCTATGCAGATATATAAATACAAGCATGAATAAAAATGCAGTAGGAAAGTACAAGAAAGACTATAAAACACTGTAAACTGTAAAAGTGTACCTGGCGAGTCTTCTTGTT
>JXCR01066771.1:247732-267329 GCA_002079205.1 Phalaenopsis hybrid cultivar
AGCTTGTATTTGTGTTTGGTTCGTTTGAAATTTAGTTCGTTTGAAATAAGTTTATGTTTGTAATTATTGGTGAAGCCACTGTTCGTGTTCGTTTCTTAACGAACGAGTCAAACACAAGTTGTTCGCGAACGACGAGCCAGTTTGACATCCCTAATATTAATATATATATATAATAATATATTATATTAATTATATAACTTATATTATATAAATATATAATATTTATATTAGTATATTATTAATATAGTNTATTATAATTTATAAAATTTAATTTTTTTAAATATCATAAATTTATTTATATATATTTATTTTAAATTATTTTATATTTCGAACAATAATGATTCGAACACGAACGAACGCATCACTGTTCGTGCTTGGTTCGTTTAACTGACTGAACGAAAACAGTTTGTTCACGTTCGTCTCATTTACTTATCGAATGAACCGAACACGAACTCATTGAAGAACCGAACACAAACTGTTCATGAACAACGAGCTTTTTTGACAGCCCTATGTATATGTATTTATATCAATTAATACAAACATATATATTTTTATAAACATAAATCGGAAGTTTAATATCATTAAAGGGGCATTTAATTACACACCATGTATTAATATAGCTAATGCTCAAACTATTTTTTATATTTACACTGCCTAAATATTTAATATGACATCAAAAATATTATTATAATAATGTATAAAAAGTGAAATGTACATTTTTCACACGTGAAACATGGCATATGTGTGAATATGTGAATCTTCCTGCATAGAACAATATCTTAATGCTAAGCCAAACTTTTATGCGGTCCTCATCCTAAAAAAATATAAATTTTTATGGGTGTTGGGAGTACTAAATTACTTGACATGATAAGAGAATTAAGTTTTTATGAGGAAACTCTGGGGAGGGGAAACAATCAATAAAATTAGGGAAGATAAAATTATAAAATTGAGGCATAATAATATTTCAAAAAAAATATCTGTAACGAGCCACAAAGATAGCAGTGGATTGTTTAGAGTTAGTAATCCACTATAAAAATTGTACACGGTGATTGTAATGTCAGCTTGTTGTGGAGGTGTAGTTGTAAGCCGTGATAGTAGTTGGTCATATTGGTGGAAGCTTAAGAAGGCATCAATTGGCCACATCGGTCGTGGTTAGGAACGCAGGCTATAGTCGGTCACATAGACCTAGCGGGGAGCTGTAATAAATTTTGTGCATCTGAAATGCCAGAGTTGAAAGCTGCATAAGCTATGAGTCACGTAGGTCATGATGTTGAGCTATGACAATGTTTGTATGTCGTAAAGGCCAGAGTTGAAAACTGAATGACTTGTAGACCATGTAGGCTATAATTGGTCTCATTGACCATAGTTGTGAGTTGTAATAACATTCGAAGACCGCAAAGTTCATAGTTATTAGCTACATGAGTTGTGAGTCACGTAGGTAATATTTGGTCACATGGAGCGTAAAGTGGAGTTGTAATAATGTTTGTACATCACAGAAACTAGGTTGAGAGTTGCATGAACTGTGAGCCATGTAGGCTCCACCCCAGGTGGCCCAGATCTTTGTTTTCTCAGGAAAATGTGGTCTTTTAGGCTATTATGGACGCTTAGGAGCCCAGGTCTTGGCGCCTAGGCTCTGAGCATGTTGCCCAAATGCCTCAAACATGTGTTGAACCTCCGAAAGCTCGGGCTTGATAAAGGCATTTCAAGCATTGGGGAACCCGGGGCTACGTTAGGGTGCTAATCTAACCCGAAACCCTAAATTTCACCGGAGACGCCCGGTAGAGGATTTCTTCGAATTGAAAGTTATGGGGGACTCTGTATGAGTGAAAAACAGTCCCATGACTCTAAAATGGAGTATTTTGATCAGTCATATGCTGGGGAAATCACTGTCAGCGGTCGCCCTAAGTCACAGCGTGGGTAGGATGTCCTAAATCTAAATTTTTTTATAGTGCGCGTAGGTAGACTTAGTGACTTCCCATGGCCATGGGAAGCTCCGGATGGACATGTGGGGACCTCTAAGCGCCAGAATTAACTTTAAGCACATATCAAATACTAGATGGGCCTCTCAGAGGGAATTTTCTTTAGTAAGGTTGAATCGCCACCAAACCTAGCTACCTACCCCGAACAAGTGCTAGAAAGTCCTAGTTGGGTGTTTTGAGCTATCATATGTTATGGACAAATCGTAGACAATCTTGAGTTATGCAGGTGTACACCCTACACTATCTACAAATGATGCCAACAGAGATGTTGAAAGTTTGGGACTTGGAACATATCTTCACACATGCATCCCTCGCACAAGGGCTAAAGGATGGCCCATTTTGTTATGTGTTGGGCTTACAACATCTCAAAAACCAAATATTTGTAGCTCTCATTTTATTTTAAAAAAGAGATGAACCCCCTAAAGATAAGTAATCACGACAAAAGTTAAAGATCAAGTAAAAACCCTCGTCCACAAACCAAGACTCATTTTAAATACCTGCATTTGTCTTCAAACAATCAAGCTTCATAGGAGAATTCACCCTAGAGAAGTCTGATTGTGACACCCAAAACAACGACTAGACTAGAATGTAGAGAGAAGGACCTTCGACCCACGAACTCCCTCTGTCAACTCATTTAAAATTCTTAATGGTGAAAGTGATAGAAACCATCCATAATAAGGAGTACTTTAAGAAGGTGTCGCCAATGAAGGCTAGAGGCTATCTCCAGAATCCCAAGAGATACTATGCATACCATTAAGATCACATATATGAAACAAAGGAATGCTGGCAGCTCTAAAACCTTTTTGAAAAGTTGGTCAAAGACAAGCTGCTCAAGGAGTTTGTGTCAACTGAAGCGATTGCCCAACAATAGAGAAAAACCTCGGTGGAGGAAGCTTTCAACAAACCTACTCAAGCTCGAGGCATCCACATCACAGGCATTGTCGCCTCCATCTTCATAAGAGAGACGAGTGAGGTTGCCTACCACATAAGTTTTAAAAGGCTCCATTCAAAATAATATGCATGTATCTGCTTTACATGTGAAGAATTGTCCCTAAGAGCAATCCTTATAAAGATGTTGTCATCATTACTGCCACATCTCTAACTTTCATGTTAGGAATATACTCATTGACAATGGGAGCTTACTGAACATCATTTCTAGGTCAATTTTCTATAGCTTGGGCTTAAGAGCTACCCATCTCTTAGCTACACCCGAGCTACTCTACAACTTCTCAAGAAAAAGAAAGAAAATTCTAAGAACCCTTGCCTTACCTATTGCTTAGGTAGAAGACAAAAAGAAATATAGAGTCATGATGGATTTCATTGTTGCTGACACAACAATGACCTTCACCACCATCGTCAATTTCCCACAACTTGAATCCTTCCAAACCATAGTGTCTAACTAACATGTGGCATTGAAGTTCCAAGAAAATGGAGATATAATGACTTTATGAGGTGATCTGGAGCAGTTAAGTGCATGTTATTTTTGTCTCGTTAACAACATCCACCAAGGACCTCTCGAGCTCGACATTCGGTGAGAGGGGTGGCCTCAAGATAAATGAAAATTGAAATATCCTTACTATAACCAATGAGACAAGTAAATTTTTCTTGCTAAGTGAAGCTTTTAATTTAGTCTATAGAGAATAGTTTATCAACCTACTTTAAGAGTATTGATACATACTATCTTAGTCAACCATAGAAATGTCGGGAATAGCAATCGATGTCTCCTGCTACCGACTACACATTAATCTAATAACCTGACTGGTGAAGCATTAGATGAGATTGATTACAACACATTGACAAAATTGATATGTGAAGAGGTGCAAAAGCTACTGGAGGTTGACTAAATACAAGAGGTGAATACCAAAACTAGGTAACCAATCTGATCATAGTCTAAAATGTGAATAGCAAGTGATGGATGTGTGTCGAGTTCACAAACCTAAATGCAACTTACCCAAAAGGCAACTACCCTTTACTAAGAATTGATGAGCTCATATATGTGGTGGATAGACACTCGGTCATGAGCCTATTTGAAACTTTCTATAGTTACTAGCAGATATATGTGCACCCGGCTACTGCAATGAAGACTAAATTCATTATCAGAGAGAGTGTGCACTACTATAACGTAATGCCCTTCAGACTTAAGAATATGGGTTCAACCTACCAATGAATGATTAACGTATTTTTTTTCTAAGTAGAATGAAAGAAACAATGAAATATATCTTGATGATGTTGGTTAAAAACAGAATGTCCGAACAACACAAAAAGGAACTAAATAAAAACTATTGAAACTTTAAGAAAATATAACATGAAACTAACCCGCTCAAGTGCACATTCAGAGTAAAAATAAGAAAATTTTTAGGGTACATATTGTTGATTGAAGAAATTAAAGTCAATCCAAAGAAGGTCCATGCATTGGTAGACATGTCATCCCCGTGCATTATTAAGAAGTTACAAAGGTTAATAGGATGAATTTGAGGACTTAGCATATTCTTCTCCAAGTTAGGTGAAAAGTGTGATGCGTTCTTCAAAATCGTAAGGCAAGCTAAACAATTCATGTGTTGAGACGAGTGCGAGAAAGCTTTTCAATAGTTTGAAGATTCTCTAGCTTCTCTGTCGCTCCTTCAAGGCCCAAAATTAAATGAAAAACTTTCATTATTCCTAGGAATCAGCCTCTAGGCCATACGCTCCATCCTTTTCTGAGAGGAGTAAGAAAAATAATTTTTAGTTCACAATGTCAGGTGAGTCCTCATGGGAGAAAAACTTAATCACTCAATTTTGGAAAAATGACCTTTGCTCTCAATATTTAAGTACGCAGGGTCGGTTGATACTTTCACACACACCCAATTAGGAAAAGCACCTATGATCCCCTCAAGGCAATTCTCACCAAAATGGAGCACTTTAGACTTCTTAAGTGGACGGTGGAACTCAGTTCGGAAGACCGACCAACAAAAAAAAACACAAAAAATTAAAGAGCTAAATTAAATTTGTTATTTAAATGAAAGAAAAATGATTACAATAAGCCCTCACCCCGACTCAACTCGGAGGAAAGAACTAGCCTACAAAGGCGTCTGAGACAATCTCGGTCAAGGCATACCCAGTCAAAGCGGCCTTCAGAGCAAGAACTCGCCCCAAGATCTAATTTAACTTATCCTATTAGACTTAACTTAAGCTTGGGAGACCCAGGATCTCTCCCTTAGATCTATGAGTTCCTTATGGGTTGTGAAAACCATCTACGTCAACACAACAACCTCCTCGTCCAACTTCATTATGCAAGATGATAAGGCATGTGTCTCAAAACTTTACAATATGCTATCCTCAAACATGAAAGAACACTCGGTATTGTTCAAAAAATGAACCAGCATATTATGGTCCGCCTGAACCTCTTTAACGATACCCTCACATGTATCTAAAAGGGTTGGGTGATATTTTGGAAGGTCGAATCCCTCTTCCTCATTGGTAGGTCGACCATCTCCTTCTACTACTTACTCATCATACTGTGCCAACATACTCGGAGCTTCATTTAAGTTTAGTTGAGCCGAAGCATCGACAACATGAATGAACTAAAAAATTAGAAGTTGTGGTAAAGCTGGAATTTACTAAATGGTCGAGGACACCAACACCTAAAGCCCTTATCATTTTGACATTATTGGTTCCTCTAAGTGTACTCTTTGCAGGAATGAGGAAACCTAAATGTCTGTCTGAGTGATTCAGCACTTAGTCTAACCATATGTCTCAAGGATAGGTTAATAAATTGAGTCTTGGATCATGGCAACCAGTTGGGCTTATTTTAGGGGTCTTGTAGAAGAGCCCACCTAACTTAAAGCTAAGACCGTCCTTATTTTCATCAAAATTTTCCTCTCTTCATTCGACTCACAACGCTTCTTGCCTTTCTCTTTCGTAAGCATCACACAGATTAGGAACTCATCTGGGTGGTAAATTTGGAACTTCAAAATTTTGTCCAATGAGAGCTCCCGTGAAACAAAACGATGACAGTCAAAGAAGGTAGAATGAAATCTCGCATGAAGCAAGACAACTAAGGAATGGAAGGCGCGAGGTAGGAAAATTTAGAGACACAACTCCACACAATAATTATAAAAATCATTAGCTCTAAAATCAATGGAGCTTCAATCATTAAGTTTATTTAATAATAACTAGTCATTTTTTTATATTTAATTCTCTTATTTTTATCGCCATGTAGTCTGCTTAAATCTGGAGAATCGAGGAACTAAAATATGTGCAATGAAAATACTCTTGATCAAATCTTCCATGGATTCAACTATTTAAAATAAGTGACAAGACAAAAAATGAATCCTAAGCAAGGCAAGGGTACTCGAAGCAATAATAATCGAACGGTGATCAAAGACTGATTGAGTGGCTGACTAGTTAGAGGTCGATCGATTAAAGGTCAATCAATCAGAGGCCTGTGACTTTGAGGTCAGTTGATCAGAGACCATCAGACAAGAAGATAGCACGTTAGAGAACAATCAATTGGATGTCGACTGGCCTAAAATTGACTGATCAAAAGTAAGAAAACAAAAGAGGATAAGGGTATAAGTGTCATTCTACAATAATTCTAGCCCCCTATAAATAAAGGAGGTATTAATGTAAAGGAGTTCGTTGCAACTTGAGACAGAGATGACTCTTTGAAGCTCTCCCTGCCTCCTTTTATGCTCCATTACTTGGTGTATGATATATATTTGTATATATATGTTCATGTGTGCGTGCGTGAGCACGCTATATATATATATATATATATATATATATATATATATCTCGTGTGTGTGTGTGTGTGTGTGTGTGTNGTGTGTGTGCCGCCAATCGTGGTTTATTATTAGAGCAATCTTTTTAAAGGTCGTAAGTCCCCTCAAGTCTCAATTTCAAACCCCCCTCTGGCACATGAGGGTGGTTGGGGGCTCGTATAATAGTATTCGACAATTTTTTTAAAAAATATGTATATATATAAACATACATACGTATGGATNTCGCAAGTCCCCTCAAGTCACAATTTCAAATCCCCCTCTGGCACATGAGGGTTGCTGGGGAATCGTATAATAGTCTTCGGCAATTCTTTTAAAAAATATGTATATATATAAACATACATACGTATGGATGTATATATACATATACATGCATATGTATGTACATATCTATACATACGTACGTATGTATACATACATACATACATACGACTTATGTATGTATATATATTTATGTATAGATACATACATACATACATACATACATATATATTAGAATAAAATATTACTCTAACTCTAACATAATGACATCTATTGCACTATTATCATGTAATCAATCTTGTTTCTTTTAATATTTATGTTGCATGCCCCAATTACTTATAATTTATGATTTAATAAATAATAATTGCTAACTAAATTTGAGTCATCAAACTCATACATTTTTTTATAGTGCGTTCATCTAGCCTGCTAGATGAACCATCACCATAGAAAGACAATTTTCAGCATCAAAACTTCATCTAACTATTTTTTTTTCTCTTGTAAGAACTTAACAAATTTATATAAATTTAGATTTTTGTCACCTTCAAAATTTGAACCTAACCTTTCTTTGTCCAACAATGTAGACTCATAATCCTTCTACTCGTGGCCTCTTGTTGAAGTCTTGATCCATGGCCATACATGAGCCAGTGTGTTATGCCTATGGTTGTAAATGAACCAATGCATTAGATGAATAACTCGGATTTGATTTGATTAATACTCGATCAAATTTATTTAAATTAGTAAACAAATAAGTTTTAATATTTTTTAAATCATGAATGGTAAATAAACTAAGCTTATATATATAGTACAAATCATTTATTATGTTTTCGGACGAAATTGTTTATTGTTCGAAAAATAATTTATTAAATAATCTATAGTAAATGTAATGATACTTTATACCATATATAATATATTATTTAAACAAAATTTTAAAAGATATAATTAAATTAATTATAAATTCAATATTAACATATATTCATTGTAATCTACTACAATTCATTTATATTTCTTTATATAAAAAAAAATTAGGGGCTTTTACATATATAATGCCCAGAGCTTTCATATTTACCTATCTTACACTTAAACTTTCATAATTATAAATATCATATGAAAAGTAGCATCATTATCACATATTATTAGTCAAATTCATCTTTTCATCCATAAGTAAAGTACTATATACATGCAAAAATGAGATTTTAGCTGTGAGATAGATAAATCCATAAGAATAGGTGGAACGTATGTAATTTTCCAAATTAAATATTAAGCAATTATTTATTTATATTATTTTATTAAAAAATCATTAGCTATAATTGATTATAATCTCATCTAATTGATATAGAATGATTAAATACTAATTCAAATTTGATTCTATTATTTTTTTTATTTAAATTCAAGAAATTATTTATTCATTATTTTTATGTACACATTTGAATAATTTTAATTTGTTTATTAATTAGTTGAAATACTCATTGAATTAATGTAAATAAATTAATTACAAATATAAACATACATGTAAAAGCTCAGCTTGAGCTCGACCCAAACATAAACTTATAATATAAATAAGCCAAATCCAATTCATGACCTACTCCCCTCAGCCCTAATTTTTCCTTTTTTTTATTGAGTTGGTGCTAATTTTATAAATAATAAAGTTCTAAGTGCTATATATGTAATTAGCTCCCTTTTTTTTATTGTATTTACTCATTTCGTGACAGAATTCTTTACCGATTTTGTGATTTTTTATTTGCATCACGGGTGCAATTCATGTGACCTTATTTTCCTCAATATATTTAGATCCTAGGCTTTTAATTATAATAAAATAAAATCTTAATAATTGAGACAATCAGTCGTACATGATGGGCGTATTTTAGGGGAAATATTTACATACCGTCGGAGGTTATTCAGGGAAGTTATATCCGCATTATACCCCTTTGTACCCTCCCTATAGCTTATATGTACCTACCGGAATTGCAGAAGCACGAGATTTATTTGTAGGTTACAGGGAGATTACATGAGGTATAACACAAATATAACTCCCCTATACCCTATGAATAACCTCTTGACGTACGCAATGCTGCGTACGTCTTACATATGCAAATATTTTCCGTATTTTAGAATGCTACAAAAGAGATAAAATCAAACTATGATATCAGCACTGCCATTTGGCAGCGTTGTGGGATAGAAAAGGACTGCCAAAATAGCTCCAACAAAGAAAATTGATGTTCTGAAAACTGTAACATGCTTTCTTTAAGATGCCTTCTCTGAAGGAAAAATCTATGTAAAACATTATATGAAAGTATATATAATAAATATTAAATAATAATTAAATCAAGTTCAATTGATAAAAATGTTATTTCAAGGGCTAAAATGAAAAACTGTACCAAAAATGAAAGGGGAATTACATGCATACCACCCAATTCCCATGTATTTGCGCATACAAGACTTAAATATTGCTTTTTACATTTATACCACCAAATATGTCATATTACATAAAAAAATACAAAATTTTCAACTTAAATAACATTTTTATGCATAGAAAGTGGTATATGTGTAAAAATTGAAGTTGTTTGATATGTAAATACATAGGAATTGATGGAACATAACCTTAAAAAATAAAATGAAATAAAATCAAGATATTAAGCTGTACAAAATAAGGAATATTCTAAAATAGGTGAAAGTGATGTCATTGTTCGAAGTTTCAATGATTGAACTTAAACTGTTACAGGATGAAAAACATTTGGGCCTGTAGACACGTCTGAACCACTAAACCATGTCAAAAATCTCAATCATAAACCATGATCACTCTAAAATTACAGAACGCTCAAGCATAAACTGCAATATGCTAAAATCTACACTAATTTACAAATACATAAACGACGCAGAACTTAAATCAGTCATGTAATGTTATCTGAACAATTTAAAGTCACAAAATAATCATCTTTTACATTCTTCAGCAGAGAATCTGTGCTGCCTTTCCAGATGTACCAGGATATCGAGCCTGAATCAAGAGGCCAGGGATTATTTTCAAAATCTAATAAGAAAAGTGGGGAATTAGATTCATACCACCCAATTTTTATGCAGTTAGAACAGCTTGTGTTTATCCACATAAGCCGCTTATCTAGAAACACGCACCGCGGGGTTCATCCCGCATTCTTTAGTATAAAAAATCAATTGTGTTTTCAGATAAGCTGCTCAAACGGAATTTCGAAGACGGCAGCGAATAAGCTGCCCCAAACGCACCCTTAATAACTTGAGATTGGATATTTAATTACATATCACACAAATCTTTAAATCATGTCAAAAATACCACTAATATTAACTTTTTGAAATAAAATGCATTTTTTTTTCAACAATTCATGCGTGTCTGTCTTAATATCATTAAGAGGCTGAAGTGTTATAAAAATGAGTATCAAAGTTCAGATTTTAGATATATAAATAAAATAATGATAATGTGGTATAAATGTAAATCCCAAAAAATTAGAAGAAAAGTGCTTTATTCGAGCAACATCAATCAAAAAACAAATTGGAACGTAGAAAGAGCAAGCACAGAAACATAAAAACCAACAAGTCAAGTGTACAGCAATCTAAAATTCAGCGAGAGACTTACACCTGTTCCATGAAAAGTCATTTATGTGCGGCTACGTGGCTAATTGGACATGACTAGAAAGCCTGACATTTCGCTTATTTATTGTTATTTGGGAACATATTTATTTATTGTTCAACGGGTAGTTGGATATGAACTGGAGAAAAATACAAATTTATGGCTTGATTAAAATCCAATTTAATTTAGGAAGAGTTACAGAAATACCACTCAATCCTCATGTATTTACATATCTAACACCTAAACTTCAATTTAAACAAAAATGCCACCTTCCCTATGCATAAAAACGTATTTAAAAAGTTAAAATGATGATATTTTTATGTGACAAAACATTTGGGTGTCGTAAATGTAAAAAGTAAAGTTTCGGTGACAGAAATGTAAATACAAAAGCATTGGGTGGTATGTATGTAAATGCCCCTTCAATTTATCATTGTACATTGGTGTTTAGAAAATTCTATTTTTTTATCAATTACTATTGAAATTTAGAAAATTAAATTAAATTAGCTTTTAATTTTTATGAGTTAATGAAGTATAATATTAAATAACTGCTCAGCTAATTCAACCTACTCCATGTGAAATCCAATTATACCTGCTGAAGGAATTGCATCCTCCGTTTCCTGCTCTCTAGTTGTATGTAATAATATGGTGCCAGAAAGAATTGTTATGAATCCACAGAGTTCGGATGCTATGCTGCTGAAATTTTGATGCGACCACTCCTAAAGAGAGAGAAATGGATAGGAATGACATTAGAATAAACATCATACAGAGTAAAACTGAATTAGGATAATAGAAAATTAAATATTAAATATTAAATATACCTTGAACATTATTGCACCTGCAACAATTGTTAAAGTCGTAAACATGACATAGTAAATTGGGGATANAAGAAATGGATAGGAATGACATTAGAATCAACATCATACAGAGTAAAACTGAATTAGGATAATAGAAAATTAAATATTAAATATTGAATATACCTTGAACATTATTGCACCTGCAACAATTGTTAAAGTCGTAAACATGACATAGTAAATTGGGGATACTACAGCCGTATTGAATGTATCCAATGCCTGCCAAAATATAACAAAAAAAAACAACACAGCAAGAGAAGTCCTCTTAGGAAAATGATCCGATAAATTATATATATATATATATATTGGNACAACACAGCAAGAGAAGTCCTCTTAGGAAAATGATCCGATAAATTATATATATATATATATATATATATTGGCAGAACAGTCTTGCTAAAGGTAGTAAGTCCCTCAGGTCACGGGTTCGAATCCCCCGTGTGTATGGTGTGGTACTCAAATATTTAACACACATAAAGATGGCCGGGGCTCCTCTAATAGCCTTCGGCTATTCCTTTTTATTTTAAAATCTATATATATAACAAATATAATATGCAGGTGTCAGTAATCTTATGAAAATTTAATGTATAAAGCATGCTTCGAAATAAAAATGGCAAAGTTANAGCTATTCCTTTTTATTTTAAAATCTATATATATAACAAATATCATATGCAGGTGTCAGTAATCTTATGAAAATTTAATGTATAAAGCATGCTTCGAAATAAAAATGGCAAAGTTANTGGCAGAGCAGTCTTGCTAAAGGTAGTAAGTCCCTCAGGTCACGGGTTCGAATCCCCCGTGTATATGGTGTGGTACTCAAATATTTAACACACATAAAGATGGCCGGGGCTCCTCTAATAGCCTTCGGCTATTCCNCGGGTTCGAAACCCCCCGTGTGTATGGTGTGGTACTCAAATATTTAGCACACCTAAGGATGGTCATGGCTCCTCTAATAGCCTTCGGCTATTCCTTTTTATTTTAAAATCTATATATATAACAAATATCATATGCAGATGTCAGTAATCTTATGAAATTTTAATGTATAAAGCATGCTTCGAAATAAAAATGGCAAAGTTACTTAAAGAGAAAAGGATTTTATTGATGGTAAATAATTTCTCATCACAAGGAAACAAGTGGAGCTGCTGGCTGCAAAAATATGACTAGTAACATGGTAAAAGCTTCTTCACAAAATCACAATAAAAAGCACATAAATTTACGTTCATTTCTTAAAATATTATTGCTTGTTTAAGGTAAGTAATATGTTTTTATCTATAAAATATATTGATCTGAGGGTCTCCCTATAAAAAGAAAAAGCCATCACTTAACAGAAAAGCCTAAAAACGACAACTATAAAAATATATATATAATGGGGGCGATTTTGGCATGCAAGATAAAAAAAAAAAATGAAGAGTTGGCAGAAGAAAAATGGAGAACACACAAAAGAGAAAATTTTAGGAGAATAAAAGCTGAAGTCGTTTATATGANTAAAAAAAATGAAGAGTTGGCAGAAGAAAAATGGAGAACACACAAAAGAGAAAATTTTAGGAGAATAAAAGCTNCTTAAGGTAAGTAATATGTTTTTATCTATAAAATATATTGATCTGAGGGTCTTCCTATAAAAAGAAAAAGCCATCACTTAACAGAAAAGCCTAAAAACGACAACTATAAAAATATATATATAATGGGGGCGATAAAAAAATAAAAAAAATGAAAAGTGGGCAGGAGAAAAAAGGAGAACACACAAAAGAGAAAATTTTAGGAGAATAAAAGCTGAAGTCGTTTATATGACACGTCTTTTAGGCTTGCCAAAGCTGAAGACCTTTCAGTTATGTCCTTCAAAGGAAGATAATTTTATCTCCTATAAATTTTAGGAGATAAAAGTGGGCGATTTTGCATGATGTTATTTCAATCAATCTAAGTTGAATGTGAAAACCCTTCACATCATGTTCTTAATGGACTTCAAAAAGAGAACCTACATGCTTGTACAAATCCTCTATGCTAGCCAACTATGAACACATAGGCCTTTACTATTTCTTATTAGGCTGTACAAAGAAGAAACTAAAGGCATTCATGTTCGCATCTAGGCCTACTAATTAGTAGGGTTCAGACTAGCCAATCCCGACCAAAAACCACCTTGAATTTAGAATTGATTGAAATTTTCGCCTGATCGTAGTTTTAACTTGAATCCATACCAGGACTCGTATCAGGCTTGATTTTGTAACCATTTCATAATTTCCTTGTATTGAGAAAAAATAATAAGAGACGAAGTTTTATTTTTGGAGCTAGTAATATCTATATCTATATCTATATATACATATATATATATATATATATGTATGTATATATATATATATATATATGTATGTATATATATATAAATGTATGTATGTATATATATATATGTATGTATATATATATATATAAATGTATGTATGTACATAATTGTATGTATGTATGTATGCATATATATTATTTGGTTTGGGATTTTAAACTAATCAAATTAGCCTTGATCAACGACCCAACCCGGCATGTGATAATTGAATAGATTCATTTAGTAGGGTTGGCAATCAAATCTAAACTTTGATCCAAATGTCTAACAAATCAAATCAAAGAGTGTTAAATCAAGTCCATCAACCTATTAACAAGCTTATGCTCTACTCCACCGCATCAGAGGGTCCAACAAAATATAATGATGGTAATATTGTTTGTGCTGAAAGGATAAATATCGGAGTTAAGCCAAACAGCTGTAGGAACATAAATATTATTACTGAAAAGGGGAATAGACCGTTACAATCACACACTTGATAAGAAAATACAGAAAACCAAGCAAACACAGATAAATGTAGCCCAGGGTGGAGTTCGGTTTGGTGAGTGGATGGCGGGAGGAAGGTGACGAGGCAGTGGTGATTGTAAGACAAAGGAGGGGGGTGACAAGCAGGGTTTGGTTGGAGGGCAGGAATAGCAGCAAACAGCCAGAAGCGGTTGTTTGGGGCAGCAACGACGAGCTGGAATGATTGTGACAGTGATGGGGAATACGTGGGACTGCAAGACGGCAAAGGGAGGCCTGTCCTGGGGCTGCGGTAGCAAAGGGGATGGCTCGTTGGTGAAAGAGAGGCAGTTGGAATGAATAGCAGCAAGTGGGAAGTAGTTGGAAGGGATGGTAGCAAGTGGATGTGGTGGAAGCCAGCGGTTGGAGTTGCAGAACGACAGTAAGGTTGTTGTCTGGTGATTCCAGCAGCGAGGAAGACGACAGCGAAAGCTAGGAGAGGAATGTGAATTATGGAAAAGTAAAAGAAAAATACCCCAACGAGAATCAGCTACAATCAGAGCACCACTTGGTCCCTTGGAAGGAGATCACCATCTCAAATGAGCTACAACCGCAGCACCACCCGCCTTTGGATACAACCCTAGAAAAGAAAAACCTTGGCAGGGGGTTTTGTATGTTTCTCTGGGTGTACTCATGCTGCTCAATCATGGGGTTGAACTTTGTCTGTAAGGTATGACAATTATCTGATGATATTGTCTCTCCACTTGTAAAGTTATGATCTGCACATCCTGTCTGTAATGAATAGGTAGGTACTAATATTTCATCTCCCATTTCATCTTGGATAGGTAGGGATCTTGTTTTTTTCCCTTATGCTAGCATTAGTGCTTCAATTTTTTCCAACGTAACAACACACTCTTTTCAACTTATAGCGACTAATTTTACCATTCTGTCTCGGAGGACGTTCTAGTACTCAAAGGCACGTTTGTCAGGCTCCAAGTGGTCGTCAAAATATAAAAAATCAACCTTTACTTCAAATCCATACTCCTCTGATATTTCAGGCCAATTTTTTTAGGGTAGGGGTCCTTCATCTCTAGAATCTGCTTGGTGGATTACATTCTTTCAATTTGACAAATCACAGTCATGACTATGGGTGACCCTTTCAGATTGCCTCCTCTTGAAGGTGTTAAACCTCTATTGCAATTGGAGGATTTCTCGCCGCTATGGACGTTTTCCAGACATCCTTTTAGTGAATTTCTCATTAAAGGCATTGTGAAATTTTCTCTTGAACAAGTCCCGACAACTGTCTCTTCGGTGACATAGTTGGAGTTAGGGTTTGGGATTAGGTTTGGGTAGGTGAAAGAGGGTGAATATGGATGATGTAGGTTGCGAAAGAAAATTTTTGGGTGGCCAGCTTGAAAAATCAGAACCGAGAATGATTATTGTGTAGATGTGGGGTTGGGCATTCATGGATGCTAGAAACACTATGATAAAACGGTGATAGCTATAGTGAATACATATGACAACAAAGGCAAGGTTGTCTCGGTGTTGCAAAAGTGAGGGGATGGGTGGACAGCGAAAACAGGCGATTGGAATGAAAGACAACAAGGTGGTAGGTGAATGGTATGGTTGGCAGCTGGTGGAGGAGGTGGTGGTCGGTGGTTATAGTTGCAAGAAGACAGCAGGGTTGTTGTTCGGTGGTTCCAGCAGCAAGGAAAGGAGGTGACAGCGAGGGGAGGAATGTGAAGGATATAAAATTCAGAGATAAATACCCCCGCGAGAACAAGCTACAGACGAAAAACCATTCGATCCCTTGCAAGAACACCACCTCAAACGTGCTACAACTGGAGCACACCCGCATTTAGATATAGCCTTAGAAGGGAGAAACCTACATGCCGACGACTAATTTGATGAAAAAGCAATCCAAATTTGTCATAAAAACACAAAAAATAACACATTTATAGACTTAGGGTAAATAAGAGTAGACCCCACTCCAATTAGGAGGTAAACCCACGTAAATGAAGTGTCGAATGGCACTCTGAACCAATCCAAGCCACATTCACCTATTGAAATTCGCAATACTGTATTGGATACTGAGAAAACATTTCTATGGGAAGTTCCATTTGTGGAACTATAGTAGGGCGGATGGCTTCCGCGTCAATAACCCTCCATGCTTGTAACGACCCAACCTGAAGCATGAAATTAATCAAGACGGGAACAGAAGATTGGATGATGGGAACTAAATTTTCTATATTTATATACTATTTGACAAATGAAAAAACCACTAAACAAATTAATTTAAAATAGCATACTTAAATTTATCTCTTTAATGTTTGTCCACGTTTTCTATAATCATTTTCTCTTCTATCACTCGTTTTTAATTAAATATAATTAAACTGAAAAAATTCGCTTAAAATAACAATGAACAAAACAAGTCAGTGAATACTTAAACTCATAAACTATAATAATACAAGAGAAAAAAAAGTAATATGCATGTCAATTAAACTTTTAATAAATCAATATAAATATTAGATGTTATTCAAAATATCTTTAGATGTTATTCAAAATATCTTTAGATGTTATTCAAAATATCTTATCATATCAATAGTATATCAATATCATTATATATCTAGGAGAGTAAATAAGTCGAGCTTGAGTGAGCCTAGCCTCGGTTCATCTTCGACTCTTTAAAAAATACTAATGTATATGTTCGACTCATTTAAATGTCAAGCTCAAAAAATTTTTTCGTGTTCAACTCGTTTGCCTAACAAACCAAACACGAGTTGTTCGCAAACAACGAACCATTTTGATAGCCCTTGTTATAAAACTATAATATGTTAAGAGTATGGGCGAGTTTTAAATCTTATTCTTTATATTAAAATATTCATTTAAATAGAATTTAATATATATTTATTCTATTTTTAATTAATAATTTTAATTAAGTATAANCAATTCATGTGCTGGGATGAGTGCAAGAAAGCTTTTCAACAGTTTGAAGATTCTATAGCTTCTCTGTCGCTCCTTCAAGGCCCAAATTTAAATGAAAAACTTTCATTATTCCTAGGAATCAACCTCTAGGCCATACACTCCATCCTTTTCTGAGAGGAGTAAGAAAAATAGTTTTTAGTTCACAATGTCAGGTGAGTCCTCATGGGAGAAAAACTTAAGAACTCAATTTTCGAAAAATGACTTTTTCTCTCATTATTTAAGTACGTAGGGTTGATTGATACTTTCACACACACCCAATTAGGAAAATCACATATGATCCCCTCAAGGCAATTCTCACCAAAATGGATCACTTTAGACTTCTTAAGTGGACGGTGGAACTCAGTTCGGAAGATCGGCCAACAAAAAAAAAAACACAAAAAATTAAAGAGCTAAATAAAATTTGTTATTTAAATGAAAGAAAAATTATTACAATAAGCCCTCACCCCGACTCAACTCGGAGGAAAGAACTACCCTNTCGACCAACAAAAAAAAAACACAAAAAATTAAAGAGCTAAATAAAATTAGTTATTTAAATGAAAGAAAAATTATTACAATAAGCCCTCACCCCGACTCAACTCGGAGGAAAGAACTACCCTACAAAGGCGTTTGAGACAATCTCAGTCAAGGCATACCCAGTCAAAGCGGCCTTCAAAGCAAGAACTCGCCCCAAGATCTAATTTAACTTAGCCTATTAGACTTAACTTAAGCTTGGGAGACCCAAGCTCTCTCATATAGATCTATGAGGTCCTTATGGGGTGTGAAAACCATCTATGTCAACACAACAACCTTCTTGTCCAACCTCATTATGCAAGATGATAAGGCATGTGTCTCAAAACTTTACAATATGATGTCCTCAAGCATGAAAGAACACTNTTCCTTATGGGGTGTGAAAACCATCTATGTCAACACAACAACCTTCTTGTCCAACTTCATTATGCAAGATGATAAGGCATGTGTCTCAAAACTTTACAATATGATGTCCTCAAGCATGAAAGAACACTCGATTTTCTTCAAAAAATGAACCAGCATATCATGGTCCTCCTGAACCTCTTTAACGATACCCTCACATGTATCTAAAAGGGTTGGGAGATATTTTGGAAGGTCGAATCCCACTTCCTCATTGGTAGGCCGACCAACTCCTTCTACTGCTTACTCATCATCCTGTGCCAACATACTCAGAGCTTCATTTATTTAAGTTTAGTTAAGCTGAAGCATCGAAAACATGAAAGAACTAAAAAATTAGAAGTCTGGGTAAAGCTGGAATTTACTAAATGGTCGAGGGCCCCAACACCTAAAGCCCTTATCATTTTGACATTATTGGTTCCTCTAAGTGAACTCTTTGCAGGAATGAGGAAACCCAAATGTCTGTCTGAGTGATTCAGCACTTAGTCTAACCATGTGTCGCAAGGATAGGTTAATCAGTTGGGTCTTGGGTCATGGCAACCAGTTGGACTTATTTTAGGGATCTTGTAGAAGAGCCCACCTAACTTAAAGCTAAGACCGTCCTTATTTTCATCAAAATTTTCCTCTCTTCATTCGACTCACAACGCTTCTTGCCTTTCTCTTTTGTAAGCATCACACGGATTAGGAACTCGTTCGGGTTGTAAATTTGGAACTTAAAAATTTTGTCCAATGAGAGCTCCCGTGAAACAAAAGGATGACAGTCAAAGATAGGTAAAATAAAAGCTCGCACGAAGCAGGACAACTGACTAAGAAATGGAAGGCGCTAGGTAGAAAAATTTAGAGAGACGACTCCACACAATAAGTATAAAAATCATTTGCTCTAAAAGTTTATTTAATAATAACTAGTCATTTTTTACATTTAATTCTCTTATTTTTATCGTCGTGTAGCCTGCTTAGATTTGAGAGAATCGAGGAACAAAAATATGTGCAATGAAAATACTCTTGATCAAATCTTCCATGGATTCAACTATTTAAAACAAGTGACGAGCCAAAAAATGAATCTTAAGCAATGCAAGGGTATTCGAAGCAATAATAATAGAACGACGGCGGTCAAGCGATCAATGACTGATCGAGTGGCCAACTAGTTAGAGGTCGATCGATTAAAGGTCAATCAATCAGAGGCCTGTGACTTAGAGGTCAGTTGATCAGAGACTGTCGGACAAGAAGACAACGCATTAGAGAACAATCAATTGGAAGTCGACTGGCCTAAAATTGACTGATGAAAAGTAAGAATACAAAAGAGGATAAGGGTATAAGTGTCATTCTACAATAATTCTAGCCCTCTATAAATAAATGGGGTATCAATGTAAATGAGATGTTGCAACTTGAGACAGAGATGACTCTTTGAAGCTCTCCCTCCCTCCTTTAATGCTTTATTACTTGGTGTATGATATATATTTGTATATATTTGTATATATATGTACATGTGTGTGTGTGTG
>JXCR01066771.1:297692-317049 GCA_002079205.1 Phalaenopsis hybrid cultivar
CTCTCTCTCTCACTCTCACTCTCACTCACTCACTCTCATTAAGAGATCCAAATTTTAAGTGCTAATTAAATTTGTTCAAGGTTGAGAGAGATTATTTTCAAATATTAAGATGTAAAATAACTTTGTTCAATCAACACTTTTACACTAATCAATCTTTACTCAACTCATTCCAAGGAAGAAATAGAAAGATTATTCACTACTCATACCTGTGCACACCAACACATATATTTGATGAAAAGAGAAATCACAGTACAAAATTCTTACAAATAAGAGATTACAATAAATTACAACAAAGAACTTATCTCTTTTTCATGATAAAGATCAGAAGAAAAACAAGCAGTTATCTCTCAAACCTCTCACACCTCTTATCTTCTACTGTTGACGATCTGTTAGGATTTCCTTCACTGCTCGATGAGAAGAAGAATTAGAACTGATGTAAAGCAGAAGACAAAAGCATCAACAACCCTTTCCCACTTTATCTCCTCCATTTTTATATTAACTCCACCATGATTACCATTATCTCACATGATCTGGAAGTTCGAACTTTTACAACTACTGAATTCAGTTTTAGGCGCCTAGGCGCTCAAGGGCTGGTGCCTAAGCATCAAGCTGCCTATTTGGAATTGTCTATCATGCGCCTAAGCGCCAAATTATGCTACACCTAAGCCCACATGTTGCAGAGCCTAAAAACCATTGTCTAGCACCATGGTTCCATGCTCTCCAGTTGTGGCCGGATTTTAAACAGGTTCTGGTGCCTAGGCGCCCATGCCCAGATGCCTAGGCGCTCAGCGATTGAATTTTTCTCCAATCTTCTTTTAATTCCATTTTGATTCCTATGATCCATTACCTGCTGCAACCTATATAATCAACTCAAAACCATCCTCAAAAGTGTAGTTTCATCAATTAAAATATATAAATGCAAATAACATTTAATTGCCAAATTATCACATATCAAAATCCCCCAAACATAAGGGTTATTTGTCTCCAAGTACAAATATTAAATGTTCAATTTTTTTTTTTTTTTTTTTGTTTTAAGCATAGCAGGAGTGGGTTTTCATAAGAGACTACCTTCAAACAACATTCCAAAGATACATGTTAGTGAAGATAATTTCTCTATTGAATTATTTTGTCACATGTGATTTAAGAAGCTTTAAATTCTTCAAATGATATATAATCTCATATTCATTTCAAGAGAATTAATAAATGTTAGTTAATACATATTAGATGTCAAATTTCAAGAATATAGCCCTCCATTAGGTGGTCTACTGATAATTCATAATATTTATACTGAATAAAAATAAGGAATGCTATGGAGTTTTCAATTTAAAAGAAATACTAGCAAAACCAATTTTTGTTAAAGCTTCTCCTCAATGTTTTTCATTTATAATCCCTCTTTCTCTCTTCTTATTTAAGTATGAATATTGCAATTCCTTTCATAATCTCTTTTTTTTCATTCACATTCTAGAGGATTACTATATCTAGATTAGTCTTTTAATGATTTTAAATTCTACTATAATTTCCCTATATTTAAATACTCCAAAATTCCATTTTTATTCAAGATTCATCAGTAATGAATTATTAACATAAAATCAAACGTGCATGAATCTGATGTGTTTCTTACGTGATGTGTTACCTATTCCTTATGTGATGTGTTAGCTATTCCTTTTGTGATATGGTAGCAAACGTGCATGAATATGATGTGTTAGCTATTCCGGTGACCCAAGTGGCTGCTATCTCTAGAAAGTTAGATAATCTAGGGATGAATTTCATGCAAGGAGTTCCACCAAATGCTGTACTGATGTATGTTCCTTATCCACTGAACCTAGATAGATCATAAATTGAGAGAAGATGAGACAAGTGGTGCTCAATTGATCGGATTGATGAAAGATGATCAACTGTGGCCTGAACCTATCTAGTGCACATTGTCTGTACACCTGTCCATTTCATATTTTGTCACTTAACATGGGAGACACATTCTAGCCTCTAAAACCACCTAGTGCATGATGTATTTCCACTTAAGTACACGACTCACATTCCTTAGCCACTGAACCTGTTTGGTGCACGAGTCAACCTACCCATCATCCACGACAATGCTCAGCATTTCTATGAGCATGTTCTTTTGTAAAGATCACGTGTTTTCCTAGTTGCATGGTGCATTACATTTTGCGTGTGTTTGTTATCTATTTGTGTGTTGGTTGCTATTGGGGCAAGGTGTAATTCCCCTTCAATGTTTTATAACCAAGGTATCCAAGCACAGCGTCACGTGTGTTATGTGTCTTGCATTCAAACCTTTGCACTGTTGGTGTATTCATCATTAGTATATGTCACCATATAAATCACTCCTACCTCGATAGAGCGATCACATTGCACCCGATCACCTTGCATTTGTGTGTGCATTCCCTTATTGTCTCGATGATAAATCTTGCTCGTTAGTTAAGTGACCCATTATTGGTCAAGATGCATTAACAAGCATTACTCGTGAGGATGTCAAGAAGCATTACTAGCAAAACCAATTTTGTTAAAGCTTTTCCTCAATGTTTTTCATTTATAATCCCTCTTTCTCTCTTCTTTTTTAAGTATGAATATTGCAATTCCTTTCATAATCTCTTTTTTTTTTCATTCACATTCTAAAGAATTACTATATCTAGATTAGTTTTTTAATGATTTTAAATTCTACTATAATTTCCCTATATTTAAATACTCCAACATTCCATTTTTATTCAAGATTTATCAATAATGATCTATTAACATAAAATCAAACGTGCATGAATCTGATGTGTTCCTTATGTGATGTGTTACCTATTCCTTATCTGATGTGTTAGCTATTCCTTATGTGATATGGTAGCAAACGTGCATGAATATGATGTGTTAGCTATTCCGGTGACCCAAGTGGCTGCTATCTCTAGAAAGTTAGATAATCCAGGGATGAATTGCATGCAAGGAGTTCCACCAAATGTTGGACTGATGTATGTTCCTTATCCACTGAACCTAGATAGATCATAGGTTGAGAGAAGATGAGATAGGTGGCACTCAATTGATCGGATCGATGAAAGATGATCAACTGTGGCCTGAACCTATCTAGTGCACATTGTCTGTACACCCGTCCATTTCATATTTTGTGACTTAACATGGGACACACATTCTAGCCTCTAAAATCACCTAGTGCATGATATATTTCCACTTAGGTACACAACTCACATTCCTTAGCCACTGAACCTGTTTGGTGCACGAGTCAACCTACCCATCATCCACGATAATGCTCAACATTTTTGTGAGCATGTTCTTTTGTAAAGATCACGTGTTTGCCTAGTTGCATGGTGCATTACATTTTGTGTGTGTCTGTTATCTATTTGTGTGTTGGTTGCTATTGGGGCAAGGCGTAATTCCCCTAAAATGTTTTATAACCTAGGTAGCCAAGCACAACGTCACTTGTGTTATGTGTCTTGCATTCAAACCTTTGCACTGTTGGTGTATTCATCATTAGTATATGTCACCATATAAATCACTCCTACCTCGATAGAGCGATCACATTGCACCCGATCACCTTGCATTTGTGTGTGCATTCCCTTATTGTCTCGATGATAAACCTTGCTCGTTAGTTAAGTGACCCATTATTGGTCAAGATGCATTAACAAGCATTACTCGTGAGGATGTCTCGGTGAGCAATGACAGTTATCACATTGTGATTAGCACGAGTATGTTGTGCTAAGGTTTCAAGGGGTCTAACAGGTGCCACTTAGGCTTTCCTTTTCCAATGACCTAGTTTAAAAATATAAAATATTATTTTTTTATTACCCCTATGCATTATATTTTGTATTCTATTTTGAAACTATTACATCTTTAGCTTATACCACACATAAAGTCAATCTTTTAAATATTTTACTCATACAAAACTTGCATCTAGTGGCACCCTTTAAAATCCTCGAATCCTTAGGATGAGGTCGGGGTCAGCGAAGCCATCAAAATATATGATAACCTTTTACCCTCACTTTTACACACACATTTAGGTGTTTTTGACTAGGTCACCTTGTTTCTAGATGCTTGATAGATTAGGGCTAGGGTGCAGCTAGGTTTTTCATATGCTTANGTCTTCTGTTGGGGAAATATTTGCGTTCGTACTACGCATGTAAAGTTGCATGCGTAATAACTCCCGCAAAAACTTTTGCTTCGTAGTTATTAGGGGTTATTGGGAGATTATTGAAGTATTAATTCTAATAACTTATAACCCTAATAACCTTTCAAGAACCTTCGCGGGTTCTATTTGAAGTTATTATGAGGATATTATGGGAGTTAATGGAGTATGCACACAGAACTACGTGCTAGGAGTAAAAACCTGAAGTACTTTATTATAAGGGATAACAGTGAGCTTTCAAGTTCATGCACAAAATTATGCATGTATATTCTTTCACAATTTCCTCTGCGATATTTTCCAGCTGCCATATTTTCGCAGTGCGCTAACAGTTATAATTCTGGATCACTATAATAGAGTCAATAATAAAAACTAAAAAACAAATTAAGAAAAAAATTAATCTTATTTTTTTGTAATTGATTTTGTTTATAATAAATCCTAGCTTTTATGCATAGGTTCATGCCTGCTGGGTGACAAACAACAAAATTCCACGTTATGTATAAAGTCTAAATCATCCAGCCTTCAACAGCAATCTTTACGTGTCTTCCTCGTGCTCTTCCTTTTGTTTTTTATCTATCTCATGCTTCCAGCCTATAACGGAATGAAAAGAAATCTCTGCTTAACGAATTCCTCTCAATGGAATATATTTTTCCCATATAAATTAACAAAATTATGAGTATAAATATATATTCAATTCAAATTTTATTCAGGTTGAGTATATTTTTAGATAAATGTAATACAAATTTTGACTGAGAGATCTTGCACTGAACTCCTGGCATAATAATTTAGTAGTATAATATCCATTACATCTATCACTCAAATTTTCTCCTCCAAAAAAATGAGTTATTTTCAATTTTTTTTCTTCAAATTATATTCATAAGTTTTTTTTATCATAAGAAACTTATCTCAATATCCGATCTCTGAAAATTATTTGCTCAGAATTCTTTCTGATAGCCGTTCATCGCTCAAGATGACGTCGTCTTCGAAACCACTTCAATAAGTTCCACAAAAACACCTTCTTTCATGCGAGAAATATTTGTGTCCGTAACACGCNTTCTTCTGTTGGGGAAATATTTGCGTTCGTAATACGCATGCAAAGTTGCATGCGTAATAACTCCCGCAAAAACTTTGGCTCCGTAGTTATTAGGGGTTATTGGGAGATTATTGAAGTATTAATTCTAATAACTTATAACCCTAATAACCTTTCAATAACCTTCGCCGGTTCTATTTGAAGTTATTACGAGGATATTATGGGAGTTAATGGAGTATGCACACAGAACTACGTGCTGGGAGTAAAAACCTGAAGTACTTTTTTATAAGGGATAATAGTGAGCTTTCAAGTTCATGCACAAAATTATGCATGTATATTCTTTCACAATTTCCTCTGCGATATTTTCCAGCTGCCATATTTTCGCAGTGCGCTAACAGTTGTAATTCTGGATCACTATAATAGAGTCAATAATAAAAACTAAAAAACAAATTAAGAAAAAAAATTAATCTTAATTTTTTGTAATTGATTTTGTTTATAATAAATCCTAGCTTTTATGCATAGGTTCATGCCTGCTGTGTGACAAACAACAAAATTCCACGTTATGTATAAAGTCTAAATCATCCAGCCTTCAACAGCAATCTTTACGTGTCTTCCTCATGCTCTTCCTTTTGTTTTTTATCTATCTCATGCTTCCAGCCTATAACGGAATGAAAAGAAATCTCTGCTTAACGAATTCCTCTCAATGGAATATATTTTTCCCATATAAATTAACAAAATTATGAGTATAAATATATATTCAATTCAAATTTTATTCAGGTTGAGTATATTTTTAGATAAATGTAATACAAATTTTGACTGAGAGATCTTGCACTGAACTCCTGGCATAATAATTTAGTAGTATAATATCCATTACATCTATCACTCAAATTTTCTCCTCCAAAAAAATGAGTTATTTTCAATTTTTTTTCTTCAAATTATATTCATAAGTTTTTTTTATCATAAGAAACTTATCTCAATATCCGATCTCTGAAAATTATTTGCTCAGAATTCTTTCTGATAGCCGTTCATCGCTCAAGATGACGTCGTCTTCGAAACCACTTCAATAAGTTCCACAAAAACACCTTCTTTCATGCGAGAAATATTTGTGTCCGTAACACGCAGATAATAACTCTGCATGCGTACTTTATTAATCTCGTAATAACTTCAACTTGTGAATAACATCGAAATAGAGCCCGCGAAGGTTATTGGAAGGTTATTAGAATTAATACCTCAATAACCTCTCAATAACCCTCTAATAACTGCGAAGCGAAGGTTATCGCGGGGTTATTACGCATGCAGCTCTGCTTGCATGTTAGGTATGCAAAAACTCATTCTAAAACAATTATAAACATAAAGATGCTCATAATATTCAAAAAAAAATCTCAATCTCACTCTCTTTTTCTCTCTCTTTTTCTTTGCGTGGAACAAAAACCACAAAACTCCATTAATCAAACAGATGGTCGAAGACCAGCAAAGCATCAACTTCGTCGTCTCTCAATGCCATCCTTCCCCCTACGAATCCATAANATGTGTGGAACAAAAACCACAAAACTCCATTAATCAAACAGATGGTCGAAGACCAACAAAGCATCAACTTCGTCGTCTCTCAATGCCATCCTTCCCCCTACGAATCCATAACCCGCGCCGCCGCCAGTTGCCAAGAGCTCGAACCCCTCAACGACTGCCACTACCCACCACCCGCTGCCGACCACCAAACCCTTCCATGGGACATCACCTGCGACCAATTTCGCCACTACAACTCATCCCTTATCGGAGCGTACGAGCAAGCACCGCTGATGATAAGTTGTGCAGAGAACTCGGAGGGGGTGGAAGTAGAGAAGGATTTGGGGCTGGATGGGAGTGATCAGGGGGAGGATGAGGATGAACAGGGACGGGCCGGGCGAGGCGGGAAGCGGCATCATTCGAAGAATTTGCTTGCGGAGAGAAAAAGAAGGAAGAAGCTCAATGATCGGCTCTATGCTCTTCGTGCACTTGTTCCGAACATCACAAAGGTAAGTTCTNTTGTGACCAATTTCGCCACTACAATTCATCCCTTATCGGAGCTTACGAGCAAGCACCGTTGATGATAAGTTGTGCAGAGAACTCGGAGGGGGTGGAAGTAGAGAAGGATTTGGGGCTGGATGGGAGTGATCAGGGGGAGGATGAGGACGAACAGGGACGGGTCGGGCGAGGCGGGAAGCGGCATCATTCAAAGAATTTGCTTGCGGAGAGAAAGAGAAGGAAGAAGCTCAATGATCGGCTCTATGCTCTTCGTGCACTTGTTNTCGGGCGAGGCGGAAAGCGGCATCATTCGAAGAATTTGCTTGCGGAGAGAAAGAGAAGGAAGAAGCTCAATGATCGGCTCTATGCTCTTCGTGCACTTGTTCCGAACATCACAAAGGTAAGTTCTTTAAATAATTGATTGTTTTTTAGGATTGTTTGATGTCATGCTTGTGATATTAGACTTCCATATATAGTAATGAAGAAAGCATATTGTTTTGCTATATATAAATATATAAAAAAACATATATTATTCTGATAATGTAAAAGACNCAGTTCTTTAAATAATTGTTTTTTTAGGCTTGTTTGGTGTCATGATTGTGATATTAGACTTCCATATATAGTAAGGAAGAAAGCATATTGTTTTGCTATATATAAATATATAAAAAAACATATATTATTCTGATAAGGTAAAAGACAAGTAAAAATATTTTAAAAAAACTCCATCAAAAAGTACGTAACAACAAATGAATGAAGATTATTTACTTCAATATTTATAATAGATGGATCGAGCTTCAATCCTGGGGGATGCAATCGAGTATGTGATGGAGTTGCAGAAGCNTGTAAAAGACAAGTAAAAATATTTAAAAAAAAGCTCCATCAAAAAGTACGTAACAACAAATGAATGAAGATTATTTACTTGAATATTTATAATAGATGGATCGAGCTTCAATCCTGGGGGATGCAATCGAGTATGTGATGGAGTTGCAGAAGCAGATCAAAGACCTGCAGAAAGAGCTGGAGGAAGCCACTCCTGATGGCGATGACGTTGCAAAACAGTTGGGAAGCAACAACAACAGTAACTGTCAGTTGGAGGTCTCAAACCCTAATGATGATTCTCTAAATAGCGCGAAGATGGTGCCATCGACGTTGGCTACGACCACTAAAACCCCTACTGATGACAAAGGGCCGCAGATGGAGGTGNTTTTTCTACTAAGATTCTATTTGGAAAACCAACCTTTTCTAACCATTTTATTATTTTATTTTTGTCTCTACATGCTGAAATAATTCTACTACTTACATAAATTGAAAATTAACTTTAAAAAAAAATTTAATTCCTTAAAAATTTGAAATTGCACAATCCTAGAGCAAAAATTTTTATTAACTGTTTATATTTATATTTTCTAAATGTGCAATAAAATCAAGCTTGTTAGCAAAAAAAAAGCTCTAATTGATGCTTGTTTAAAATATGATATCTTCCAATATTCATAGTTAGAAAACATTCACATTAATTTCATATCGCTTAGGATAGCACTAATGATTTGATAACATTGTTTCATTACATAAGTCTAGATAGATGTTTGATGTGATAAGTTGTGTTGTTCTGAATAGATATCATTGTATGTCCAATTAAACAAATCTGGTTGGGCTATCTAATTCACTTCTTCTTATAAAAATTTAAGTTTTATACTATTAAGGATTGTAAAATTGGTATCAATCTTGAAATTTGTTTCTTCTGTTTTTTTTTTTTTTAAATTAGGTTTGAGATCATGAGAATGCCTCTCAATGACATAAATTATGATTGCTAGTAGAATATTTTAAAATTAGGTTGAGTCTACTATCTTCAAATTTTAGTGATCTTGAATCTTACAATCTAAAACTAAAAAATCATAAGATTTTACTTATATTATTTATACTTCATTCTATATGTTTTGCTTGTCTCTATCACCCTTTTAATCCAACTCCTTCTAATTGACTTTAGTGCTTTATTGATTTTGCCAGGGTATAGAATTTTTCATGTAAAAATATATTTATTTGATTTGTTTATGATGATCCACACTTGTCTTGTCGATTCATTCATGATGAATCTAAAATAATAATTTTTTAATCTACTCATTAAAATTAAATTAGAGGCATGCTTTCTTTATCAAGTATCTGTTAGAGTCATCTTCTAGTATAATAAATCTTAATGAACAAATTTTTTTAGTTGACTTGGATCCTCTTTATTTTAATTTTTGAAATTAAAAATTAATATTAATGATCATTTTCTATTTTTATTTTTTTTATAAAATTTCCCATAATACCAATTGACAACTAGCAAACTTGTCTTCTCTTGTGATAGTTTAGAGAGAGAGAGAGAGAGAGAGAGAGAGAGAGAGAGAGAGAGAGAGGGAGAGAGAAAGAGAGAGAGAGAGAATCTCACACTTTTAGTGCATTGCACCTACCCAAACAAAGTATGCTAGAAAAAGAAGAAGCTCCTAAGCTTTTTGCCCTTTTCAATCAAACCAGCATCAGCCAATTCCAATCTTCTCTGATCCCTACNAGCTATCACAAGATAATAGGTATATTTAGCTTATAATTGATTTCTCATATTTTGATAATATAATTATAAGTCTGATTTCTTGCCTTAATGATTAAGGTTGTTGGAATGGATGGGCTGCTGCTGCGGAGGGAGAGAGAGAGGAGAGTCTTACCAAAGTGGAGATTATCCCACAGATCAGCCATGTAGAGATATTGCTACTTCCCCACACCAAAGAACAAGGGCTTGCGATGAGCTCTCAGAATTCCCTTCATCCATTCCCATGGACGATTGCTTAGCCTATCTTCCATCTTTCAGGTTTAAACCAATTCCATACTTACACTCCATTCTTCTTTCTAAAATATTTTATAAGCCATGGAATTCATTTTGAAGCAGGAATTATGCAGAAACATTGGTATCAAACCAGTTCTCATGGCAAACCAATGTGAGCGACTCCTTCGGTTCACTTGTAAGCTAAAGAATATCATGATCTTATCTTATGCAAAACTTATAAGACTTTGGAACTTTACTAATCTAAGTAGCAGTGATTTATTAATATGCTCTTTATGATAAAATCAAATTTGCTTAATTTGCAGGAGAAGGAAGCTGCAAGGACAAGGGTATTGATTCCCATTCCGGTCGGTGGCCTGGTTGAGCTCTTCGCTTGGAAACATGTAAGATCTTCTGCTGGGAAAATATTTACGTACGTGATACGCACGCAAAGTTGCATGCGTAATAACTCTGCAAAAACTTCTGCTTTGTGGTTATTAAGGGTTATTGAAAGATTATTGAAGCATTAATTCGAATAACTTATAACCCTAATAACCTTTCAATAATCTTCGTGGGTTCTATTTAAAGTTATTATGAGGGTATTATGGGAGTTAATGGAGTATGCTCTAACAATTGTAATTCTGGATCACTATAATAGAGTCAATAATAAAAACTAAAAAACAAATTAAGAAAAAAAATTAATCTTAATTTTTTGTAATTGATTTTGTTTATAATAAATCCTAGCTTTTATGCATAGGTTCATGCCTGCTGTGTGACAAACAACAAAATTCCACGTTATGTATAAAGTCTAAATCATCCAGCCTTCAACAGCAATCTTTACGTGTCTTCCTCATGCTCTTCCTTTTTTTCTTATCTATCTCATGATTCCAGCCTATAACGGAATGAACAGAAATCTATGCTTAACGAATTCCTCTCAATGGAATATATTTTTCCCATATAAATTAACAAAATTATGATTATAAATATATATTCAATTCAAATTTTATTCAGGTTGAATATATTTTTAGATAAATGTAATACAAATTTTGACTGAGAGATCTTGCAGTGAACTCCTTGCATAATAATATCCGTTACATCTATCACTCAAATTTTCTCCTCCAAAAAATAAGTTATTTTCAATTTTTTTTCTTCAAATTATATTCATAAGTTCTTTTTATCACAAGAAACTTATCTCAGCCTCCGATCTCCGAAAATTATTTGCTCAGAATTCTTTCTGATTCATCACTCAAGATGACATCGTCTTTGAAACCACTTTAATAAGTTCCACAAAAACAACAACTTTCATGCTAGAAATATTTGTGTCTGTAACACGCTGATAATAACTCTGCGTGCGTAGTTCATTAATCTCGTAATAACTTCATAATAACTTATGAATAACATCGAAATAGAGCCCGCGAGGATTATTGAAAGGTTATTAAGATTATAGGTTATTAGAATTAATACCTCAATAACCTCCCAATAACATTCTAATAATCGCGAAGCGAAGATTATTGTGGGGTTATTACGCACGAAGCTCTGCGTGCATGTTACGTACGCAAAAACTCATTCTAAAACAATTCTAAACATAAAGATGCTCATAATATTCAAAAACAAAATCTCAATCTCACTCTCTCTTTCTCTCTCTTTTTCTCTGCATGGAACAAAAACCACATAACTCCATTAATCAAATAGATGGTCGAAGACCAGCAAAGCATCAACTTCGTCGTCTCTCAATGCCATCCTTCCCCCTACGAATCCATAACCCACGCCGCCGCCAGTTGCCAAGAGCTTGAACCCCTCAACGACTGCCACTACCCACCCCCTGCTGCCGACCACCAAACCCTTCCATGGGACATCACCTGTGACCAATTTCGCCACTACAACTCATCCCTTATCGGAGCGTACGAGCAAGCACCCCTGATGATAAGTTGTGCAGAGAACTCGGAGGGGGTGGAAGTAGAGAAGGATTTGGGGCTGGATGGGAGTGATNCACAAGCTCAAAAGACGAATCCTCACTGAAATAAGAAGCTTATTTTCCCAAGAAATGAAGCAGACACAGGCTTTGGGAAGGAGGGATTTAGGGCAGAGGGTGAAGGGTGAGAAGTCAACTTTATTGTGTTGTTTGTTTATAAAATAATTAAAATGAGGAGAATTATTTTAAGTAATTCATTTAGGTGCATTTTGGGTGTCATCTGGATAGAATTGGAGGAAAACAACGGATGTCGTATTATTGGTAGTGTTATTATAAGGGTTATGGAGGTGTATTGTAGTTCCGCAGTAGATGGTGTTAATTAAGGTGTTATTACAAGAGTATTGTGTGATTACCATTGTTCCGCAGTAAGTGATGTTAATGGTGATGTGAAGGTGGTGTTATAGGGTTGAGTCTAGCCCAAATCAAGCCCAAACCTAACCTAAACCTCTTTCCCACTTTAGTTCAACTTATATTCACATGGCGCAAGACAATTGATGGTTTGGTGCATTTTCAGGGATTGTCATGAGGGAAATTTGGAATGTAAATTTTGTAAAAAAAAGGATTTAAAATTGGAACTTGGTGAACTTGGATTTGATTTTGAAAATTGTGTGGAATTTGATGTGAATTTGGAAATTTGGGGAGTTTAGAGCAAATTTGTTGATGGGGAGTGACGTGTGGTGATGTGAATGTGTGAGCAAGCCACTCAAGGTCAAAAAGGGTGTCCCTAAGGCCTCATGATTCTATGGGAACTCATCTTTTTAGTCTTTAGATGTTGGTCTCAATTAACTCAACCCTAATAATAAGGATCTAAGACCACCCATATGATACTTCATAAAAAGAGTCAAGAAATTGTTTGAAATCGTAGAAGGGGTGGGTCCCATCACTAGGCTTCTAGGATAATCAGCATGAAAGTCATATGGCTAGATCTTAGGCTCTAAGGAGAAGGAAAGATTTAGTAAATGAAATGATGAAATGAATTTTGAAAATTGGGTGTGTGTGGTGAAAATGGGAAGGCTTGGGGGGGGGGAGGGGCTTTGGTTTGGCATGGTTTAAGGAATAGATGGGTGTGTGGGGTGAAAATTTTAGTTTTATTAATTTTATTTTGAAAACTATGGTGATTTAAAAATTGAAATTATTGTGTAATGATTTTAAATTATTTGTGTAATGATTTTCAATTATTTGTGAATGATTTAGTGAATGAAATGAATTTTGAAAATTATATCTGAATTATGAGTGAATTTAGTAAGCTATTAAAATAAAAAAAAGATGAGAATGAGTTAGAAAATATTATATATTATTTATTTTTATTTTTATTAAATTTTATTATTGNAGATGAGAATGAGTTAGAAAATATTATATATTATTTATTTTTATTTTTATTAAATTTTATTATTGAAATTGCTTCTTCGATTATTTTTGCAAAATTTTATTGTTTTATCAGATTTATTATTAATTTTCAAATTTTATTATTTTACTTTAAATTTTATTTTGAAATGATTTCAATGTTTTTTAAAAATTCTATCTTCTTATTTTAATTTAATGATTAATTTTGAAAATTTATTTTGAATTTTGAATTTTGATAAGGATGCTTGAAAATTTAATGGTTTTAATTTCAATTTGATTATTGGTACTTTTAATGATATTTTATTTTATTTTTGAAATTTTGGATATTTTCTTCATCATTCTCTTTATTAAGAGATAAGCTCTCTTTCATAGCTCAAAGCGAACCTCATATTCAAATAGGTTCTTTATAAATTAAAGAAAAAGTTAACCAAGAAATGGTGAAAGAGAGTGTGAAGTGCCCAAAACAAAAGCTGGGTGGAAGGCCTAAGTCTCTAAAGTTAAAGGGTTGCTTAAGATATTTTAACTAGTCGAAACTAANATGATGACAAAGGGCCGCAGATGGAGGTGAAGCTCTTCTATTTTATTTTCGTTTTGTATGCTACAGTGCTATTTATATATGGATATAGTTAATGTAAATGTCTATATTTATATATTTAGATATAGTTATATGAATAAATTAAATAATTAGCCACATGTTATAAAAAATTTGGAAAATTTCATGATGCATGCTGCATATTCTTAGGTTTTCATGCCCAGTATCAAAAGTTTGATATTTACATTTATCACATCTTGATGTCATAGATCTATGCTTGAAAATGTGCATTTCACTTTTAAATGGTGGTGATGATGATATTTTTGATATAATATTAAAGATTTGAATAGTTCACATGTAAATATGAATTTTTAGTTGTTAGATAAGTAACAGTTGTGCACAGCTGTGTGAAATGTATGTAAATGCCCCTAAAAATTATTATTCAAATCTTTAATGATATAAGGTTTGATTATGAAATGAAATATGTAGTTAAATATGTTTATTTTAGTTTGAATTTTAGAGAATACATTTAAATATAATTTTAAGTTAATTTTTGGCTAACTCACAGTGAAATATATAACTTACCATGCATTGTAGCCTCTTGTTGAGGTGCGGCCAGTGGAAGGCAACGAGTTCTTTCTGAAGGTGTTTTGCGAACAAAGGCCTGGTGGATTTGTGAGGTTAATGGAGGCAATGAGCTCGTTGGGGCTAGAGGTCACCAATGCTAATGTTACCACCTTCAAGGCTCTTGTACTTAACGTTTTCAGAGTGGAGGTAATTACTTACCTTAGAATAACTACTGCATAAAATTATATTTAAAATAAAAAATTAATTACTTTAATTTTTGGTACAGAAAAGAAATAATGAAGGAGTTCAAGCAGAGCAACTGAGAGATTCATTACTGGAAGTGACGAGAGAAGTAGGAGGAGAATGGATGGAAATAGTCTCTAATGATATCATCAAAGATTTTCACCACCACCATGGTCGCCTCAATGACCAATACCATCTTCATTGATTGCATATCTATGAGTTATTGTGGTATTGAATGTTTATTTGCCTTAATAAGTAGTGAAATTATGTTTAATGTAATGTAATTGATAAGGAGAGAATAGTTTATAATATCACAAGTTTAGATTGGTCTCCCCATAAGATTTTATTAAAGAGGAGCAAAGTGGATGTTGTGGTTACATGCATATTTGTTTTTGTAATGATCATTTTGTGCTGACATGAATTTTATTGTATCAGAACACGTAAAGGGAATGTACCTTTCACATTCATGGAAATGTTTGTTGGAAATCAAAGGCTACCTTGATGGAGGAATGCTAAGAAAGAAGATGAACACAACTTAAAAGTGTCACTTTTATTTCACTATATTTTCTTCTTGATGATTCAATTTCAAGCTCATCACACCTTTTTATACTAGTGATCACCCTCATTAGGATTGTGTCCATACAATTCAATCTTATAGCTACTATTGAATCTTTAGAATATTCTTCTATCTTTTATTACGAAAGTCATTAATTACATATTATAGAATTTTTTATATCACTCTTTTAAATTATTTCTCTATAACATTCTAAGACTTTCTTTTAGAAAATTCTTAGAGTTTTCTAAAGAAAATTCTAGATTATGGGCTCAATTAAAGCCTGACAAAATATTCAAGTTTAATTTTCAGTACTCCTTATTAACTTTATTTGTCATCTCAATTAATCTTCTTGTCCTGATAACAAATTCTTCATACTTAAGCGATTTGACAAATAAATTATCTACTTTATCATGACACTGTATATGTTGCATTTTCCTATGAAGCTGCCTCTAATGATATGATAACTTGTGACGATATATTTACTTTGATCATAAAAAAATAGGATTTTTAGCCAAAGTAATAAATGAATTGTTATTGACATAAATCTTCATTTGCTCTTTTTGTGGTAGTCTTAACTCCTCAAATAATTTTCAATTTTAAATTATATGACACACACATGAAGTTGCAGTAACGTACTCAACTTCACAAATCAAAAGGGTTACGATTGGTTGCATCTTTGACACCCGAGTAAAAATAGTGTCTCCCATATAGAGCATGTGTTGTATGGTGCTTTTCCTCTTATTGAAGTCTCTGGCTCAAATGTTATCACTTTATCTGACAAGCTTGAAATCATTTGATGATGAATAAAATAAGTCAAAGTCAATTGTACGTTTGAAATAGCAAACAATACTCTTAATATCTTTCAAGTGAGTAGCAATTAAAGCCTCTATATAGTGAATATTTAACAAGTCTAATGGTATAAAAAATGTCATGTTGATCACCAAATTTTAATTTGTTGGTTATTTTAAAAACAATTTAAATTTAATGTGCATATATTTTTAGGGCAAACACTTATAGTTAATTACTTTTTAAATGATCGTAGTCACTTAAGAAAACTCTCAGTTAAGATTAAGGGTTTCATCTTCAAAAAATTAACGTTTAGTTTTCACAAATGTTTATAGTTAAATCAAATGGATTGACTCAAATAAGAACACTTATTTTTTTGAAATCCAAAAGAGTGAAGAGTAGGGGACGTCACGGATCCTGAGCCGAACCTCAGTGACTTCCAAAATCATCCTATTATTTGGCTTTTATATTTTGGAAACTATTTAAATGTTTTGATCCTGCAATTTATTTAGATTTTATGATTTATATTCGCATAATATACATTACTGCAAATAGCATAGGAAGATATGAGTGTTTATGTCATACCAAACGACGACCTTAGAATCCTAAAAAGTATAGAGCTTATATCGCACAATATTTGATTGTGCAAAAACCTATAAAATATAGAGCTTATATCGCACAATATATGATCGCAGATAACATGATGATTTACGTTGTCTTACGAACTACCTTGGAGTTCTATGGGTTTGTTTTGTTTAGAACTACATAAAGTTTAGTTGAAGGTTGCCCGTCGCTTCATGTGTTAGTCTTGTTCATCGCTTGAAGTTGCCCATTGTCTGCTTGCATCCTCATCCCATTTCTCAGAAAGCTTGCTCCAAGCTCTTCGTGGTGATGACTTTGGGTTTGAAGAAATGTGTTTAGATATGCAGTATTATTGATTTACTGGCTTTGCTACAGAGTTTCTCCTAAACAGGTGTCCTACTTTTATCTACCCTAGAGGTCTCTATAATTATAGAAAATAATAGACTGGTAAGAATGCATGCATAAATATGATATATGCAGTAGAGTGCAATAAAAGAGAAAGTGCGGTAAAAAAGAGAGTGGTAGTACGTCCCTGATATCTTTGACATTGCTGCAAAAGGTTAGTATTAAAGGTAAAGCATACAAATAGTGACAAGAATTAAACCAGCATGAAAGATATGAAAATGTGTGCATATAAAAGATCAAGTAGCACATATTTGAAAGATCAAGGCGGACCAAAAGAATTCAAGTTCTGGGTAGGCTCACACTCATACTTTTCGAGGGACATCCGTAGGCAACCATAAGCAATTTGTGTGCTTTGTCCCGTCCAACCTCAAATGGAAGCCACCAATAAAATAATCAAAGGAGGGCAACTCCTGACTCGATCAAAGTGATTAACAAGTGGGCTTGTATAGGATAACAACCAAAATTCTTAATTTATCAGGCATATAAAGTTAAATTTTTATATAGCAGTCAAAAGTAGTAGTGTGACAAGAAAATTTTTTTTGTTATGTTATGTATATCTATTTTGCAAATCAGGTGACCCACAAGTTAATCACTTTGATTGGGCTAGGCTACCGACAACCTAAGAAAATAAGAGCAACTTCTCACCAAGAGCTGGTCAATAGTATAGCCGACCCTGCACCCTACCTAAAGGTCCTGGAGCTAGGAGATACAATTTTATTATCCCACTTTTAGCACTAAAAGAGTTTTGCGTAATTGCTTTTTTAACCCCAAAATCATCCAACTTACAGCCCACTCGATGATCCATATATCACTATGCTATGCATGTTTCCACTTATATTTTCATATAAGTTGTATTTAGGTAAGCACATAAAATTGAATCATAGAGCAAGGAATAAAAAAGAAAAGGAAGAAACATGAGCACAATGGCACTTTATAACCTCAAAAACAACACATATTAAGCCCAAAAATAACATTTTAAACCATTTAAAACAACAACACATATTAAGCCCCAAAATAGCAGTGCTCAAACCTTCCAAATAGCAAGCAAATCTACCACAAAAACATATATTTAAACTTTCGAAATAACAAGAAAATCAGTCCCAAAAGATATATTTAAGCCTTCCAAATAGCCAAGAAATCAGCCCCAAGAGAATCAATAAGTTGCCAAGATTCCCAAAAATATGTATATCAATCAATTCCCTTGTGTTTCCATATTCTAGTAAACTAAAATTCTTCTTCAAAAGGGGGTTTTATAACCAAAAGAGAGGGGGGAAAACCAGATGAAACCCAACTAGGGCTCATGGGTCAAGAGGAGAAACGAGTTTACTTTGACGAGCAAAAATTTCAGGAATAAGGGAATCACCTTGCCCATCAAATGCTTTGAAAAATACAAGCTCAAAAGACAAATCCTCACCAAAACAAGAAGCTTGTTTTCCCAAGAAATGAAGCAGACACAGGCTTAGGGAAGGAGGGATTTAGGGCAAAGGGTGAAGGGTGAGAAGTCAACTTTATCGTGTTGTTTGCTTATAAATTAAATTAAAACGAGGAGAATTATTTTAAGTAATTTTTTTATGTGTATTTTGGGTGTTATCAGGATAGAATTGGAGTAAAACTGCGGTTGTGGTATTATTGGTAGTGTTATTATAAGGGTTATGGAGGTGTATTGCAGGTTATTGTAGTTCCGCAGTAGATAGTGTTAATTAAGGTGTTATTGTGGGAGTATTGCGCGGTTACCGATGCTCCGCAGTAAGTGATGTTAATGGTGATGTGAAGGTGGTCTTATAGGGTTGAGTCTAGCCCGAATCAAGCCCAAACCTAACCTAAACCTTTTTCCCACTTTAGTTCAAATTATATTCCATTGACGCAAGACAATTTATGGTTTGGTGCATTTTTAGGGATTGTCATGAGGGAAATTTGGAATGTAAATTTTGTAAGAAAAAGGATTTAAAATTGGAACTTGATGAACTTGGATTTGATTTTGAAAATTGTGTGGAATTTGATGTAAATTGATGTGAATTTGGAAATTTGGAGAGTTTGGAGAAAATTTGGTGATGGGGAGTGAGGTGTGCTGATGTGAATGTGTGAGCAAGCCACTCAAGGTTAAAAAGGGTGTCCTTAAGGCCTCATGATTCTATGGGAACTCATCTTTTTAGTCTTTAGATGTTGGCCTCAATCAACTCAACCCTAATAATGAGGATTTAAGACCACCCATATGATACTTCATAAAAAGAGTCAAGAAATTGTTTGAAGTCCTATAAGGGGTGAGTCCCATCACTAGGCTTTTAGGATAATCAACATGAAAGTCATATGGCTAAATCTTAGGCTCTAAAGAGAAGAAAAGAATTACCTCATAAAAAATGAGTTCAACAAGTTTATGACCAATGGGAAGGCTTGAGGGGTGGGGGGGGGGGCTTTGGTTTGG
>JXCR01066771.1:317142-353359 GCA_002079205.1 Phalaenopsis hybrid cultivar
AATTTTGGTTTTATTAATTTTATTTTGAAAACTATGATGATTTAAAAATTGAAATTATTTGTGTAATGATTTTCAATTGCTTGTGAATGATTTAGTAAATGAAATGAAATTTGAAAATTCTATCTGAATTATGAGTGAATTTAGTAAGCTATTAAAATTTAAAAGAAATGATGAGAATGAGTTATAAAATATTATATATTATATATTATTATTTATTATTATTTTTATTAAATTTTATTATTGAAATTGCTTCTTCGATTATTTTTGCAAAATTTCATTGTTTTATCAGATTTATAGAATTTTATTTCAATTTTATTAATTTTCAAATTTTATTATTTTACTTTAAATTTTATTTTGAAATGATTTCAATGTTTTTTTAAAAATTCTATCTTCTTATTTTAATTTAATGATTAATTTTGAAAATTTTATTTTGAATTTTGAATTTTGATAAGGACGCTTGAAAATTTAATGGCTTTAATTTCAATTTGATTATTGGTACTTTTAATGATATTTTATTTTGTTTTTGAAATTTTGGATATTTTCTTCATCATTCTCTTTATTAAGAGATAAGCTCTCTTTCATAGCTCAAAGCGAACCTCATATTCAAATAGGTTCTTTATAAACTAAGGAAAAAGTTATCCAAGAAATGGTGAAAGAGAGGGTGAAGTGCCCAAAAGAAAAGCTGGGTGGAAGGCCTAAGTCTCTAAAGTTAAAGGGTTGCTTAAGATATTTTAACTAGTCGAAACTAACGTAAGCTTCAATCATCAATCAACTTAACTAAAGCTTTAGGATTTAAGGTCAAATATAAGAAACTATAAAATGTAAGGAAATGTTTCACATTTTAATTTGGCATTAGTCCGATTACTGGTCCTCTAGGAAAAGTCATTAGAAAATCTCAAGGCTAAATCCTAAGTTATATTGAGAGAAAGAAATACCTCACATAAAAATGAGCTCAATAGTAGGTCATATGTTTCCTCTTCTTTGTGAAAAGTTTCCTATCCATATTATTGGTAGGTGTAGTTCTTATTCTCTTTTTTGATCTAGTTAGAGTCACAAAAGCTTAGATATTTCATTATTTTGGCTTCAGATCTTTTAGATTGCTTTGAACAATGTAACACATAAGTTGTTGATGATGTGATCCCCCAATTAGGTTGGGATGACTACCTTAACAGTTTAGTAGATCTTGGGTTTTAGTAGTCTGGGTTTAACTATGACCTACTTGTTGATTTACCCCCTGTAGACATGATTTTTTTCTTATTTAGCCCTTGTATATGTGTATCATTGATCCCCTCAGTCCAATGACATCTACCCATTAAGTTATGTTGATTCACCCTCTTCCTGGTGACTTAGTTTGCCTTGACGGCCTTAGGACTGCCCTGCTACTAAGAGCACAAAAAATCTTTTTGATTGTTTATGTTCCAAAATACTAATCTAAAGAAAAAAACAATATATTTTATGGTTAGCTTTCCTAGGCTTTCTCCCAGAATAAAATTGACTACATGATACATTGTTGAGGGTGGTCTCTTGAACCAAAAACAAAATAAATTTGATTTTGTCTTCTAATTAGGTTACGAGGGCCTTTATATAAGATCTTTTTTGCATATTTTCTTGGGTTGACTATGATCTGATTTATTTTGAATAGCTCTTCAGTGATTTATGTTGCGAGTCTTTTCTATATAAATATCTTCATAGCTACGTTTTTTTCTTCTCATTTTTTCTCCATTTTTCAGATTACAATTTTTCCTTTGCTTTTATAAGCGAGGGTACCCTAAAAAGAGGGATTTAAAAAAAGAAAGACACTAAGAAAGCCAAACTTGTGGTCAGAACAAAATGGGACACAAACAATACAATTAAATTGTTTTCATGCTTCTCCATTTGCGAGAAGACTCATTAATTGATTTTCCTTGATCCACTACAATGCCAGCTCATATATAGAGCAACACACAGAAGCAAATAGTTTTTGAAGGCATATAATAAGTAATAAATAAATGAGACACTTATATGGAACTTTTTTATGTCTATTACTTTTTTTTTTTTGATGTTTAAATCTTGGAGACTCAAAAAATCCACATCGACTCTCTGATGCATTAGTCTTGTAAAATAACATGTTTTTATTTACTCAATCATCAATCTTCTTTGATTTCAGACTTAACTTGGAGACTAATTTTTCTCACTTTGTATAAGTCTTATTGAATTAACGTTTTTTAGGATTTATCTCTTTTAATAATTCTGCAAATTGATTGAAGAACTCTAGCTGCATGTTAAACTCTGTTTTAATTTTCAACATTTTGAGAGCTACAACTAACTCATAATAGAACATACAACCTTCGTACAGTGTTCCTTGTGTCCCATTCAATAATTCATAGACAACTTGAGCTAATTGATTTGGTGGATCTTCTTCTGATTGACTTGGATATTAAAAATTTATTCCATCGAAGACCATTTCTACAAATTTAATTGATTCAAACTTCGGTGGAGGATTATAGCTTATTGAAGGAGCAAAACTAATTGAAGGATCAACCTCTTTATGTAAAGTAAAAAACTAATAATCAGATTGAAATCCCCACTCAATAAATAATATCTGATTGTGTCAAGCATTTAGTATGCTCAATTCCTATGTTTTTGAACATGGAGATCTAAGCATACCCTTGTATATATAAGTTAGAAGTTGAGATACCGCTTGCAAGAAGGTATCAACACCGTTCAAGAGCTCTTCACTGAGTTCTTTTCTATCTAATTATAGCCCATTGTACATCCATGAGCTTAATGTATGAATATCCATATAAAACATATATATTTGATAAAACAATTCATAAATTACAACTGCTACCTGGAAAAGTTAATTTTTTTCATATATAAATTGAATATCTAAGAGACTTACATACTACTCTCATCGCAGTCAAAACTATAATATCACATCAGTAGCATCACTATTACAACTTCTTAGAAGTGAAATACACATTTTCATGCATAAGTATAAAGCACCAAAGCGTTATATATGTAAATTCAAAAGTTTAGGTTTGAGATTTAAAAATACGAATGCCAGGTGTGCTTGGTATGTGAATTTCCTTTTAAAAAGGCATATCACCCAATTTTTTTTTGTATTATATATTTCAAACCTAAACTTTTATGGTTTCACAAGTAACAATCCAAACTTTAATATCACATCAAAAATATCATCATTATTACATTTTCATGCATATGCTTAAAGCATCGAAATGTCATGTATGTAAAACACAAAAGTTTTGGTGTGAAAGATGTAATGTGCCATATATGCAAATTTGTCTTTAAAATTGTTCATTTACATATCCCAAACCTAGATTTTAACATTCACAGGTAACACTCAGAATTATAATATCATCACCATCACCACTTTTTTAAAGTGGAATACATCATTTCATTCATAGGTATAAACTACTAAAGTGTGACTCTATAAATTTGCCATTTAAATGTGTGAATTACAAAAAAATACTTAATCATTGTGTGCTAGGTATGTGAATTTGCCTTTAAAAATGGGAGTTTACATTCATAGCACACAATCCTTAAGTATTTACATATCTCAAACCTAGATTTTCATATTTTCATGCATGGTTTTAAAGAGCCAATTTGTAATGTTTGTAAATGTGAAAATTTAGGCTTGAGATAAGCGAAACATAAGATTTGTGTGCTAGGTATGCAAATTGTTCACTAAAATTTAGTTGTCAAATGTGGGAAGACCTAAGAGATGAGTCATATGCATGTGATAATGAGAAACATCATCAATATTGTTGAAAATCGAATCAAATTCTTAAATTTTACCAGAACACTTATTCTCAAAATGTAATAAATCTAACGGTTAAAATTAAATAAAAAGTTTAAGGAATAATGTGATCGATTTTACTTACAATTTGAGTGTAATAAATTGAGAGATTGTTAATCGTGAAAAAATTGAGAGTGGAGGGGGCGTTAGTTAGCTTAGAAGTAAAGGAGAGTGTGAGAGGAAAATGAGGAATTTCAAACCATAATTCGATATAAGCACTCTTTTCAATAATTCTCTGACAAGTTTTGATTGCCAATTTTTAATTTCTTAAAAACCAACGAAGACTATTGGCTAAAATATAATTACTATCGACTATCATGAAAATAAAAGCTGACATCTACCTCTCTGACAGTGTATGACCGCCACTATTTAAGTTGTTATAAACTGTCAGGTTAAGCGTAGATTAAAATATCACAACCGTCAATTATTAAGAAATAAAAAAATCAATGTCTGACATTCCAACATTGTTTGGCCTTCGCTTTACACAATTAACATTTTTTACCATCAGATTATATTTAATAGCCGTTGTTTACTAGATTAACTAAAATTCCACAGGGAGTCCCGTATGAAAGCTGCATGTTAAGTTAACCTTTAAAAAGCCGTCGAAATTAATAGTAAAAGAGCCTACACATCGAGGCCATCGAGCTTTCAACCATTTTTTTTTTGTATTTCCTATAGTGAAACATGGACACTTAATTATACTATTTTTATAAACATCTTGTGACTAAAATGCTTCATTAAAAAATATCTACACAAATCATCAACACCTTTCTTTAGAAAGTAATCTATTACACAGAGTTTGATATATTTTATCATTCATTATATTTCTATGAATCATGTAAAAATATAGTAAATTGTTGCACATATAGTAATACTTAAGTACTAGAACTAACATAAAAAATGTTATTATTTACACAATGATTGATACATAAATGCTTTAACAATATTATAACTATACGAAAACAATGTACAAATAAATACAATAATCTTTGTAGTTACATAACAATATTATAGCTACACCGAGCTACTTTGAAAATTTTTTTNATGCAAATTTTTCACTAAAATTTAGTTGTCAAATGTGGAAAGACCTAAGAGACGATTCATATGCATGTGATAATGAGAAACAACATCAATTTTGTAGAAAACCGAATCAAATTCTTAAATTTTACCAAAACGCTTATTCTCAAAATGTATTAAATCTAAATAAAAACTTTAAGGAATAATGTGATCGATTTTACCTACAATTTGAGTGTAATAAAATGAGAGATTGTTAATCGTGAAAAAATTGAGAGTGGAGGGGGTGTTAGTTAGCTTAGAAGTAAAGGAGAGTGTGAGAGGAAAATGAGGAATTTCAAACCATAATTCGATATAACCAGTCTTTTCAATGATTTTTCTGACAAGTTTTGATTGCCAATTTTTAATTTCTTAAAAACCAACGAAGACTATTGGCTAAAATATAATGACTATCGACTATCAAGAAAATAAAAGTTGACATCTGCCTCTCTGACCGTGTATGACCGTCACTACTTAAGTTGTTATAAACTGTCAGGTTAACCGGCAATTAAAATATCACAACCGTCAATCATTAAGAAATAAAAATCAATGTCTAACATTCTGATATTGTTTGGCCGTCGCTTTACACAATTGACATTTTTGACCATCAGATCATATTTAATAACCGTTGTTTACTAGATTCACTAAAAATCCACAGAGAGTCCCGTTTGAAAGCTGCACGTTAACTTAACCTTCGGAAAGCCGTCGAAATTAATAGTAAAAGAGCCTACACATCGAGACTATCGAGCTTTCAACCATTTTTTTTTTTTTGTACTTTCTATAGTGAAACATGGACACTTAATTATACTATTTTTATAAACATTTTGTGACTAAAATGCTTCATTAATAAATATCTAGACTCTCTACAAAAATCATCAACGCCTTTCTTTAGAAAGCAATCTATTATACAAAGAATTTGATATATTTTATCATTCATTATATTTCTAGGAATCATGCAAAAATAGAGTAAATTATTGCACATATAGTAATACTTAAGTACTAGAACTAACATAAAAATGTTATTATTTACACAATGATTGATACGTAAATTCTTTAACAATATTATAACTATACGAAAACAATGTATAAATAAATACAATAATCTTTGTAGTTACAAAACAATATTATAGTTACACCGAACTACTTTGAAAAATTTTTTAAAAAAATATTTTTGGAGGGGGGAGGGGGAGGGAGAGGGGGGTGGGCATGAGGGTGGCAGCTTCAGCGAGAAAGAAGAGGCACAACAGTGAATTGTAGAGAGAGAGGAAGGGAGTGATACGAAGATTTAGGGAGGGGGATCACCTTTTTCTTCAAGGATAGGACGAAGCTCGAAACTAGCACCTTAGGATTCTAAGCATTGTTCCAACTAATTTGTTGCACATTTGTTCATAAAATGGGGGTCACTTAATTCATGGCCTTAGTAATGCATTATTAATAGATTATCCTAAGGACAATATGTTGGTGATAATCAATGGATTATTCTTTGATAAATAAAGCCTTATTTCGATTGTTTATTTGTTATTAATTGCCGATAGAACCTTTTCCATCATAAATATGCCTTGTTGTTTGTCAAATTTATTGTTGTGGATGCACATGACGAGCAATTATAACCTATAAGCCAATCAAATAAACATTCAAATCGTCGAACATGTGAATTGCTCTTNTCGATAGAACCTTTTCCATCATAAATATGCCTTGTTGTTTGTCAAATTTATTGTTGTGGATGTACATGACGAGCAATTATAACCTATAAGCCAATCAAATAAACATTCAAATCGTCGAACATGTGAATTGCTCTTAATAAGAGGTATATAATGAGGTGTCACAACAATAGTTTTCGGGTTATCCATCCCACTATAAATATTTAAGATGAATATTAACTAACCTTTTAAAGCTTATGTTTTATTTCAAAAATTAATTTCATTCTCCAAGATTATATTGAAAGATGGATAAATTGCACAAGGTAAAATTACTCAAATATTCAAAAGATTTTTAAATCCTCTGGTTAAATATTCGATTCATTTAGTCTTTCAATTTTTGTTATTTTATAAAATAATATAAAAAAATATTAAAACTAGTTAAACACATACTTTTGTTGATAAATTTCAAGATTCAAAATCACAATATAATATTTGTTTGAAACCTTTTATCATGTTCAACATGATTACAACTTAGTTCCAATGAGTTTGAACTTTATGCTATCTGAAGTGATTTTATTTTTAAATTAATTAAACTAAGATGTATTTTGATAATTATATCTTAACATCTAAAATGGATCAAACTTGAATCATTATATTTAAAATTAATTTGCATCTCCAAGTAAAAAAAAAAAAAAATAATCTTGAGCTTTGAGCCAATCCTAATTGAATTCAAGTTATCTTTATGATTTATTTGGTTATTTCTAAATGAAAAACAAGTTTAAAAATGAGTTTTTTAATCATTTGATATTTAATTTCAATCCAAAATTAAAAGTGAATTGAAAATAAAAATTAATATTTAACAATGATGATTTTAAAAAGCTCCAAAANGCATCTTGAATGGACAAAGCATGTTTCAATTTCGTTTAGGTTCTCACACGTCAATAGTTGATACAATGGATCATTGACATCGTTGTTAACAAAGTATAGGTTCTTGAGAAAAGATTTTGAAAGATCTAATGGCATCTTCAAAATCGATTTCCCCAATGTTGATAAGTTGTAATCGCAACTGAGGCTTCAAGTCACCAGTTACTCATGCCAAAATTGGACATTATGATGGCCTACTTTCAATTAATTTTAAGTTGTTTGTTGGGAAAGAGAGCATTTAAACAAAGAGATAATTATGATAAATCATAAGGTAATTGTTAAAGGGATTAAACACAAAGAGCGACAAAATTTGCATGATTTAGCTTAAGTGAGCTTATATTCATGGTCTTATAGAGATTAAATTACTAAGCTTCAGAAACAATATTTGAAACATTACATTTTATATAAAATTGGAGACGTGGACAAATATTTTACTTTTGTTTAGTTAAAAAAAAATCAATCAAATGTTGTGAAATGAGTCTACAATCTAGAGAATTTGTTCATGCTCCAATTTCTGTTTTCTCTTCTCTATAACAAAAGTTTTAATAGGAGTTATTTTTTGTTACGACCAAGTGCTTTTCTCTTATTAGAATCGAAGGTAGCAGTACTTCTTTCTTCTTGAATAACCCAAAGAACTCCTCTCACAAATGCACTCGAAAGAACTTTTTCTTTCTTGAATGACAACTCTTTTTGTTTCTTATTTTGAGATGCATGAAACATTAAATTTCCTCTTGTTGTAATTGTATCATAAATTTATAGGTTTTGCTGATAAATTGTGAATGTTACTTGAGTTAGCTATCCACATCTTAGAAAAATATATGTGAATGAATCTTATGCTGATAGCCCCTAGTCTTGAAAATCATATCTGGATGAATTTTAAATTTGGTAGCTATTAGTTGTGGAAGTTAAAATTAAACTTTATCTNGCTGATAAATTGTGAATATTACTTGAGTTAGCTATCCACATCTTAGAAAAATATATGTGAATGAATCTTATGCTGATAGCCCCTAGTCTTGAAAATCATATCTGGATGAATTTTAAATTTGGTAGCTATTAGTTGTGGAAGTTAAAATTAAACTTTATCTATGATGATTAAAAAATATCCAAATTTACACTAAATAATCTCACTTAGAATATGAATTTATAATATACTGAATTACTGATTGTGTTTGAACACTTATGTGCAACACTTTCCATCAATCGTGATAGTTAACTAAGGCATTGCAATTCATTAGTTCATTAGTCATAANGAAATTGTGTTTGAACACTTTTTTGTGCAACACTTTCCATCAATCGTGATAGTAAACTAAGGCATTGCAATTCATTAGTTCATTAGTCATAAAGTTGCCAAACTTAACCATATTGGCGTGTTGCTCATTTATTTTGAATTTTTTTCTATCATTGATATCATTTGCCTTTTGGAAGCTTTCACTTGATAGAAGTTTTATTTTACATTGCTCTTTCGAATCACCAATGATAGAATTTATAGATTCTTTTTTATTTTTCCAATACTTGACATTTGGGTGATGGAGCCTTGAGATTAAATATTCCAAAGGGCTTAGTTGTTGTAGATGTGTTCCAATAAAAGTTTATCAATCATAAATTTTTAGTGATAAACATAATAAATGCAGTTTAAGTATATAACAAATTAATCAAAATAAGGTAATACAAGTCATTTTTCTTTACATTGATTGTGAATCATTTAAACAAAACAATCCAATTATTTCAAGAATTAAATTAGAGAATTTCCCGTTCACCCTCACACATTTTGACAAACAAACCACTATACAAATTTTCAAGTTCCGACTCGGGGCTTGGAATCAAGTAACATGTGAACAAATAGTCTGAGGTATTAACATCTATCCATTGAATTATAATTCTTCCAAAATATAAAAAAGCTACTAAGAATACTACAATTTCATATAACAAAATTTAAATCATCAAACAATAACAGAAATAATTTGCAAGTAAAATCTCAATCTACACAACAATATACCACTATCCAAAAGAAATAGTACGAAAATAAACTACAAACACATCATAAACTAGTACTTATCAGTTCCAGTCTTTCTCATGTACACCAAGTCTCTTTTACCAGACATATCAACTTAAACTTTTTTTCTTTCTGAATGAAATCATTAATTGAAACAGTAAGTTTGACTTAGTAAGCAATTATGAATTTAATATGTATAAAATTTTTATGCCAATAATATGCAAAAAAAGATCAAATGAAAATGTTGTTTATTTCTTAATAAAACTTTAAATATTCATTTTAACTTTCTCCATTCCTGTTTCACTTTATGTATTTACTGTTTTTCATCTCTTTAAGAGTCATAATAAGATTATCGTTATACCCAAATATATCCTCAAAATTATTCCCCAAAGTACCTAAAGAAATTGTATCCGTAGGTACCCTAAATAATGTACCCTAATGTACTATAAAAATTTCACCCGAAGGTACACCTTTTTCATTTTCTTTAACATGCACGGGTATATCGAATATATTGCCAATATTATCTAAGGGTAATCATGTATGACTTAAATTTTTACTTAGCATTTTGTATCAAATAAATTCTCTTAAAAATGTACTTTCATATGTTAATCATTTTCCCCTCATTTGTGATACCATTACATTTTTTCAAAATGCCAGCATGAATGAATCAGTTGTTTTAAACCATTTAATAAAACAATTATTTTTTTAATAAAATATTAATTTAATGCATAAAAGAAATTATTATTCACCTTAGCCTTAATGGACTGCTATAATTTTTTTTAATGCGACTTCTTCTTCCTCCTCTTCCTCTACACTCACGCGAACATGACAGTTCTTGTTTCCTCCGATTCTTTTCCTTCGCATGGCTCACAGCCCTAATAGCCGCACTCAAGGCTTGTGGCTTCTGCTTCCCCTCTCCTCTCGACAGAGCCTGAGACCTTTTTGCTCTTATTCCTCCATGGATTTGCAAGATAACCAATGCACGAAGCCTATAACTTCACTATATAAGTTCGCTATATTTTCTTATGTGCCTTTGTGGCCAAGTTCACTATATAAGTATATACTTAGATGTCGTTAACTTCACATNCCCCTCATTTGTGATACCATTACATTTTTTCAAAATGCCAGACATGAATGAATTAGTTGTTTTAAACCATTTAATAAAACAATTATTTTTTAATAAAATAATAATTTAATGCATAAAAGAAATAATTATTCACCTTAGCCTTAATGGATTGCTATAATTTTTTTTTAATGAGACTTCTTCTTCCTCCTCTTCCTCTACACTCACGCGAACATGACAGTTCTTGTATCCTTCGTTTCTTTTCCTTCGCATGGCTCACAGGCCTAACAACCGCACTCAAGGCTTACGGCTTCTGCTTCCCCTCTCCTCTCGACAGAGCCTCAGACCTTTTTCCTCTTATTCCTCCACGATTTCGCAANCTCCTCCGATTCTTTTCCTTCGCATGGCTCACAGCCCTAACAGCCGCACTCAAGGCTTGCGGCTTCTGCTTCCCCTCTCCTCTCGACAGAGCCTCAGACCTTTTTCCTCTTATTCCTCCACGATTTCGCAAGATAATCAATGCACAAAGCCTATAACTTCACTATATAAGTTCATTATATTTTCTTATGTGCCTTTGTGGCCAAGTTCACTATATAAGTATATACTTAGATGTCGTTAACTTCATATATATATATATATATTATAAAAGGTCTTAATAGTTTGTAGTTTGCTATTTGTTTTGATCAAGTTGGGTCTTGTACTTCGAACTTCAAATTTTTATAAACTTGTTCTGTAACATCAGTTATAAGTGCACAAACAAAACTTATATTTATGCAAAAGATTAAAATTTTAATAAGTATATTTAAATATATTTATTTGAATAAGTTGCAATCATAATTAATTTTTATATATCTAATTATTTTTGGTGTAGTAAAATACAAGTTTTACTGATTTTTATAACCTACAAACATGTAACACATGATTTTAAATCGATTTGCAGGACATGAAATTTACTAAATACATTCAAATCTTCTAAATTTTATATACTTCCATTAGTCAAGNTAATTCGATTTGCAGGACATGAAATTTACTAAATACATTCAAATCTTCTAAATTTTATATACTTCCATTAGTCAAGTCTTTTTTATTTTTTTTTATATTGTTATATCATGTTTATTTCTGTAAGAATTTTCTTAAACTTTATAAATCTTATGTGCCATTGTAATAAAATTTTTAAATACACGCGTTTGAAATATTGATACACTCCAATTTTGCCTAATGATCTTGGGAAAGAAAAAAAATTATAAGTAATAATTATTTTGTACATTTTAGCAGGCGTTGACTAAGGCACATTGAAAAAGGATACAAAGTTCAAATAATTNTTTTGAAATATTGATACACTCCAATTTTGCCTAATGATCTTGGGAAAGAAAAAAAAATTATAAGCAATAATTATTTTGTACATTTTAGCAGGCGTTGACTAAGGCACATTGAAAAAGGATACAAAGTTCAAATAATTGAAATGAAGAAAGAGATTGATAACTTAGATCTATGGAGGGGTTAATGAATCAATGTTTATTGTAATTTTATTGATGTTAGTATAAGTGGTATTGGAAATCATCGTGAGGATTGACCATGATGGTAATGAGACTTTTAGGGTGATTAGCCATTATCTAAGAAAAGCCAAGAAAGAATAATGAAAGGAATATGTAAGAGATGTATTTTAAAACAAAATAGATGTAAGGGAAATAAAGAGGCTTATGGAGGAATTTACCTAATAATTTCACCTCCTATTAGAACACCTTTATGGTTCAAGACTTTGCTAAGNCAATGAAAGGAATATGTAAGAGATGTATTTTAAAACAAAATAGAAAGGAAATAAAGGGGCTTATGGAGGAATTTACCTAATAATTTCACCTCCTATTAGAACACCTTTATGGTTCAAGACTTTGCTAAGGGATTGAGTAGATATAGATATGGTATGGCAATTTTACGAATAGGGTGCTATTTATAGAAAGGAAAATTAATTCTTGTGAATTATTTTGAATTTTAAAACTATTGGGGAGATAGTAGGATAATTATAGCCTACAAAATCCTTGAATGGCTTTGAACGCCCTTGAGTGATTTTGAATTTAAAAGGGTTAGTTAAGCATGTTATTTAATTTTCTCATATTTTCAAGTGATCAAAGATGATTTGGCACATTAGATACTTCATTTGAATTAAAAATCTCAATGAGTTTTGATGCAAATTTAATGGGGTTTTGCAACTGTTTGCCAATATCCGCTAATTGACAGATGCCTGTTATGTATAGTGATGACCTGCTAAGGGCCGAAATACATTTTGTTGTGTTTGAATTAAAACAAAATTTTACTTGAGGTTAAAGTTCTTTAATGTGGTACCTAGAAGATGAGATATAATATTCTTAATCATTGTTTTAAGTAATAGAAATAATCGTTGGCTAAGGTTTTGATGAAGATATCGATTAGCCAGTTATCTATTCTAACAAACTTTATAACTTTATCACCTTGGTTNCAATTTCGTTTAGGTTCTCACACATCAATAGTTGATACAATGGATCATTGACATCGTTGTTAGCAAAGTATTGGTTCTTGAGAAAAGATTTTGAAAGATCTAATGGCATCTTCAAAATCGACTTCCCCAATGTTGATAAGTTGTAATCGCAACTGAGGCTTCAAGTCACCAGTTACTCATGCCAAAATTGGACATTATGATGGCCTACTTTCAATTAATTTTAAGTTATTTGTTGGGAAAGAGAGCATTTAAACAAAGAGATAATTCTGATAAATCATAAGGTAATTGTTAAAGGGATTAAACACAAAAAAGAGCAACAGAATTTGCATGATTTAGCTTAAGTGAGCTTATATTCACGGTCTTATAGAGATTAAATTACTAAGCTTCAGAAACAATATTTGAAACATTACATTTTATATAAAATTGGAGACGTGGACAAATATTTTACTTTTGTTTAGTTAAAAAAAAATCAATCACATGCTGTGAAATGAGTGCTACAATCTAGAGAATTTGTTCATGCTCCAATTTCTGTTTTCTCTTCTCTATAACAAAAGTCTTAATAGGAGTTATTTTTTGTTACGACCAAGTGCTTTTTCTCTTATTACAATCGAAGGTAGCAGTACTTCTTTTTTCTTGAATAACACAAAAAACTCCTCTCACAAATGCACTCGAAAGAACTTTTTCTTTCTTGAATGACAACTCTTTTTGTTTCTTATTTTGNCTAAGGTTTTGATGAAGATATCGATTAGCCAGTTATCTATTCTAACAAACTTTATAACTTAATCACCTTGGTTTTTATAGTCTTGAATAAAATGATGAAAAATTCTTATATTTTTTGTCTTTGAGTTTTAAACTTCGGTTTTTTTTTCTAATTTATAACATTAGTGTAATCACACATAATAGGATTGTGATTAAGCCTACAATAGAGTAGTTATATAATATAACCATCCATAATGACATACTCAGCCTCTGTAGTTGATAACATGTCAAAACTCTATTTTTTATTTGATTATGATATCGGTGAGAATCCTAAGAATTGGCTATATTTGATGCGCTCTTTCGATCAATTATGCATTTTGAATAGTTGACTCATAATAACTTATACATTCAAAAGATTGTTCATCCTTAGGGAACCACAACTTTGTGAGTTCTTTAGCCTATCAGGCATTTAAATATTCTTTTTACAATAATCAAAGATTTTTTGGGATCTACTTAAAATTTAGCGCATAATCTTAAGACATAATTTGATCTATAACTCTCAGATACAACAAGGATCTTATCATTTATTTTTAAAGGTTATAGTTTACTAACTTCTTGCTCCCTTTTTATCTAATTTAAATGTTAGGTTTATAGGGATACTAATAGACTTGCATCTTTTCAAATCAAACCTTGAAGTGAAATTAAGATGTTTCATACTTAGTTTGAAATGTAAAAACTTCGTCACTTTTTTGTTTAACTGATAAGCCTAAAAAATATGCAATTTATCTCATCAAGTTTATCTCAAATTTCTTACCCATAATTTCTACAAATTCATGACATAAAAAGTTTTGTGATTTCAAACGGAATGTCATCTACATATATCTCAGCTATTATCATCTCCTCTCCAAACTTCTCAATAAATGGATTTGTTCAATTAACTTTGCTAAAACCTAGGCTAATAAAAAAATATTGAGCCTCTTATATCAAGCTCTAGGAGTCTGCTTTAATCTATAGTGGTTTTTTTAGTTTGTGTGCATGATCTGAGTTTTGACAGTCAACAATTCTTGGGGGTTATTTTATTCATCCCTTCTAAGTAGCATGTGCTAATAGTGGCCTATAACTTCTAATTTAGTTGTAGGGGCGTAAAATTCTTTATAACTGATACTCTTAATCTTGTTATATTTTAATTGTAGAATGCTAGTCTTATTTCTTGTTATCTTTTTTGAGTCATCTTACTTGTTCTTATAGACTCATTTGATTTTCTTATAACATATTTTTTTTGGGTCTAGCCATTAACACTCAAACAACATTTCTGATAAATTGATTTAGTATTCTTGCATTGTTAATATCTAAATATTCATCTACTAAAGTTTTATTTATTTATATAGATTTTTAATTTAATAGANGATCCAAATTTGTTTATGGGCAACATCAGAACTCTACTAATAAGAATGACTTAGTAATAAAAGAGAAGAAGAGAAAGAGAAGTTTTAAGATTTTATTTGATTGCCATGAACTAAAAGGACTTATTCCTATTCTTTGATGTGTCCTGTGCTCATCTACTAACTGTCGATTAGAACGAAGCTGTTGTTGGATGACTTATGTTTGTGATGAGAATACTCAAATCGAGCTGGTAGAACAACATCTTTATAACCAATGAACACAATAAGTTAGTTACCAAGAATATTAATTTAAAAGCTAGACTGGTCCATTGGGAAGATGATGAATCATCGTATTACGTGGGTAGTGACTTATCAACAACGAATGCCTATAAAATGATTTGAAGTGATATATCAGGTAAACAATATTGTTCAAAAGAGTTATGGCAGGTAATTAATTTCTAAACTGATAGTCATGACTAAGTTAGGATTTCATAAAGTCATCCTCATGAGTCATCAAACTTTGGGTTTGTTTAGCCATGAAGAAGTGACTCAACATGGCCTGGAGTGCTTTGTGATAGGAATCACAACGAACAATTCCCTGCTTTACTAGGGCTTAGGATCAATTAGAAACTAAACCATACTGCAGAATAACGAGATCGCACCAATTCGATAAAAAATCAGAACAAAAATTAAAACGGAATCACAACTTATGCAACCAGAAAAACACACAAGAATTTACATGGAAAAACCCGAAAATGAGAAAAAGCTATGGAGCTACACCACCAGAAATTCACTATGAAATTCAAAAGGTTCTACAAAGAACTTACAAAAGTTTTCCCTCCACACACAAAAAAAACTTACATGATTCGCTTCACAATCTTCCCTAGCCGGTTCGATGCAAAAATCATGCTGAATCACCGAAATTTATCTCTTTGATACTCCTCACCTTCACCGTGATGCTCATCGAAGAACACCGAAGGAAGATACACCAAGCCCTTTTCTCTTATGCTGCTTGAAATCGAGATTATAAACTAGTTCCCGACACTAACCGTTCCTTACGCATAGGCTCCTGGAATTGGCGCCTATGTAGCATACGCTCGGGAAACAGACGCCTATACGGGCACATTTGCATCCAAAGCCAACACATAGGCGCCGACTCCTCTGTTCGAGCAGCACCCAAGTGGGCGCTTAAGCACCCACGACCCGATGCATAGGCACCGAGTGCTCTGTCCTGCTGCTCACGAAATCTGTCTCCACTCATAGCAATTAGGGCTGTCAAAAAAGCTCGTTGTTCGCGAATAGTTCGTGTTTGGTTCGTCAATGAGTTCGTGTTCGATTCGTTCGATAAATAAACGAGACGAACGCGAACAAATTTTTTTCGTTCGGTTAATTAAATGAACCAAACAGGAACATTGATTGTTCGTTCGTGTTCGAATCGTTATTGTTCGAAATATAAAATAATTTAAAATAGTTATACATAAAAGATTTATGATATTTTAAAAAATTAAATTTTATAAATTACAATATATAATAAATTAATAATAATAGTATATTAATATACTATATTAGTAATATACTAATACAGATATTATATATTTATATAATATAAATTATATAATTAATATAATATATTATTTATATATATTAATATTAGGGATGTCAAACTGGCTTGACGTTCTCGAACAACTCGTGTTCGGCTCATGTTCAGATCGTGCATTAAGAAACAAACACGAACAGTGACTTCACGAACAATTTTAAACACGAGCTTATATCAAACAAACTAAATTTCAAACTAACCGAACACGAACACAAGCTCTATTCGTTCGTGTTCGGTTCATTTACACTCCTAATAGCAATCTCCCACTTGGAAACTGATTGTACCGAGCACTAGTTCTCTGTACCTGCACCTCCATCTGAATCATCTTCATAGTCATGTGTTGTGGTCACGTACCATGATGTGGCTCACTCTCGATCTTAACCTTCATGAAACCCAACTGAAGCCATTCACATCATTTTCTCAACAATCATTATCTTTGTCAATATATTCACAGGATTCACAGCTGTATGTATTTTTTCTAGAAATAACAACCCATCTTTCATAAGAGATAGAATGAAATGATACATGAGCTGGATGTCTTTCGCCCTGGCATGAAAATCATTGTTCATAGCAAGATGAATCACACTCATGCTGTTACTATATAGAGTTTTCTGATACCCTACTCCTTGCCCAATTATGGCGTAAAATTTTGTAGCCAAATCATCTCCTTGCTAGCATCAAAGATAGCAATATGTTTGGCCTTTATAGTAGCAAGTGCAACGATCTTCTGCATGGAATCCCAACTCATCGCCGTGCTCCCCAATTTGAAGATATACTCCGTTGTACTTCTACTGTTCACATTTTCTGCTAGATCTGAATCTACGAATCCCTATAGACTGATCCCTGCACTTCCACAACAAAGTATCCTGTTGGCTATTCCCCTCAAATACCTGCGAATACACTTACCGCCTCACAATCATGTCTTCTTGGATTGCTCATGTACTTGCTAAACACTCCCACTGCATATGTAATATCAGGCTTGATACAAATCATTGCATACATCAAACTTCCAACTGCTGAAGCATACGGAGTTTTCTCCATTTGTGCTTGCTCTGCTTCAGAGTTTTGTGATAGCTCCTTAGATAGTTTGAAGTGACTACCTAAGGGAATGCTAACTCGTTTCACCTCATTCATGTTGAACTTCTGTAGGATCTTCTCAACATTCTCTGCCTGAGATAACTTCAGTGTTCCAACACTCCTTTCCCTGATTATTCTCATCCCAAAAATCTTCCTGATTGGACCTAAATCCTTCACCTCAAACTCACTTGATAACTGATTCTTCGAGTCTCTGGTTTTCTCCATATCTGCCCCTATAATCAAAATAGTATACACATACAAAAGAAACAAAATATAACAGTTACTGAAGTGTTTGATGAAGCAACTGTGACCTGCTTGACACTTCATGTACCCATTTTTTGACATGAATTTGTCAAACCTACTGTACCACTATCTCGAGGCTTGCTTTAAGCCTAAAGAATCTTCTTCAATCTACAGACCAATCATTCTTTGTCGGGNCAAGCCTAGAGAATCTTCTTCAATTTACAGACCAATCATTCTTTGTCGGGAACCTTATAACCTTATGGTTGCACCATGTATAGTTCCTCCTCTAGATCTCCATGTAAAAAAAAAAAAAAAACTATTTTTACATCCATCTGCTCCAGATGTAGATCTACTGCTACCAGACTCAGCACAACCTTGACAGTAGTCATCTTCACCTCTGGGGAAAAGATATCTGAGTAATCCACAATTTCCTTCTACTAGAAAACCTTCACAACAAGTCTTGCCTTGTAGCGCTTGTTACCATTTGACTCCTCTTTCAACCTGTAAACCTGCTTGTTGTGCAGTGTTATTTTGCCATTTGGTATTATCGTCAAATTCCAAGTCTAATTTGACTCCAAAGATTGCATTTCTTCATTCATAGCAAGCTCTCATTCCTTTGAATCTTCAATCTGAGTGACTTCCTCAAAGCACTCTGGTTCACCATTATAAGTTAGTAACATAAAATGTAAAGAAGAAGAATACCTTTATACGGGTCGTGTCACTCAGCTGGATCTTTTGACATTTGTAGCAAGTGACTAAGGAATTTCAAATGCTCCTTTTGATTGAGCATTACTTCATTCTCCATCTTCCTGATCACCAGTATTGTTTATCTCCACATATTTAGATTCCTTAGAAGTTGCTAACGAAATATCCTGAGTTCTGATCCTGTCTTTATACATCTCTATTTCGATGAAAGTGAAGACCCTGTTTCTAATGGATTTCTGATTTTGATTATCCCAAAATTTGTACCCAAACTCATTTTGAGTCATATCCAATGAAGGTGCACTTGACAGATTTTTGGTCAAGCTTGCTCTTAGACCCTGCATCAACACGCACATATGCAGAACACCCAAATACTCTTATGAGATAGACATACATTTTTGTAACTCCAGGCTTCTTCAGATAAGTCTTCCTTAAAAGGCGCTGATGGACTAAGGTTTATAAGGTAAAATGTAATATTAACTGCTTCAGCCCAAAACTGTCCTGGCAAGCCTGGAAGTAGCCATATGCTCTTAGCATGCTCCGTGAGTGTTCTGTTCATGTGCTCAATCACGGCATTTTGTTGCGATGTCTTTGGGACAGTGAACTAATGTCTGACCCCCTTTGTAGCATAGAAATTTCAAACTTCTGATCACGGTAGCCACCTCCATTATCTGATCTGAGATACTTTAGCTTCAAGTCTATCTCATTTTCTACCATAGCCTTCCATTTCTTAAAACTAATGCATCAGATTTTTGCTTTTAAAAATAAACACATACCTTTCTCCTGTTTTCATCGATAAACGTGACAAAATAGTGAGAACATTCAATGGACTAAACTGGAGTAAAACTCATACATCAGTATGCACTAACTCCAGTTTTTTTGATTTCACCATTGATCCGCTCTTGAGAAAGAAACTTTCTTTTGCTTGTCATATGTACAGTCTTTACAAAAATTTAGATTAACTGATTTCAAATCCTGAAGTTTATTCTTCGAAAGTAGGGACTTCATACCTTTCGCGCTCATATGACTAAGCCTACTGTGTAACAGACTTGATTCCACCTTGGTTCCAGCTACATCAATGAAATCAATCATTTCACTGATCAAATAAAGGGTGTCTTCAATGTTGCTCCAAGACATCACTAATGCCCTCCTGGTCACCTTTCACGAATCCCTTGTTAAAGTAGTCACAAGTCTTGACTTTGTCAGTTGACTCACAAAGATGAGATTTATTTTCAAACTTGAAAAATGTCTAACTTCAGTAAGCTTACAGACTGCTCCATTTGACAACTTGATATCATCATCACCATTTTTTATTATACTGCAGGCCTTGTCATCTCCCAAATAAACTCTAAATGTAGCTTTTAAATACCTATTTATTGGGGAAAACATGAAAAGAGACACCTGAATCCACTATCCAATATTTAGTATTGATTAGGGATAATATAAGGGAGTCACTTTGGATTGCACCCGTGGAGATATTAGTAGAGTAAATACTTTTCTGTCCTCCATCATCAGCTTTCCTTGGAGCTTTGCAGTCCTTCTTGAAATGTTCCTTCTTACAACAGTTCTAACATTCTCTTTTGCTTGACTTGGCTTTCCTTTCTTGGAATTGAATCTGCCTCTGTCTGTATTTCTACTCAAATTTCTTTCCTTATCAGTATTTAACGCAAAACCTAAAAATTCACCATTCACTGCTTCAGCTTCAGACCCACAATATCATTGAAGTTCAACTTTGAAGTCCTTGAAGAATTACTCACACCGCCGTTACCATTCCATCTTAGCTTTCCGTCAATAAAAATAATATCATCTGTGCTCTGATCTCATCATCAAACGTGATCCCTACATAACACAATTGACTCGTCACAGTGTTAAAGTTATTGAGATGTTCTGCCACTGAACTACCTTCTACCATCTTCATGTTAAATAACTTCTTCATCAGAAATACAAAACAAACTTTTTGTATGCATAAGGTTTTGGCCAGTTCCGCCATGAGATCCACCATAGTTTTCTCATTCACAATGTTGAACATAACAGATGAGAAAATTGTCAACCTAATCAAACTCGGGGTCATTCGATCCAACACTTCTCATTCCTCCATAGGCATAGATTCAAGCTTCTTTGTGATTCCTTGTAGTGACAATTACAATTTTTGTGATACAACAAATCCCCCACCTGCATCTTCCAGAAAGCGAAATTCGTCTCATTGAACTTTTCCTTTTTGAACTTTGCTTTTTCGGCTATTGCTCCTGCTCGAATCGAACCTCGCTTTGATATTAATTGATAGGAATCACACAACGAACAATTCCCAACTTACCTAGGCTTACGATTAATTAGAAGCTAAACCACACATCAAAATAACGAGATCATGCAAATTCAATAAAAAACCGGAACAAAAATTAAAATAGAAGCACAATTAAAGCAACCATAAAAACACACAAAAATTTAAGTAAAAAAATCTGAGAACGAGAATAAACCACGGAGCCCCACCACCAGAAATTTTTTCTATGAAATTCAAAAAGTTTTATAAAGAACTCATATAAGTTTTCTCTCAACACACAAATAAAACTTACAGAACTCACCCCACAATCTCCCCTCTTCGATCAGATGCAAAAAACACGTCGAATCACCGAAATCCACCTTTTCGACACTCCTTACCTTCACCGGGATGCTTGTTGAAAAATAATGAAGGAAGATACGCGAAGCCCTTTCTTCTTACGCCGCTCGAAATCGAGATTAAAAACCAATTCCCGACCTGAACCGCTCCTTGCTCATAAGCACCGACTCCTCTGTTCGAGCAGCACCCAAGTGGGCGCTTAAGCTCCCACAACCTGGCGCATAGGCTTCGGGTGCTCTGTTCTGCTGCTCACCAAATCAGTCTCCACTTATAACATTCTGTCAGCCAATGAGTTGCATCATCAACCTTGTAGACCCTAAGCGAAGGAAAGCGACCAACCCATAATCTTAGGACCATTCATCTGAATAGAAGAAAGAGTGGGGATTACTCCCACTCCCATTATAGAGATGACAAAACACTCACGGGAAGAGAGAGAAAAGATAGCTTAGTCATTGGGATCAAGTCGGCATAACATAGAATTACAATTCTGTTTGGGTTAGAATTGCCATTAAACTCTCTAAGCACTTTAGTCCACCACCTATGCATTTATAAATAATGTGGCCGATCGCGTTGAGCCAAGCTTGTAAAGAGAATCGAGATTAGTTAGCGACGTTAGGCCTTAAAAAATCTCTTCAAGGATTNATCCAAATTTGTTTGTGGGTAGCATCAGAACTCTACTAATAAGAATGACTTAGTAATAAAAGAGAAGAAGAGAAAGAGCAGTTTTAAGATTTTATTTGGTTGCCATGAACTAAAAGGACTTATTCCTATTCTTTGATGTGTCCTGTGCTCATCTACTAACTGTCGATTAGAACGAAGCTGTTGTTGGATGACTTATGTTTGTGATGAGAATACTCATATCGAGCTGGTAGAACAACATCTTTATAACCAATGAACACAATAAATTAGTTACCAAGAATATTAATTTAAAAGCTAGACTGGTCCACTGGGCAGCGGATGAATCATCGTATTACGTGGGTAGTGACCTATCAACAACGAAGTCCTATAAAATGATTTGAAGTGATAAATCAGGTAAACGATATTGTTCAAAAGAGTTATGGCAGGTAATTAATTTCTAAACTGATAGTCATGACTAAGTTAGGATTTCATAAAGTCATCCTCATGAGTCATCAAACTTTGGGTTTGTTTAGCCATGAAGAAGTGACTCAACATGGCCTGGAGTGCTCTGTGATAGGAATCAGAACGAACAATTCCCTGCTTTACCAGGGCTTAGGATCAATTAGAAACTAAACCATACAACAGAATAACGGGATCGCACCAATTCGATAAAAAATCGGAACAAAAATTAAAACAGAATCACAACTTCTGCAACCAGAAAAACACACAAGAATTTACATGGAAAAACCCGAAAATGGGAAAAAGCTACGGAGCTACACCACCAGAAATTCACTATGAAATTCAAAAGGTTCTACAAAGAACTCACAAAAGTTTTCCCTCCACACACACAAAAACTTACATGATTCGCTTCACAATCTTCCCTAGCCGGTTCAATGCAAAAATCATGCTGAATCACCGAAATTTATCTCTTTGATACTCCTCACCTTCACCGTGATGCTCATCGAAGAACACCGAAGGAAGATACACCAATCCATTTTCTCTTATGCTGCTTGAAATCGAGATTAAAAACTAATTCCCAACACTAACCGTTCCTTACGCATAGGCTCTTGGAATTGGCGCCTATGTAGCATACGCTCTGGAAACAGACGCCTATACGGGCACATCTGCATCCGAAGCCAACACATAAGCGCCGACTCCTCTGTTCGAGAAGCACCCAAGTGGGCGCTTAAGCACCCACGACCCGATGCATAGGCACCGAGTGCTCTGTCCTGCTGCTCACGAAATCAGTCTCCACTCATAGCAATCTCCCACTTGGAGACTGATTGTACCGAGCACCAGTTCTCTGTACCTGCACCTCCATCTGAATCATCTTCATAGTCATGTGTTGTGGTCACGTACCATGATGTGGCTCACTCTCGATCTCAACCTTCATGAAACCCAACTGAAGCCATTCACAGCTTCATTTTCTCAACAATCATTATCTTCATCAATATATTCGCAGAATTCACAGCTGTATGTATCTTTTCTAGAAATAACAACCCATCTTTCATAAGAGATAGAATGAAATGATAGATGAGCTGGATGTCTTTCGTCCTGGCATTAAAATCATTGTTCATAGCAAGATGAATCACACTCATACTGTTACTATATAGAGTTTTCTGATACCCTACTCCTTGCCCAATTATGGCGTAAAATTTTGTAGCCAAATCATCTCCTTGCTAGCATCAAGGATAGCAATATATTTGGTCTTTATAGTAGAAAGTGCAACGATCTTCTGCATGGAATCCCAACTCATCGCCGTGTTCCCCAATTTGAAGATATACTCCTTTGTACTTCTACTGTTCACATTTTCTGCTAGATCTGAATCTACGAATCCCTGTAGACTGATCCCTGCACTTCCACAACAAAGTGTTCTGTTGGCTATTCCCCTCAAATACCTGCGAATACACTTACCGCCTCACAATCATGTCTTCTTGGATTGCTCATGTACTTGCTAAACACTCCCACTGCATATGTAATATCAGGCTTGATACAAATCATTGCATACATCAAACTTCTAACTGCTGAAGCATACAAAGTTTTCTCCATTTGTGCTTGCTCTGCTTCAGAGTTTTGTGATAACTCCTTAGATAGTTTGAAGTGACTACCTATGGGAGTGCTAAGTCGTTTCACCTCATTCATGTTGAACCTCTGTAGGATCTTCTCAACATTCTCTGCCTGAGATAACTTCAGTGGTCCAACACTCCTTTCCCTGATTATTCTCATCCCAAAAATCTTCCTGGTTGGACCTAAATCCTTCACCTCAAACTCACTTGATAACTAACTCTTCGAGTCTTTGGTTTTCTCCATATCTGCCCCTATAATCAAAATAGTATACACATACAAAAGAAACAAAATATAACAGTTACTGAAGTGTTTGATGAAGCAACTGTGACCTGCTTGACACTTCATGTACCCATTTTTTGACATGAATTTGTCAAACCTACTGTACCACTATCTCGAGGCTTGCTTTAAGCCTAAAGAATCTTCTTCAATCTACAGACCAATCATTCTTTGTCGGGAACCTTATAACCTTATGGTTGCACCATGTATAGTTCCTCCTCTAGATCTCAATGTAAAAAAAAACTATTTTTACATCCATCTGCTCCAGATGTAGATCTACTGCTACCAGACTCAAGACAACCTTGACAGTAGTCATCTTCACCACTGGGGAAAAGATATCTGAGTAATCCACAATTTCCTTCTACTGGAAAACCTTCACAACAAGTCTTGCCTTGTAGCGCTTGCTACCATTTGACTCCTCTTTCAACCTGTAAACCTGCTTGTTGTGCAGTATTATTTTGCCATTTGGTATTATCGTCAAATTCCAAGTCTAATTTGACTCCAAAGATTGCATTTCTTCATTCATAGCAAACTCTCATTCCTTTGAATCTTCAATCTGAGTGACTTCCTCAAAGCACTCTGGCTCACCATTATAAGTTAGTAACATAAAATGTAAAGAAGAAGAATACCTTTATACGGGTCGTGTCGCTCAGCTGGATCTTTTGACATTTGTAGCAGGTGACTAAGGAATTTCTAATGCTCCTTTTGATTGAGCATTATTTCTTTCTCCGTCTTCCTGATCACCAATATTGTTTATCTCCACATATTTAGATTCCTTAGAAGTAGCTAACGAAATATCCCGAGTTCTGATCCTGTCTTTATACATCTCTATTTCGATGAAAGTGAAGACCCTGTTTCTAATGAATTTCTGATTTTGATTATCCCAAAATTTGTACCCAAACTCATCTGAGTCATATCCAATGAAGGTGCACTTGACGAATTTTTGGTCAAGCTTGCTCTTAGACCCTGCATCAACACGCACATATGCAGAACACCCAAATACTCTTAAATGAGATAGACATACATTTTTGTAACTCCAGGCTTCTTCAGATAAGTCTTCCTTCAAAGGCACTGATGGACTAAGGTTTATAAGGTAAAATGTAATATTAACTGCTTCAGCCCAAAACTGTTATGGCAAGCCTGGAAGTAGCCTCATGCTCCTAGCATGCTCCGTGAGTGTTCTGTTCATGCGCTCAGTCACGCCATTTTGTTGCGTTGTCTTTGGGACAGTGAACTAATGCCTGACCCCCTTTGTAGCATAGAAATTTTAAACTTCTGATCACGGTAGTCACCTCCATTATCTGATCTGAGATACTTCAGCTTCAAGTCTGTCTCATTTTCTACCATAACCTTCCATTTCTTAAAGCTAATGCATCAGATTTTAGCTTTAAAAAATAAACACATACCTTTCTCGTGTTTTCATCGATAAACGTGACAAAATAGTGAGAACATTCAATGGACTAAACTGGAGTAAGACCTCATACATCAGTATGCACTAACTCCAATTTTTTTGATTTCACCATTGACCCGCTCTTTAGAAAGAAACTTTCTTTTGCTTGTCATATGTAAAGTCTTTACAAAAATCTAGATTAACTGATTTTAAATCCTGAAGTTTATTCTTTGAAAGTAGGGACTTCATACATTTCTCGCTCATATGACTAAGCCTACGGTGTCACAGACCTCATTCCACCCTGGTTCCAGCTACATCAATGAAATCAATCATTTCACTGATCAAATAAATGGTGTCTTCAATGTTGCTCCAAGCCATCACTAATGCCCTCCTGGTCACCTTTCACGAATCCCTTGTTAAAGTAGTCACAAGTCTTGACTTTGTCAGTTGACTCACAAAGATGAGATTTATTTTCAAACTTGAAAAATGTCTAACTTCAGTAAGCTTACAGACTGCTCCATTTGACAACTTGATATCATCATCACCATTTTTTATTATACTGCAGGCCTTGTCATCTCCCAAATAAACTTTCCCTAAATCACTCTAAATGTAGTTTTTAAATACCTATTTATTGGGGCAAACATGAAAAGAGGCACCTGAATCCACTATCCAAAATTTAGTATTGATTAGGGATAATACAAGGGAGTCACTTTGGATTTCACCCGTGGAGATAATAGTAGAGTAAATACTTTCCTGTCCTCCATCACCAGCTTTCCTTGGAGCTTTGCAGTCCTTCTTGAAATGTTCCTTCTTACAACAGTTCTAGCATTCTCTTTTGCTTGACTTGGCTTTCCTTTCTTGGAATTGGATCTGCCTCTGTCTGTATTTCCATCAAATTTCTTTCCTTCTTATCAGTATTTAACGCAGAATCTAAAAATTCACCATTCACTGCTTCAGCTTCAGACCCACAATATTATTGAAGTTCAACTTTGAAGTCCTTGAAGAATTACTCACACCGCCGTTACCAAGCCATCTCAGCTTTCCGTCAATAAAAATAGTATCACCTGTGCTCTGATCTCATCATCAAACGTGATCCCTACATAACACAATTGACTCGTCACAGTGTTAAAGTTATTGAGATGTTCTGCCACTGAACTATCTTTTACCATCTTCATGTTGAATAACTTCTTCATCAGAAATACAAAACAACTTTTTTGTATGCATAAGGTTTTGGCCAGTTCCGCCATGAGATCCACCATAGTTTTCTCATTCACAATGTTGAACATAACAGATGAGAAAATTATCAACCTAATCAAACTCGGGGTCATTCGATCCAACACTTCTCATTCCTCCATAAGCATAGATTCAAGCTTCTTTGTAATTCCTTGTAGTGACAATTACAATTTTTCTGATACAACAAATCCCCCACCTGCATCTTCCAGAAAGCGAAATTCGCCTCATTGAACTTTTCCTTTTTGAACTTTGCTTTTTCGGCTATTGCTCCTGCTCAAATCGAACCTCGCTTTGATATTAATTGATAGGAATCACACAATGAACAATTGCCAACTTACCTAGGCTTAGGATTAATTAGAAGCTAAATCACACATCAGAATAACGAGATCATACAAATTCAATAAAAAACCGGAACAAAAATTAAAGTAGAAGCACAATTAAAGCAACCATAAAAGCACACGAGAATTTAAGTGGAAAAATATGAGAACGAGAATAAACCACGGAGCCCCACCACCAGAAATTTTCACTATGAAATTCAAAAGGTTTTATAAAGAACTCACATAAGTTTTCTCTCAACACACAACTAAAACTTACAGAACTCGCCCCACAATCTTCCCTCTTCGATCAGATGCAAAAAACACGTCGAATCACCGAAATCCACCTTTTCGACACTCCTTACCTTCACCGGGATGCACGTCGAAAAATAATGAAGGAAGATACACGAAGCCCTTTTTTCTTACGTTGCTCGAAATCGAGATTAAAAACCAATTCCCGACCTGAACCGCTCCTTGCTCATAAGCGCCGGCTCCTCTGTTCGAGCAGCACCCAAGTGGGCGCTTAAGCGCCCACAACTTGGCGCATAGGCGTTGGGTGCTCTGTTCTGCTGCTCACCAAATCAGTCTCCACTCATAACATTCTGTCAGCCAATGAGTTGCATCATCAACCTTGTAGACCCTAAGCGGAGGAAAGCGACCAACCCTTAATCTTAGGACCATTCATCTGAATAGAAGAAAGAGTGGGGATTACTCCCACTCCCATTATAGAGATGACAAAACACTCACGGGAAGAGAGAGAAAAGATAGCTTAGTCATTGGGATCAAGTCGGCATAACATAGAATTACAATTCTGTTTGGGTTAGAATTGCTATTAAACACTCTATAAGCACTCTAGTCCACCACCTATGCATTTATAAATAATGTGGCCGATCGTGTTGAGCCAAGCTTGTAAAGAGAATCGAGATTAGTTAGCGACGTTAGGCCTTAAAAAATCTCTTCAAGGATTTTTGAATGCAGAGCAACGAGCAAAGAAGTTTTTTAAAGAATTCCCAAAAAAGTTAACGTCGACTTGCAAAGATTTCAAAATAGTGTGATGAAATCACAGCGACTTTAAGGGACTAACAGGAAGAAAATTTTTGACTTAGAAAGCCAGATTACTATTTTGGAGTTGGTTTAATTTGAATATTCAAAGAAAATTCTTGCTCGTGCTCATGCCTCTTCAAACCAAGAAAATTGAGTTAGCTACGTATTAGAAGAAGTTGTGAGAACACAAGACCAAGTCATCTTCAGTCTTCAAGAGTTACTGTTATAAATGAGTTCATTAATTCATCCTAGTATAAGGATGAGATGCAAATAAGTATCAGGTGGGAATTGTCTTATGCTTTGATGTTTTGAAGGATCAAGGCGCAATAAATCATGTATGACGACGTGTAAACTACTTTTACTTTAATACCATGAAATAATTAAAATGAGAAGGAGCTAGCATAATAGAATTATTCCCACAAGTTTGTGCAAAAAGGAGCTAGCAAAAGAGTCCTATGCCATGAAATAATTAAGTGATAAGGAGCTAGCAAAATAGAATTATTCCCATCAATTTGTGAAAAATGGAGCTAGCAAAAGAGTCCTATGAATGAATATAGTATTGAGTCCTTACAGGAGCTAGCAAATGTAATTTTTTTTGGAGATGTTCTTTTGGGCAAATTTTAGTATCCTCGATATTAATTAATGTTCTCTTTGAATTTTGTATTATCTTTCTTTTATGATCTCATTATGTGAAAATTTTCCCAACTAAACATGTCTGCCTTGATGAGTTTAAATATAAGATATATTGAATTAGCACTCAAAATTAAGTTTAATAGATTTGAAGAGCAAATACAATTGCTGAATTGACAGTTTTTTAAATGATAAGATTGCCTAGTAGATAACAGGGAATAGTTTGAGAGTAGGATATTGTTGCAAACCTTAAGGAAGGCTTTTTTTCAATAATGTATCTTTCGACAATCGATTGGCTTATATGGCATTATCTTACGCCAGAATTTTAATATTTGTGAGGTAACCATCTATAGACTCCCCATTTAGAATGGACTATTCTTTCTCTCAGTTTGAATCTTGTATAGCAAATAGAGTTTGAATTCTATAGCTTGACTTTTTTGTCTGCTTAATATTTTAACATGATGCTTGACTAGCAATTGTTTCAGAAAGGCTAAGAAAAATGATTTGGTAGTTAATCAAATCATCAAATTAGTATGCACTTAATTGAGCTTCTGATTATTGGCTAATTTATAAATTGATGAGTCAGCGAATAAGTGAATTTTTTAACAGGTGGGTCGACAACTGTGAACATTATTGAGACTATTGTTATGTTAAACTCAATAGAATTCATTGATTCCTCAAACAAGACTCATAGAAGCTTTATGTTAAACTGACTTCGCTAAATACAGATTGTTCATCTACTTGGAGATTCAATTTTCCTATGGACGTGGTCTCATTTTTATAAATTTGACCTATGCAAAGATCATTTTGATGATATGGTTTAATTAGTCCACTATTTGCTGAGCTAATCAAGATACATTTGGGATTTCAACTAATTTTTTTCAGATTCGAAGTTTATTTGATTTCATATCAAATAAATGAATATTGAATCCACATTTTAAACTTTTCAACAATTTGAACACAGCTGAGTATTGAGTTCACCAAATATTAGTGTGTCATGGAATAACCGAGTACTGGGTTATCAATGGTTTTGAGCTGCCAAGTTATTGAATTACCCAGTAATTGAGCCACCTATTTTTCTAAACTACTGAGTTATCAAGTGGTCAAACTATCGAGTTCTCTGAGTATATTTTTATAATGCATTACAAATTTTTAAAGCATAGATTTCTCGTTCAATCTAAAATTCATTACAAAAAATTTTTTGTCACGAAATTTTCCTAGTTATGTTTATTACTTTGCTCTAGGATCAGTCCATTCATTCTTTCTTCTTTGTATGTGCAAGTATAAGCCTCTTGAACTCCCTTGCTTTGATGAATTCCTGAATATGTTGCAATAGTGTTAACATTATAAGTGCTTATGTTCCTCAAGTAAGTTTAGATATAGATTCCAAAGATAAATTCTTGAATGACTTAGAAGACTTAATACAAATGACACTTCTTGAAGAAAGAATTTTTATTGGAGGAGATTTAAATGGACATGTCGGTAGAGTGGTAGAAATTTTCAGGAATATTCATGGTGGCTATGATTTTGGAGAGATTAATGAAGATGGTAAAGCCATATCAGATTTTGCTTTAGCGTATGATTTATTACTAATACTTTATTCAAGAAAAGAGATGAACATCTTATCACTTATAAGAATGGATCTAATAAAACACAAATTCATTACTTTCTTATGAGAAGAAGAGATCATCGAGATTGCACAGATTGTAAGGTCATTTATAGTGAGGATTTAAGTACCCAACATTAATTATTAGTTCTTGATTTTATGATGAAGAGTTGTAAGAGAAAGAATATTAAGATTCATTATTGTAGAATTAGACGGGGGTACCTAAAAGACACAAATAAAATTAATTTTATGAATAAAATTCAAGATCTAAAAATTTGGGATGTTCGTGAAGAAACAAATGCTATGTAGGATAAAGTAACAAACACTATTAAACAAGTGACAAAAGATGTACTTGTAGAATCAAAAGAAAAATTTTCTATAAATAAAAATAGTTGATGGTGGAATTATAATGTGCAAGAAAAGACAAAATATAAGAGGTTATGTTATCAAAAGTGTTTTAAATGCAAAAACTGAGAGAACTGGGAAAAATATAAAACGGCCCGCAGGGAGTCTAAAAAAATAATCTGTGACACTAAAAATTTTGCTTTTAGTGATCTTTATAATATATTAGATACTAAGGACGGTGAAAAATAAAGTTATAAACTAGCTAAACAAAGAGAAAAAGAAAAGTAAAGATTTAACTCAAGTAAAGTGTATTAAAAATGAAAATCAAAAAGTATTTTTCTTAGAAAACAATATTCAACATAGGCGAGTGAGTTATTTTGATAAATTTTTTAATGAAGTTTTTGAAAATACGATTGACCTTAATGATCTTAATATGGTTAATAATAATAAAACGTTTCATTTTTACCGTCGCATTAGTAAAAAAGAAGTTGAGGAGGCTTTAAAGAAAACCAAAGGTGGAAAGTCTGTAGGACCTGATGATCCAATTGAACTGTGGAAATATTTGGGAGATTTGGGAGTTTCTTGGCTTACTAAACTCTTTAATGTGTGGAAATATTTGGGAGATTTGGGAGTTTCTGGGCTTACTAAACTCTTTAATATTATTTTAATGAAATATTTGCCAGATTTGGGAGTTTCTTGGCTTACTAAACTCTTTAATATTATTTTAAAAACTAAAAAGATGTTAGGAGATTTGAGTTTCTTATACTAAACTCTTTAATATTATTTTAAAAACTAAAACGATGCCTGAGGAGTGGAGGAAGAGTATTTTGGTCATCTGTAGGACTTGATGATATCCCAATTGAAGTGTGGAAATATTTGGGAGATTTGGGAGTTTCTTGGCTTACTAATTTTCATCTAAAAAGATGCCTGAGGAGTGGAGGAGTATTTTGGTCCCCATTTTAAAAAATAAAGGTGATGCACAAGAGCGTGCAAATTATAGAGGAATTAAGTTGATGTGTCATACTTTAAAATTATGGAAGAGGGTAATTGAACATAGGTTAAGACGCATCACAAACTTTTCTCATAATCAATTTGGATTTATGCCGGGCAGGTCTACTATGGAAGCTATACATTTATTGAACATAGGTTAAGACGTATTACAAAGATTTCTCATAATCAATTTGGATTTATGCTGGGCAGGTCTACTATGGAAGCTATACATTTATTGAGAGGTTTGATGGAGAAGTTCAGNGAGAGGTTTGATGGAGAAATTCAGAGATAAAAGAGGATCTACATTTGATTTTTATTGATTTAGAAAAAGCTTACGATAAGCTTCCAAGAGATATCCTTTGGAGAGTTCTTGAAAAGACAGGTGTTGATATGACTTATATTTAAGTCATTAAAGATATATATACTAGAGCTGTTACTTGTGTTTGAACTGAAGAAGGATTGACCAAATATTTTCTTATTCTATTGGATTACATTAGCGATCGGCTTTAAGCCCATATCTTTTTGCTTTTGTTATGGATGGTCTTACTGGACATTTATAGGAGGATGTACCTTGGTGCTTTTTGCTGATGATATCCTTCTCGTGGATAAGATGAGAGAAAAAGCCCAGGAAAAACTTGAATTATGGAGGTCTACTNCTGCTTCGGGCTTATTGTGTGCTAGAAAAGTACTGCTTAGACTGAAAGCAAAATTTTGTAAGATGGTGGTGAGACCTACAATGCTCTATGACACTGAATGGTGGCCTTTAAAAGAGAAGCATAAGCATAATACTAAGTTAAGTGTGGCAGAGATGAGAATGATTAGGTGGATGAGTGGCTTTACACTTAGAGACAAAATGCGAAATGAATATATACGTGATAGGGTTTGTGTAGCTCTTGTGACGGACAAAATTAGAGAGAGTTGTCTTAGATGGTTTGGTCACATTAAACGTTGACCATCTGATGATCCTCTTAGGAGAGTAGATGTTTTATATTCAACTTATGTTAAGAAAGGTCAGAGGTAGACCGAGGAAGACTTGGACGTATTGTATAAAAAATGATCTTAATTTATTAGAATTAAATCAAAATATGACACTAAATAGGACATTATGAAAAAAAATGATTGGACCCCACTTAGTGGGATTAAGGCTTTGTTGTTGTTGTTGTAGTAGTAGTAGTAGTCATGATTCTTATAGAAATTTCAGTATTTTGATGGATCTCGACTATGTAGTTGTGCNATTGCCTAGTAGATAACAGGGAATAGTTTGAGAGTAGGATATTGTTGCAAACCTTAAGGAAGGCTTTTTTTCAATAATGTATCTTTCGACAATCGATTGGCTTATATGGCATTATCTTACGCCAGAATTTTAATATTTGTGAGGTAACCATCTATAGACTCCCCATTTAGAATGGACTATTCTTTCTCTCAGTTTGAATCTTGTATAGCAAATAGAGTTTGAATTCTATAGCTTGACTTTTTTGTCTGCTTAATATTTTAACATGATGCTTGACTAGCAATTGTTTCAGAAAGGCTAAGAAAAATGATTTGGTAGTTAATCAAATCATCAAATTAGTATGCACTTAATTGAGCTTCTGATTATTGGCTAATTTATAAATTGATGAGTCAGCGAATAAGTGAATTTTTTAACAGGTGGGTCGACAACTGTGAACATTATTGAGACTATTGTTATGTTAAACTCAATAGAATTCATTGATTCCTCAAACAAGACTCATAGAAGCTTTATGTTAAACTGACTTCGCTAAATACAGATTGTTCATCTACTTGGAGATTCAATTTTCCTATGGACGTGGTCTCTTTTTTATAAATTTGACCTATGCAAAGATCATTTTGATGATATGGTTTAATTAGTCCACTATTTGCTGAGCTAATCAAGATACATTTGGGATTTCAACTAATTTTTTTCAGATTCGAAGTTTATTTGATTTCATATCAAATAAATGAATATTGAATCCACATTTTAAACTTTTGAACAATTTGAACACAGCTGAGTATTGAGTTCACCAAATATTAGTGTGTCATGGAATAACCGAGTACTGGGTTATCAATGGTTTTGAGCTGCCAAGTTATTGAATTACCCAGTAATTGAGCCACCTATTTTTCTAAACTACTGAGTTATCAAGTGGTCAAACTATCGAGTTCTCTGAGTATATTTTTATAATGCATTACAAATTTTTAAAGCATAGATTTCTCGTTCAATCTAAAATTNCCAGTAATTGAGTCACCTATTTTTCTAAACTACTGAGTTATCAAGTGGTCAAACTATTGAGTTCTCTGAGTATATTTTTATAATGCATTACAAATTTTTAAAGCATAGATTTCTCGTTCAATCTAAAATTTATTACAAAAAATGTTTTGTCACGAAATTTTCCTAGTTATGTTTATTACTTTGCTCTAGGATCAGTCCATTCATTCTTTCTTCTTTGTATGTGCAAGTATAAGCCTCTTGAACTCCCTTGCTTTGATGAATTCCTGAATATGTTGCAATAGTGTTAGCATTATAAGTGCTTATGTTCCTCAAATAAGTTTAGATATAGATTCCAAAGATAAATTCTTGAATGACTTAGAAGACTTAATACAAATGACACTTCTTGAAGAAAGAATTTTTATTGGAGGAGATTTAAATGGACATGTCGGTAGAGTGGTAGAAATTTTCAGGAATATTCATGGTGGCTATGATTTTGGAGAGATTAATGAAGATGGTAAAGCCATATCAGATTTTGCTTTAGCGTATGATTTATTACTAATACTTTATTCAAGAAAAGAGATGAACATCTTATCACTTATAAGAATGGATCTAATAAAACACAAATTCATTACTTTCTTATGAGAAGAAGAGATCATCGAGATTGCACAGATTGTAAGGTCATTTATAGTGAGGATTTAAGTACCCAACATTAATTATTAGTTCTTGATTTTATGATGAAGAGTTGTAAGAGAAAGAATATTAAGATTCATTATTGTAGAATTAGACGGGGGTACCTAAAAGACACAAATAAAATTAATTTTATGAATAAAATTCAAGATCTAAAAATTTGGGATGTTCGTGAAGAAACAAATGCTATGTAGGATAAAGTAACAAACACTATTAAACAAGTGACAAAAGATGTACTTGTAGAATCAAAAGAAAAATTTTTTATAAATAAAAATAATTGATGGTGGAATTATAATGTGCAAGAAAAGACAAAATATAAGAGGTTATGTTATCAAAAGTGTTTTAAATGCAAAAACTGAGAGAACTGGGAAAAATATAAAACGGCCCGCAGGGAGTCTAAAAAAATAATCTGTGACACTAAAAATTTTGCTTTTAGTGATCTTTATAATATATTAGATACTAAGGACGGTGAAAAATAAAGTTATAAACTAGCTAAACAAAGAGAAAAAGAAAAGTAAAGATTTAACTCAAGTAAAGTGTATTAAAAATGAAAATCAAAAAGTATTTTTCTTAGAAANGCTGAGAGAGCTGGGAAAAATATAAAACGGCCCGCAGAGAGTCTAAAAGAACAATTTGTGACACTAAAAATTTTGCTTTTAGTGATCTTTATAATAGATTAGATACTAAGGACGGTGAAAAATAAATGTATAAACTAACCAAACAAAGAGAAAAGAAAAGTAAAGATTTAACTCAAGTAAAGTGCATTAAAAATGAAAATCAAAAAGTGTTTTTCTTAGAAAACGATATTCAACATAGGCGAGTGAGTTAATTTGATAAATTTTTTAATGAAGTTTTTGAAAATGCGATTGACCTTAATGATCTTAATATCGTTAATAATAATAAAACGTTTCATTTTTACCGTCACATTTGTAAAAAAGAAGTTGAGGAGACTTTAAAGAAAACCAAAGGTGGAAAGTCTGTAGGACCTGATGATCCAATTGAACTGTGGAAATATTTGGGAGATTTGGGAGTTTCTTGGCTTACTAAACTCTTTAATGTGTGGAAATATTTGGGAGATTTGGGAGTTTCTGGGCTTACTAAACTCTTTAATATTATTTTAATGAAATATTTGCCAGATTTGGGAGTTTCTTGGCTTACTAAACTCTTTAATATTATTTTAAAAACTAAAAAGATGTTAGGAGATTTTCTGCAGGACCTGATGATATCCCAATTGAAGTGTGGAAATATTTGGGAGATTTGAGTTTCTTATACTAAACTCTTTAATATTATTTTAAAAACTAAAACGATGCCTGAGGAGTGGAGGAAGAGTATTTTGGTCATCTGTAGGACTTGATGATATCCCAATTGAAGTGTGGAAATATTTGGGAGATTTGGGAGTTTCTTGGCTTACTATTAATACTATTTTAAAAACTAAAAAGATGTCAGAGGAGTGGAGGAGTATTTTGGTCCCCATTTTAAAAAAAATAAAGGTGATGCACAAGAGCGTGCAAATTATAGAGGAATTAAGTTGATGTGTCATACTTTAAAATTATGG
>JXCR01066771.1:354721-365914 GCA_002079205.1 Phalaenopsis hybrid cultivar
TTGGAGGAGATTTAAATGGACATGTCGGTAGAGTGGTAGAAAATTTCAGGAATATTCATGGTGGCTATGGTTTTGGAGAGATTAATGAAGATGGTAAAGCCATATCAGATTTTGCTTTAGCGTATGATTTATTACTAATACTTTATTCAAGAAAAGAGATGAACATCTTATCACTTATAAGAATGGATCTAATAAAACACAAATTGATTACTTTCTTATGAGAAGAAGAGATCATCGAGATTGCACAGATTGTAATGTCATTTATAGTGAGGATTTAAGTACCCAACATTGATTATTGGTTCTTGATTTTATGATGAAGAGTTGTAAAAGAAAGAATATTAAGCTTCATTATTGTAGAATTAGATGGGATACCTAAAAGACAAATAAAATTATTTTTATGAGTAAAATTCAAGATCTTAAAATTTGGGATGTTCGTGAAGAAGCAAATGCTATGTAGGATAAAGTAACAAACACTATTAAACAAGTNCAATGGTCTACGGCTAAACAAAAGATGAAGCTTTCAGTGCCATTGGTATGTTTTGACACTGTGGCCATGGTTGCCGTTCAGCATTCTTCACCCATAAACGAAATGCACCATGGATTTCTGTAATCTCAATCTCTTATAGCTGCCATCAGTATTTTAGATTCCTATTTGTGTTTGTTCTAAAATTTATGTATTTGTATTCAAGGAATGTATCTTACGAATATTGTTGCTAAATATTTGCCATCTTCAATTAGATTTTTTTACTTCAAACTGAAATAAGCATGCGAGTTGTTAAGCTCATAAGCAAAATGTTGACAGGGTTCTTTTTATCTATGGTATCAAAATTGTGCTCAGATTGCATACCTTGTACTAGAAACAAAATAGTTATTGATGTTTAACATTATAACTATTTTGCTAGTTATTTTAAATACTATTTAACAATTATTGTCATTTAGCAAATATAAATATTTTACCCGAGCACCCTTGGTAAGGTTTCCAGCTTCTTTCCATCCTTTAATGCTTCCGTTTTTGTTCTTCTTATACTGCATTCAACATGTTGAAACCTATAATATAGTTTAAATAAAAAATAAAAATAAACTAAAGATATAAAATAATATAAAAAAATTTTAAATAGAAGAAATATGTTCATGGTAAAAGAATTATAGATTTGCAAGTGTTGATAATAATAAATGGATTATTATTTGAATGATCAAATCACAGGCATGCAACAAACAAATTTAAAACTTAAAAAAAATGCTCGAGAGAACAGAAGCATGATTTCATAGAGTAAAATCAAGGCAGAAGAGTTATAGAATTGCCAATGGAAAAATTACTAAAAATAGTGTGATTTCAAGTAGTAATATATTTTTTAATCATTAGGGCTACTACTTTGTTCTTGCAAGCTTTGGGTTTTTTGGTTTAGCTTGCACAACTTAACTATCACTTGATGATAGATTTAAAGCAACAAAAATTATCAAAGCTAGTAGGATCTCAGAAGGATCACATATGTTCATCATAGTTATTTCTAACATACGGATATTTATACCCATGAAGAGTTTGATTTTCACATCTTTTCAAATAGACCTCTAGTGTTTTTAACAAGTAATCATATAAGTATAGTTCATTATTAAATGTCGTAAAACATGTAGTATGAAGAGATAAAATCAACTTTGAAAGCAATCTAAAAAGTACCATGCATGTCACATCAACCCCCTAGAAGAGGAGTTTTAACTCATATCTAAGGTAGAAACAAATGATAAGCATATGTTTACAATAATAAAAAATACATAAGGAAGAGGAAGAAAGCTCAAGACAAAGCCACAAAGCTTGCACAATGACCTCTTCTTAACCTTCGGCTCAGGTACTCAAGAATGCCTCCATTTATCCTCATCTTTCCTTAGAGAAAACCTTAGCTATACTCTCTCCAAATCCTGGTTAGGAGGGTTACTCTAGAATGCCCCAATTCATTCACAATCATTCCGTAAAATAGTGTAGCTAAGTAAGCTTCAAAATAAAGAATCTAGTAAATATGCCCAAAATTAGCTAATTTGGTTCCCTCGAACATAGGAGGCTAGTTGTCGAGCTTTATGTTTGGTTTTTTGAAGCGAGTGTATGGGAGCTTGGAACTAGTGCTTAGGCATCGATGAATGGTGCTTGGCCACCTATAGATGCCTCTTGTACGCTAACACTCGGGTTGACACCTATAGATGCACGATCGAGCGCTTGGGAGTAGCATATGGGTGTTGGATAGCGCCTGAGCTCCTATGAGTGGTTCCTGGGCACTTGTCTCTCTATTGTTGCATGATACAAATTTCTTGTGAGCCTTGGTGCCTATATCTTAAGCTTAAGCTTTAGCTAGCTTAATCCACTATCCTCTGAATATGTCTTTTTTTTGGACAATTTCTTCTTCTTTTTTTTTCACTTTCTTCTTGCACATATAAAAGGGTGAATTAAATCATTAGTACAAAAAAATGCTAAGAGAATGTTAAGATAAATAGAATTTAATGCATAAAATGTCAGTTAAAAATATATAAATTTCACTTCGGTTAAACTACTGCTCACTTCGATCTTTGCTCGCCCTCGAACAAAGTTCTCTCGAACAAAGCTCTCTCTAAAATGTGAAGTCATTTGTTTCATCTTTGTAAGGTATACCATCAACATTGTTTATCTATTCATATTTTTTTAATAGTTCATCGTTAAGTATTATTTGCAAAAACCATTGTTTTGCTACCATGTGTAAATTCTTGTTAAATTAGAAATAGATAATGTGCTTTGCTATAGTGTGACGCAACTTCAAGGTTACTTAGCATTATATCTTCTTTATAATTGGGAGGCTTATTTATCACTTAGTAAATTAGANTGCACTACAACGTATAAAGCAATTAAACCCACCCCCTCAGGTTATGTAGGTGCCCTAAGATGAAAAAATCCATGGTTACCAATGAAGGTACCCCAAACTAATGTATAGCCGAATGGTCTACCTTAGCCATTGCTATGGCAACAAGGAAGAACTATGGTTATGCATCTGGTTAGTAATTTGAGGATACCAACATACCTAAAATGATGGAAAGCCATGGGTATCTTAATTGGGTATGTAATTCCAAAAATTTAGGTTAGTCCACTTACGAGCCTCTCTAAATAGTTAGGATTAAGGCTTATATTCTATATAGAAATCCTTCTAGCCTATCTTCCCTTTGGACTATGTTTGTCTTTAATCTTAACTCACATGTCCTCCAATCCAAATTCAATTTCAACCTAATTTCAAAATCTCAAATCCAAATGCCAAATTCAAGACGAGTTCAGTTTAAACCCCAATTTTAAGCTTGAATCCCATATGGTAATTTTGAAGCATTACCCTTATGTCATGCACCTACTTCCAAACTCAAGCTATCGAGGTCAAGCCCAAAGCCAACTACCTTGATGTAGTTGATCAAATTGGTCCAAGTTCTATCTCAATTGTATCTCAATTCCATCCTTCACCTATTTGGAATCTGATTCACCCATCTTCGTAAAGACTTTCACTAATGTTTTAGTATGATATGAGCCAGATTCAGTANACCAACTACCTTGATGTAGTTGATCAAATCGGTCCAAGTTCTAGCTCAATTGTATCTCAATTCCATCCTTCACCTAATTGGAATCTGATTCACCCATCTTCGTAAAGACTTTCACTAATGTTTTAGTATGATATGAGCCAGATTCAGTATTGAGAATTTTCTCAGGAGCCACAACTTCTAAGATGTACTTAACTATGAGGGACCCCCCTCATATCCAAACCCCAGAATTCAAATAAACCCTATCTTACCCTTAGTAAGCAAGGAAAAAAAAACTAAAAAACTATCGGTTCCATAGACCCACGAGTTAAGGAGACTTTCCTCATCTAAATGATCAGACCAATTCAAAGGTGCTCTTTCTATCGCTCGGGATAGTATGTTATTCTTTGAATGCACACTTGGCTATTTCATAGAAGTTCTTCTCTTAGATCTATGGTATTCCCTCACATTTGATGGAAAGTTTCACCATCAAGTTTTTATTGTGACTCCGCTGGGGATGCTTCCTCTCTCCATCTTTGAGTCTGACTTATATTTTTTTTCGTAAGTAATATGTACGCACCACTTTACAGACTTAGATTACTCATCTATTTTCCAAATTGGATTTCCCTTCCCCCATGTCATAGAATGGGTCCACCAAATGTGCTTAAAATCTGTGTTCATAATCTCTCATTCAGACCATGTTTAATAACAATGTTGTCAAATTTTTTTTATCGNCCAGTAAGCAAGGAAAAAAAAACTATCGGTTCCATAGACCCACGAGTCAAGGAGACTTTCCTCATCTAAATGATCAGACCAATTCAAAGGTGCTCTTTCTATTGCTCGGGATAGTATGTTATTCTTTGAATGCACACTTGGCTATTTACATAGAAGTTCTTCTCTTAGATCTATGGTATTCCCTCACATTTGATGGAAAGTTTCACCATCAAGTTTTTTTTGTGACTCCGCTGGGGATGCTTCCTCTCTCCATCTTTGAGTCTGACATATATTTTTTTTCGTAAGTAATATGTACGCACCACTTTACAGACTCAGATTACTCATCTATTTTCCAAATTGAATTTCCCTTCCCCCATGTCATGGAATGGGTCCACCGAATGCGCTTAAAATCTGTGTTCATAATCTCTCATTCAGACCATGTTTAATAACAATGTTGTCAAATTTTTTTTATCGAACCTTCTTGTTGGTGGTTCTGCACCTTAGTTTATGCTTCGGTCTTTGGACTTAATTGTTAAAATTTGACTCTATCCTTTAATAATCCACTATCAAATTGAATCCTCAAATCTAAAACTTCATGAAAATAAATCTAAAATCAAACTCAAAAACTCCAAACTAAAAGTAAAGAATCTTTAAAACTAAAACATTCCTCCGTTCATCATGAGGATAGGGTCCAACCTTAATATCCACAATTGAGTTCCAGTTCAAGAAAGCTTAATCTTCACTAAAATTTAGAGATTCGAGCATAGAATCCATAATACTATCCTTCCTTGTATCCTTGTTACAAGAAGTTGCCATCCCATAAGCTGTTTTTCTCCTTTGGAAATGGAAGAAGCCTGTCACTTAATCCAACTCATCTCATTGGTGGGTCCATTATCAAGTTTGGAATCAAAACTGATTACTTCAAAATGGTTTGTGGTGATCTTACATTTTCCACCACAGACCCCTAAGTAGATGATGAGAAAGAACATTTAATGGTATTCAATCTTGAATTCGAAAAGGATTGTTTGCTATTGAAGAAGGGTTTTACTCAAAGTTCCCATGTTGCGTCTGTTGTTGATATAGGAAAACAACCAATGAGAGTTCATCCTAAAAATTCAAAAAATTAGTAGTACCGACCTGTTGACCTTACTTTTGGTTGAGGTCTAGAAACTTCTTTAATAGCCTAGGTCTAGCCATAGGACTTTCCTATTGACTAGTCTNGTTACTTCAAAATGGTTTGTGGTGATCTTACATTTTCTACCACAGACCCCTAAGTAGATGATGAGAAAGAACGTTTAATGGTATTCAATCTTGAGTTCGAAAAGGATTGTTCGCTATTGAAGAAGGGTTTTACTCAAAGTTCCCATGTTGCGTCTGTTGTTGATATAAGAAAACAACCAATGAGAGTTCATCCTAAAAATTCAAAAAATTAGTAGTACCGACCACAACAATACTAACTACAACAATAATGACGATGATTACAACTACCCATTAGCTAGAGAGAAAGAAGAAATTTAAATTTTCTTTCAAAAAAAGGAAGAACCAAGTTATTCTTTTAGAGATGAGGCTATGGGAAAGTTGTTTAAGGAATTGTTAAAGAAACCATATTTCAAACTTCCTAAACCTCACAAACCTGAAGAGTGGGAAGGAGCAATGAAACCGACTNTTATTGTGTGATAGAAAAGTACTGCTTAGACTGAAAGCAAAATTTTGTAAGATGGTGGTGAGACCTACAATGCTCTATGACACNCGTCCTTCCGAAGCAGGCAACGGGATTTTCAATCCTGATGACCGACAGCTTCTTACGGGCAAACTCCACACCAAAAATAGTGCCGACACGACCACAACAATACTAACTACAACAATAATGACGATGATTACAACTACCCATTAGCTAGAGAGAAAGAAGAAATTTAAATTTTCTTTCGAAAAAAGGAAGAACCAAGTTATTCTTTTAGAGATGAGGCTATGGGAAAGATGTTTAAGGAATTTTTAAAGAAACCATATTTCAAACTTCCTAAACCTCACAAACCTGAAGAGTGGGAAGGAGCAATGAAACCGACTACTGTTCATTCCATAGATCACTTGGGCACACAATTGATGAATGTTTCACTTTTAAGGACTAGTTGGAGAGGAGCTATACAAATGCAACTATAGTTAATCCTAAAGAATATCTAAAGAAATCAAAATGAGGGCTCATCAGTGTTGTCATTGGTGAACACATGAAACCACTTAACCCCTACATAAGAGAAGAAGTGTCGAATGTCATTCTGTCTAACACTCCATAGAAAAATAAAATTGGTTACTGACATTCGGTTGTTAATTCAATTACAAATGATGATATAACCAAATTCTTCTTTAGAACCCAGTCTTAGTTCATACCTTGTTAATGACTTTTTCATCAAACTTGGCTAAAATTTTGTTAAATCCAATATAATTGTGTTAGTCCTTTTTCTTTTTATAAGACAATTATTGCCAAGCATTAATGCAATACAACTTTTTTAATATTTTAAAATTTGTAATCATTCAAAAATATTCCTTAAAATAAAGGCAACCTCCTACAATATCCAAGATGAAAATGGAAACCCTTACTTGTGGATGTCTACAATGAGTTTGAGGATTTGTTTTGCAGGTTATGCCAATGTTGACCTCATTTTTGGTTGAGGTCTAGTTTCTTCTTTAGAAGCCTAGGATATAGCCATAGGACTTTCCTGTTGGCTATTCCTAGAGGACTAGTGATGGTGCCCTCACCAATAGAAATTCTAAACTCTTCTTTGCTCATCTTGAAGTTCCACATGTTGGTTCTAACCTTTAGCACTTAGTAGGTGAGACCAATATGGGGGAGCTCAGGAGGAGTCCCTATTGGACTGTTTAGCCTTAAGGATAACCCTGGGTGGTGTGGACTTGGTTAGTCCCGCACACACACACTTGAACCTGCACTCACAACCTAAATCCTAACCCAAACATACCTAGCTTGATCCCCTAATCTATTGTAAACCCATGTGGATGGTCCCCTAAACCATTAGCCCTGGGCTAGGGTTTAACTAAGAACAACACATGAAGGGGCTAGGGTTTGGTTAAGACCAGCACATGGAGGAAACATAATGGGAGTTCCCTTGGTCCTATGGCTCCAATAGGGTTATCCCATGGNTTAAACCATTAGCCCTGGGCTAGGGTTTAGCTAAGAACAACACATGAAGGGGCTAGGGTTTGGCTAAGACCAGCACATGGAGGAAACATAATGGGAGTTCCCTTGGTCCTATGGCTCCAATAGGGTTATCCCATGGTTAGCAACCTCAATACATCCCAAACTTATCAAATTCCAATTTTGACCCTATTTGACCCCAAACCATTCCAAATTAACCAAAATACCCTTTATACCCAAAAAATTCCAAAAATTCCCAAAATCTTCAAAATCACTTAAAATCTCCCTAAAATGAATTTGAACCACTCCATTGGGTCTNTATCCCATGGTTAGCAACCTCAATACATCCCAAACTTATCAAATTCCAATTTTGACCCTCTTTGACCCCAAACCATTCCAAATTAACCAAAATACCCTTCATACCCCAAAAATTCCCAAAATCTTCAAAATCACTTAAAATCTCCCTAAAATGAATTTGAACCACTCCATTGGGTCTAATTTGACATAATTGACCCATTTTGACCAAAATCTCCAAATTGCCCTGAAGGGACCAAATTCTCCAATTCACTCCCAATTTCCACCAAATTGATTGCAATCTCCCCCAATTTCAATTCCAAACTCAAATTCATCATTTCCAATTCNCCCAAATTGCCCTTAAGGGACCAAATTCTCCAATTCACTCGCAATTTCCACCAAATTGATTGCAATCTCCCCCAATTTCAATTCCAAACTCAAATTCATCATTTCCAATTCCAATTGAAAACAAAACCAAGCCCAATTAAACCCAATTTCAAGTCCAATTTCAATCTCAATCCAAAGTCCCCAATTTAGTCATACCCTGAAATTCCCCAAATTTGAATTCCAAATTATTCATAACACTTCCCTGAATTAGTTTAAACAATCGAGTGAACCATATACAAACTCTAGCTCAATCCAAATCCAAATGCCCAAAACTGACNCCATACCCTGAAATTCCCCAAATTTGAATTCCAAATTATGCATAACACTTCCTTAAATTAGTTTAAACAATCGAGTGAACCATATACAAACTCTAGCTCAATCCAAATCCAAATGCCCAAAACTGACCAAAAGTTTAAATTCCCCCAAATTGACCTTCTAAATCAATTCAAAATCACTCAATTACTTTTCAAAACTCCTTATGACAATTATCCAAGTCAAATTGACCAATAAATTAAGCCAAATTTAAAGTCTAGCCAAACCCAAACTCAAATCCAAGCTCATGACATGATTTTTAAACCAAGCCATGCATGTAATCAAACTTAGCCAAATTGACCAACTCAAGCCTGCCACAACCAACATTTGGACCCTAAGAACCAACCTAGATCCATCTATCCCAACTTAGTTGAGCCATGAACTAAGGGTCCCCTAAATTAGGGGATCTCCTTCCAAAATTGGCTAAACCAAATAAATCTTTGCCATCAGCCATCTAGCAACCCAACTAATCACAATTAAGGCTTTGTCTGGCTCCCCTGAACCACCTAGCCACCACCTCACCTCTGGCTAACCACCCAAGTAGGCAAAAAAATCAAATCTGAGGGGAATCTTTCCCCTTTAAACCCAAAATTGAGCCCATCCATTGTGACACTTCTCCATTGGATGCCTGCGCTGCTCAACCCTCCACCTCAACCTTCTTGCACCAACCAATCAGAGTCTGAGGCCCTCGCCTTGACCATGGCTATAAGAGGCCCCATTTTTGGCCGACTCCCAAGTGTGCTTAATTTCCTAGGGAGACTCGCCAAAATCTTTCTAGAGCCTCTTTAAGCTTCCATAAGCTCAACCTAATCATCTCACAACTCTCCTCCTCACTACCTGAGCTCAATTTCATGGCTTTTTTGTCATTCCACCAAACACCACCAAAATCAAAATTAAAGTGCCTTTAAGCTTCATCAGAGCTTAAGAAGAAGTTCTTCACTTAAACCTCATCACTTTGAGCCCTCCAACCCACTGTTTGATCAAAGCCGCACCACCTGTTGGTTGANGTGAAATAAATTTCATGCTTATTTGATGCATTATTAATTAGTGTTAGAGGTTTTTGAACTTTCCATTCCTATTGACTCATCACCTTGAACCCAATTTTTTATATGTTGTAGCCTCTGTCTAGATGCACAATTTGAGCATTTTTCCAAAGACATAGGAGATTCATAGACAGATCTTAATTTTTCTAGAACAATTTGAGCATTTTTCCAAAGACATAGGAGATCTCTATACAGAGATCTTAATTTTCTAAGTTTTAATGCATTTTCTGTTCAAATAATTATAGAAAATTGCATGTAGTTTAGAAAATTCTACAAATATTCATTTTCTGTTCAAATAATTATAGAAAATTGCATGTGCTTTAGAAAATTCTACAAATATTCAGCACTTTCTGTTCAAATAATTATAGAAAATTGCATGTGCTTTAGAAAATTCTACAAATATTCATGTCTCATTCAAATAATTATAGAAAATAGAGATCTTAATTTTCTAAGTTTTTATGCATTTTCTATTCAAATAATTATAGAAAATTGCATATGCATTTTCTGTTCAAATAATTATAGAAAATTGCATGTAGTTTAGAAAATTCTACAAATATTCATTTTCTGTTCAAATAATTATAGAAAATTGCATGTGCTTTAGAAAATTCTACAAATATTCAGCACTTTCTGTTCAAATAATTATAGAAAATTGCATGTGCTTTAGAAAATTCTACAAATATTCATGTCTCATTCAAATAATTATAGAAAATATGTGGCTTAGAAAATTTTACAAAAATTCATATGAGTTTCCTATGGCCAGAGTAGTCTTACGAAATAATTTCATAATTTTTAAGAATTAAAACATCACTGTTTTGAGCAAACTCTAATTTGCTCCTTATGGTCAGAGTAGTCTTAAGAAATAATTTCATGATTTTTAAGAATCAAAACATCACTATTTTAAGCAAACCCAAATTTGCTTGAAACATTTAAATTGGAGAACATAAAGATAAAAATTATTTGATTTTGATTTTCCACTGTAGCTCATACGTCAGAGAACTCACCNCTAATGAGTCAGAGAAATCACCATAAAAATTTCAAGTCATTTGGATATCATTTAATATTTTTAATTGATTTTTAAAAGTAACCATCAAATTTGAAACTTAAATGATTTTGAAAAATTAAAATATAACTCCAAAAATTATGAAACTTAGTTTTTTGAGTTCTATGATATCATGGGGATTTAATAAAAATCAAAATATATTTAAAATAAAAACTTTATTTTAGGTTATTTTTAATTATTTTTAATAATTAAAAATAATAAAAAAATCATAAAATACTAAACTCATGAAAATATTTCGAAAATATTTCCTAAACACTTAGGAATCATTGGAATATTTTTCCAAGGTCTAAAAATAAAGATATCTATTTTTAAACCTTAAAATGATTTTTAAGGCTTAAAAATAGAATTTTCACCAAAATAATTCTAAAAAATCAAATAAAAATAAGAAAAATACAAAATAAATTTCTCTAGGTTCCTTGACCTCAGAGAAAGTTTCCAAAAATATAAAACATATTTTTCAACATATAAAATATTTTATTTTTATTAAAGTCCCCAAAACTTCAATCAATTTTAATAAATCACCGAAAATTCAAAAAATCATGAAATTTTGGGAAAATGACTTTATGGTCTAGAGATAATTTACATAAAAATTTGAAGTGATTAGGAGGTGTTGATCATCTTTTGGAATTTTCTTTTAAGATGCATATTTTTACATGAAAATAATTATATGAATTAAATTAAATTTTGAAAATCCACATTTTCTCCTCTGATGTCTTAATTGA
>JXCR01066799.1:24751-47778 GCA_002079205.1 Phalaenopsis hybrid cultivar
TTGATTGAGCCTCAACCTTAATTCTTGTGTTCATCCTTTGGGATAGATACAGGATTTGAGGTAAAGTGTTCTTTCATCTAAACTATGAAAATTATGGGGTCAGTTTGACTTCATCTTTTTTTTAAAACTTAACTTTTTGAATGTCCTTCCGAAGCGGGCAACGGAATTTCAATGCTGATGACCGACAGCTTCTTACGGGCAAACCCCACACCAAAAATAGTGTCGACACGCTCGTTTATTTAAATTATTGTCTACATGAGATCGCTCTGATCTCATATTTTCCAAAATTGAAATATTACTTTCCAAAATTATAATACTTATAACATCTTTGAATAATTAGATCCTTTCTTTGTTTATATAAAAAATAGGTCAACCCAAAAATAAGTCTTAGCTTCAGATAAAAATTTCCTCTTCTGTTGGTATGTCAATCCATGTGGTATAATATCACTAACAATAAAGTTCACAATGTCGGCATACCATGACACACACCACTCATTAATTTCTTTGTCTAAATCGAATAATTTTTTCAATGTCATGCATGGATAAATGATCAATAATTTGATTCTCAATTCCCTTCTTTTCTACTATTTCAAAGTCAAACTCTTGCATAAGAAGAATCCATCGCATCAACCATGGTTTTGCATCCTTCTTTTTCATTAAATATTTAATAGCAGAATGATCAGTATGCATAATACATTTTTTTTCAATTAAATATGATCTAAATTTATCAAAAGCATATATTATTTATAATAACTCTTTCTCAGTTGTGGTATACTTAATTTGAGCTTCATTAAGAGTTCTACTAGAATAGTAAATAACTTGAATATCTTATCTTGCTTTTGTTCTAAAACAACTCCAATAGCATAATCACTTGCATCACACATTAATTCAAAAGATTTTTCCCAATCTACTGAAATAATAATTGGTGCAGTGACTATTTTTTTTAATGGCTTAAAAGCTTTTATGCGCTCCTTATCAAAATTAAAAATTACATCTTTTTCAAGCAAATGGCTTGGAGGTTTAGTAATTTTTGAAAAGTCATAAATATATCGCCTGTAGAATTTAGCATGTCCTAAAAATCTCCAAATTTCCCTCACATTTATTGGGTGAGATAAATTAGCAATCACTAGAATTTTTACAGGATCTACTGCCAAACCTTTTTCTGACATATTATATCCTAAAAAAATTCCTCCTACTACCATAAATTATCATTTTTCCAAATTTAGGACTAAATTTGATTCTTCACGGTGCTTAAGAACTCTTGATAAATGTTTTAAACATGATTCAAATGAAGTTCCAAACACTAAAAAATCATCCAAAAAAACTTCAATTCCTCTTTGAATTAAATCACAGAAAATAACCATCATACATCTTTGAAAGCAGGGGTATTACATAAACCAAAGAGCATTCTTCTAAAAGCAAATGTACCATAAGGACTGGTAAAAATTGTTTTATCTTGATTCTTAGGAGCTATTTGTATTTGGTGATAACCAGTATATCCATCTAGAAAACAAAAGTATTTATGCTTAGCTAGTCTATCCAACATTTGATCTAAAAAGAGTAGTGGAAAATGATCTTTCCTAGTGACGATATTTAATTTTTTTTATAATCAATGCACATTATCCACCATGTGACTTTTTTTTATAGGTATTAACTTGTTTTGTTCATTTATAGTCACAACCACTCCTCAATTCTTAGGAACACAATGAATTTGACTAATCCATGCACATCTGAAATAGGGTAGATAATTTCAGCATCCAACCACTTTAAAATTTCTTTCTTAACAACTTCATTCATAATAGGATCTGGTTTTTCAGTTCTCTTCCATATGTATTCTATGCATACTATATGAAGGACTGATTCCATTAATATCAACAATTATCCATCCAAAGACTTTCTTATAATTCTTCAAAGTTTTCATTAAACTCTCTTCTTCTTCTATAGTTAAATTTGATGAAATTATAACCGGTAATGTTGAGGAATCACCTAAAAAGGCATATGTTAAATGCTTAGGAAGTAACTTCAACTAAAGTTCACGAGTTTTTTCAATTGATGGACAAAAAGATTTATCTTGTTCTGTCCTGTCCAAAACTTCATATCTTGTTCTGCTATTAAAGTAATAACATCTTTACTAATGAAGTTCTCATGAAATTCCTTTTCATATAATTTTTCTAAGCATCCTCATTATGAAGAATTACATTTACTCTTAAAATCAATAGGAAATTAAAACTCTTAAACCTGATTACTAGATATTCTTACATCCTTAGTTTTAACCTAGGTTATTAAAACTTTTTCTAAAGTCTTACTATTGTTTTTTAAAAAAAAACTATAGAAGTCCTTAAGTGATGCTCATTACCTTAAGTCATACTTTCTAAGTAGTAAAAGAGTTACTTGAGGATAAGTAACAGTTATGTTTGAGGGATTTTGATACACCTAAAAAATATTCAATTATAAATATATTTAAGGCTTATATTTGGTGATATTACACTTTAAAAAAATATATTTTCAAGTTTTATTGCAGGTATAATAAGTCTAGGCATTTAGAGCTTAAAGGAAGCAAAAAAAGATAAAATTTGGAGTCAAAAGGTAGCATTTTCAAAAATTGTACTAGCACCTAGGTGCCTAAGCGCCGGAATCCAGAGAATATGGTGCCTAGGATCCAAATTTCGGCACTTACGCGCTAGAGACTGTCATTTTCCCAAATGCAATGAATTTGGCCAGATTTTTAAGAAGGTGTGTGATCCCTAGATACTACAAATATATCTAGGGAGACACTTAGGAAGACTCTTGGGAAGTTTGTTCCTACATTATAAAAGAGTTTTTTAATTTTTGAAAAAGGGAGCGTGTGTAATCCCTAGATACTGCTAATATGCACAGTACAACAATAATTCAAATTATATTTCACTTATATTTCCTTACTTTGCAACAAAATCAAAAATTTGATCCTGAAGAAAAATAAGGATTTTAACTTTTAATTTATATATATATTGGCAAACTACGCAAGTATATGTATCGTTATCAAGTAATATATGACTTTTTGATTAAGACCTGTATATCGAACCCACATGGAGAATACACAATATGCACTATTGAACATCAAATTTTTTATTTTTAATAAAAAGATAATTAGATAAACTAAAGATGATTTTTGCAGTAACGAAAATTTAAATATTTTTGGTATTTTCAAAATTTTGATAGAACAATAAAAATTTAGAATGAAAACTAGAGTTTTAGTAGAAGAAAGCACTAAATATGAAAATATCTTTCTTCTTGTTATGAATAAGTAATAAGTATAGGAATTCTATTGTGTAAGTATGCAAATTGTGTTGTGCCAAATAAAAGCAATAATATTCTTTACCCTTACTAGAGATGCTATAAAGAACATTGGCTAATTTAAAGTTTATTTATGAAGACCAGCAGGGAAGATACTAGCTCTCACTCTAGAGTTCCCTTGATTCCCTCCACCTGGGGGCTAACAGGCTGAGCAGGGAATATACTAGCTCTCACTCTAGAGTTCCTTCGATTCCCTCCACCTGGGGGCTAACATCTCGTATCAGAACCTAAAATAAGAAACTAAGTTAGGGGTTTTAACCTGTCACTTTAAATTCATCTAACTCTATACCCTTTAATGAATACTTCCCTATTTATTTGCACTCAATCATATGAACTACATTCCCATTCAAGCAACCTCATGTGATTCTTTCCAATTGTTGACTAAGACAATATTAACCCGGTTCTTACATGTTCTCACAAAAAAGTTTAACATCTAGATTGGCCAAATCAAGAAGTAAATGAAGTGCATGGATTTAAATCATTACAACTTATTCCATCATTGAAGATCAATACTTTCTACAACTTCCATCCAAAACTTAATTACTTATCATTTTAAGAAGAAATATGAAGAAAACTACTCAGAATCCATGGAGAAAACAAAACTACACTTTAGTTTAAAAGAAGAAATCATTGTCAAACCAACAACAAATCTCAATTAAAACCAAAAGTAGTCTAAAAACAAAAAGATAAAAAACTTATCTTAAGTCCTCCACCAAACTCTTGAAGTTCCTTTGATTCTCTTCTCAATACAATCACTCATAATAAAATAACAAAAAGGATAAAGTAAAAGTAAAAGTGGTTCCTAAAATCTCTTTGAACTAACTCCCGAAATGAGAACGTTTAAAATTTTCCAATACTTTCAGGACCCTCAACACCTTTTTAGACCTTTTCAGGACTCCTTTCTAAGTCCTCACTTCTTTCTTTTATAATTTTCCAAAAGGTGCCTTGTTTTCTCTTCAAAATATGTCTAGATTTGATGTATTTTCCCAAGAGATGCATCCTTTCGTGATATTGTTTATCCATCCATGGTGGTTATAACCACCTATTAAGCCAATGGGTGCCTCAAAAACCTCTTCAAAATTCGCAGAAACCAAATTTATTTGTCCAATAACTGCCACTAACGCTTAAGCACGGGGCCTCTAGTGCTTAAGCGCGGGGCCTCTGGTACTTAGGCGTGGCCTTCTCTGTTTAACCAGTGCTTAAGTGATGGATCTGGCACTTAGGCGCGAAAACTCTTTTGCACATTTTTCACCTTTTTGCTCCAAATTTGATCCTTTTTCACTCCTTTAATCATTTTTACACTTTTTACCTATTATTGCAAGAAAAACACAAAATACCTTCCATTAAAGCGCAATATCTCAAAAATAGATATAAAAATGTGTCTAAAAACGCTATATATTTTAGGTGTATCAAAATCCCCCAAACTTAAAATGTTATTTGTCCTTAAGTGACAATTTAAAAACTAAATATGTATGATATGTATATAAGTTTCTTTAGGAGTTACTAAAATTTTGATTTAAAAATATAGCAGTCTAATTTAGAAAAATAACAGTCTAATTTAGACAAAATATTCAATAAATGAGACCAACTTAAAGTTTAGAAATTCTTAATGTTAAGAAATATTAAAATATGAGTTTCTATCTACTTCAGAAATATATTGTAGATTTTTCAAATTTAGAATTTAGTTCTTTTATTATCTTCACTTAAAAATTTTCATTAAAAATAATTTTACATACTATACTATATCTATAAGTGTAAGGGTTTCTTAAGTCTTATCCTTTAAAAAGATCAAATGTAGAACCAATTTTTGATTAACCACTAATCCTCAAGCTTCTCCTTCATGATGTTTTTTTTTTATCTTTTTCTTTTTCTTTTCTTTCTTTTTTTTCTTTTCTTTTTCTTTTCTTTCTTTTTTTTTTCTTTTCTTTGTCTTTTTCAGGAATGGATTATTATATCTGGATAGGCCTTTAATGATTTTGAATTCTACTTCTCTTTTCCTAAAGTAAAGTCTTGATATAGGTCTTTTACTTATAAATATAATAATAATTTTGAAAATTATTTTAATAAAAGAAATTTAAGTGTTAAAAATAATAGTCTAAATTATGTAAATTTTTAAAAAATATAATTTTTCTTACTAAAGATAGTTACTTATATTAATAATTTTTTCATCTAAAAACATTTTAACTTAAAGTTTTCCTTCATTACTAAAAAATTTAACTAAATTTTCTATATCATTTCTAAAATCAAATTTTACTTCCCTAATATAACTTAATATACATAATCAATTTTTTTTCTTTTTAAATCAAATTCACTTGTAGCACATTTGAGAACAAATAAAATTTCAGTTTTGAAAATATTTTTCATCCCCCCAAACTTAAATTTTTAACAAATTAAACAGTTTAACATCATATATATATAAGCAAAAATGAAAATTTAAAATAACATACTAGCCGGAATTTTTAAACCCTAATGATACAAGAATAAAACTGAAAACAGGAGCAGAATTAATTTTTGATCAAATTTTCTATATTTTTATTTTAATTTAACATGTAGAGATTCAATGGACTTCTAAGAAGTGGGTATAAACATAAAAGTAAACTAACACACTAACTTCATTTCACGATCTCAGCATAAAAAAAACAAACTAACATAATAAAAGAAAAATACAGAGTAGCAGTTTCAGAAATTCAAAATTAAGAACTAAGTTAGCTAGATTTTTAAACTTTTTAAAAGAAATAGAATCAAGTTCAATCCTAATCTATCTAAAATAGTATTAAACACACATCAATAGTTACTACCCTAGAATGTTAAAATAGGCCACTAACAAAACACAACATCACAATAACAATATAAAAGGTCCCAAACATAACATAGTACATAGTCCAAATCAACACAAAACAAATGTAGCAGTACTACATCACATGTCTTCAACATAAACAAACATAAAAATATCTCAATCCTACTCCTCATCCTCAGAATCATCACTATACCACTTTTCTGCAGGCTCGTAATTAGGATATCGAGGATATGGAGGAAATTGCACTCCTGGGTCACCTTTAATCAGGCTCTCCAAAGATGAGTGGAATTTCTCTTCATAATCACTCTTTCTCCTATTATACTTATCAGCATGATCTGCAAAATGCTCTAAACTTTATACCTTATCAGCGGTAAAATTGATATTATCCATCATCTTCTTTAATAACTCATCTCGGGTATCAGTAGACTCGCCTTGAGATGTAGAAGCATGTAAGGTAGATGGTCTAGATGTAGAAGCAGCAGATGTCTCCATTCCATAGCTTCTGAAAATCCTCCTCTCTAGCCAAAAATTGAATGCTCAAAATAAGTCTTCACATTCACCTTAGTGATGGGCTTTAAAGGCAATAACACTTCCTCCCAGCTATCATATTTAACTCCAACCTGCTCACACAAAGAAAAGATTAAGGAAGCAAATCTCAGACCTGTAGTTGTAACAGCTGTAGCAGAATTGATGATAGCTCGATAGCTCAAAGCTCTAATGTTGATGAGCTTTCCCTCTTGAATATAATACTTCAACGTCGCTCTTTCTCTGGTCACTTCACTGGGATGATTGGTCGGAAGCAGACGAGAAGAAATGAAATAATGTCAAGCCTTTGAAGGTTATCTTCCAAAGTCCTCTCCCAACAGTGAAGTAAGAAATAATCTTGTCTACTTCTGCATCAGTAGGACTATAATTTTCATAAAAACATAACGTATCCAGTGGTAAATGGTAGAACAAGTTGATTACCTATGGCAAAAAAGGTATTAACTTCCCTCGAACCATGGCTCGATTTTCTTCAGCTTCAGGGAGATTTGCAAAGAACTCCCTCACAATAGATATAACTGCTACAACAAAGAAACAATAGAACTGTTCCCACTATTGGCAAACAATTAAATCTTCAACGTCTCCACCCAGATTTCTAAAACATCACTCCTGAATCAGTTTGCGTGATTGCAACCCAGCACTATACTGATCTTGAGCTTTTGAACTATCAAATTTAATCGAATCGAAAGGGGCTTTGCCTTTGCTCCTCTTCATTCTTGGTGCCATTCTACAAATTTGATAAATTCCAACAATAACTTCAAAAATCAAGTGTAAATTACTAAATTAAACATCCAAAAGCACAAACTAAACTTCCCATGCAATTTCCATAGATTTTCCTCATTTTTCACCATGAATAGTGAATTTTTGAATTTCTCCAGATGTGGCACTTAAGCGCCAGTGCACGATTTTCAAAAATTTCAAATTAAAGTAAAATGCACTATTTGCCTAAGTAAGCCACCCTTAAATGGTCTCATAGTACTTAAATGACTATTTTCAACTTCCTCTAACTCTCCTTTATCTCAAAATTTTCCTTAATAACTATTTCAATTTGTGGCTAAAACAACACAAAATTTCACACAAACAAGCTTATATTAATTTGCAAATGAGTACAAATACATTTAAACACTTAGTTCTCATTCCAAATAGTATTGGATGAGAAAATTTTTCTAAATACAAACACTTAACAATCTTTCACAATTAAACGCCTATGTAACACAAACACTAAAAGAAAGTCTTAACATTAAAACAATTAAAGACAACGACTTTAAACACACAAAAACATAGAACTTAATTTCATTCTTCTTTAGAAGGCACAAATTCAGGTCTTTCATTAGTCTTTCCTGGGGCAACTGGAATATAAAGTTGATAAAATAGACGGTGTTGACGTGCTCTGGTGCAATCTTCTTCAATCCAATTTTGCTTAAGAAACATCTCCTTATACACTTCCTCTATACAACTAGTGTGGCTAAATTGTATTTTCAATTGCCATCCAATATGCTCAAGATGTGCATGAATCTCCAATACCTTAGTCTCTAGTACAGACATGGTATTTTCAATTTTATTGATCTTCTCTGATATACCTTCAATACTAACGTCTAAGAAACCATTATACATCTCTTGTGCACTTTGACTAATGAATTTTTTCCTCATGGTCTCTTTCTTCTTCTTCAAATCCATCTTCCATGGAGACATCATCGTAAAATCTCTCTCTCTTAGACTTTAGGGCTAGAAATGAACTAGGGTGAAATTCCTTCACTAAACCCTTCTATTTATAGGCCTAAATCCTTCCAATAACTTCTAGACACGTTTATAAACTGCCTTGAAACATTTTTACAAACTTCTAGGTAATTTTTTCTTCTAGAATAGTAATTTCGCACGTGTTTTTAAACTGCCGCGCTTAAGCGCTAGTGTACATTTTTGCACTAGTCAACTTAACGTCCAAATTCTCATTTTAACATATTTAGATCACTAAATAAAGTCTTAAAATCAATACTAACACATAATAGTCCCAAAAATACTATCCCAAATTTTTTTAATCACACATAAAGCAACAATCAAAATAAAAACACACTCATAACTATGGGTTGCCTCCCACAAAGTACTTTGTTTTACGTCGTCAGCCTGACATAACCAGTGCTTACTCAGGTTAACCCAACATCATTGCATCATTAAACTTATGTTGATCCCCTAAAAAATAAATTTTTAGTCTATATCTATTAACTTTAAATATTTTCTCAGACTTAGGATCTTTAATATCCATAGCTCCATAAGGATAAACTTTAATCACAATAAATGGGCCATCCACCTAAACTTAAGTTTGCCTAGAAATTATCTTAACCTTGAATTATATAGCAAAACTTGTTGCCCTGTCTAAAAATTTTTAGTAAGAAGCCTTCAATCATGCCACATCTTCGTCTTTTCTTTATAAATTTTGGCACTTTCATAAGATTCATTTCTTATCTCTTCAAGGTCATTTAATTATAACAATTTTTTCACACCAGCATCTTTTAAATTATGATTTAACTCTTTAATTGTTAAATATGCCTTATGCTCAAGTTCAACTGGTAAGTGACATGCTTTTTCAAATATTAACCTATATGGGGACATTCCTATAGGAGTTCTGTGTGCAGTTCTGTAAGCCCACAAAACATAGTCAACTTTGACTGACCAATCCATTTTTATTGGATTCACAAATTTTTTCATAACTCTTTTAATTTTCTGATTGGATAATTCAGCCAAACTACTTGTTTGAGGATGATAAGCAGTAGCAATCCTATGATTTATATGATATTTCTTTAATAACTTTTTTATAATGGAATTTCTGAAATGACTTCCCCCATTAGTAATGATAACTCTCAGCATCCCAAATCTACAAAATATTCAGTTTTAAAAAAATATTGCAACACTTTGAGCATCACATTTAGGTAAAGCAACATCTTCTATACATTTGGATACATAGTTCGCTGCTAACAGAATATATAAATTTCTGAAAGATAGTATAAATGGTCTCACGAAATCTAATCCCCAAACATCAAATATTTCAACTTCTAGCATATAATTGAGGGGCATCTCATTTCTTCTAGAAATATTTCCTACTCTTTGACATCTATCACAGGTTTTGATATTAGCATTAATATCTCTAAAAATTGTAGGCCAATAAAATCCAAAATGTAAAATTTTTTATGTTGTTTTATCAACAACAAAATGTCCCTCAAATTCAAAATTATGACATTTTTGGATAATCTCATAAGTTTCTTCTAATGGTACACATCTTTGAATCAAAATCAGAATTATTACATTTTTGGATAATTTCATAAGTTTCTTCTAATGGTACACATCTTCGAATAATCAGATCCTTCCCTTATTTTATATAAAATGGGTCATCCCAAAAATAAGTGCTTAGCTTCAGAAATAAATTTCCTCATTTATTGGTATGTCATTCCATTGGGTTTAAGATCACTAACAATATAGTTCACAATGTCTTCTGTTGGCATGTCATTCCATAAGGTATAATATCGCTAACAATAAAGTTCACAATGTCTGCATACCACAGAATACGTCACTCATTAATAGTGAACAATTTTTCATTTGGAAATTGTTCATTAATTTCATTTTCAAAACAAAGTGGTTTTTCTAATTCAAGCCTGGACAAATGATCAGCAATTTGAATTTCAATCCCTTTCCAATCTACTATTACAAAATCAAATTCTTGCAAAAGAAGAATCCATCTTATAAGTCTAGGTTTAACATCCTTTTTTTTCATTAAGCACTTAATAGCAGAATGAACTGTATGTACTATACAATGAGTTCCAATCAAATATGATCTAAATTTATCAAAGGCATATACTGTAGCAGAATGATCCGTATGCACTATACAATGAGTTCCAATCAAATATGATCTAAATTTATCAAAGGGTAGAATGATTTGTATGCACTACACAATTAGTTCCAATTAAATATGATCTAAATTTATCAAAAGCATATACTATTGTTAATAACTCTTTTTCAGTTGTTGTATATTAATTTTAGTTTTATTAAGAGTTTTACTAGCATAGTAAATAACTTTGAAAATTTTATCATATCTGTGTTTCATTAAGAGTTTTACTAGCATAATAAATAACTTTGAAAAGTTTATCGTATCTTTGTCCTAAAAAAGCTCTAATAGTATAATCACTAGCATCACACATTAATTCAAAAGGTTTTTCCCAGTTTGTTGAAACTATAATTGGTGCAGTGATTAGTTTTTCTTTTAATAACTTAAAATCTTTTAGGCATTCCTCATCAAAATTAAAAATTACATCTTTCTCCAATAAATGACATAAAGGCTTAGCAATCTTTGAAAAGTCTTTAATATATCGTCTGTAGAATCCAGCATGTCCACTCCTAATTTTACTTAGATTTGTTGGATAAGGTAAATTAGAGATCACTTTAATTTTAGCAGCATCTACTTCCATATCATTTTCTGATATTTGATGTCCTAATACAATTCCTCGTGCTACCATAAATTGACATTTTTCACAGTTAAGGACAAAATTTGTTTCTTCACAGCTCTTAAGAACTTTGGATAAATGTTTTAAACATGAGTCAAATGAAGTTCCAAACACTAAAAAGTCATCCATGAATACTTCAATCTCTTTTTCAATTAAATCACAAAAAATTGCCATAATACATCTTTGAAATGTAGCAGACATTACATAAACTAAAGGGCATTCTTCTAAAAGCAAAAGTACCAAAAGAAGTTGTGAACACTGTTTTCTCCTGATCCTTAGGAGATATTTGAATTTGGTGATAACCTGTATATCCATCCAGAAAATAAAAGTATTTATGCCCAACTAGTCTATCCAGCATTTGCTCTAGAAAGGGTAATGGAAAATGATCTTTCCTAGTGGCAAGATTTAATTTTTTATAATCAATTCATATTTGCCACCCTGTAACTTGTCTAGTAGGTATTAACTCATTTTGTTCATTTCTAGTTACAGTTACTCCTCCTTTCTTAGGAACCCAATGAATTAGACTAACCCATTCACGATCTGAAATAGGGTTGATAATTCCAGCATCTAACTACTTTAAAATTTCTTTCTTTACAACTTCTTTCATAACAGGATTCAATCACCTTTGCGGATCAGTCCTGGGTTTGCATTTCTCTTCCATATGAATTCTATGCATAAAAATTGAATGACTTATTTCTTTAATATCAACAATTGTCCATCCAAAGGCTTTCTTAAATTTTTTTAGAATTTTGATCAAGCTTTCTTCTTCTTCCATCACTCATTTTGAGAAAATTATAACTGGTGAAGTAGAGGAATCTCCAAAAAAGTCATATTTTAAATGATCATGAAGTAACTCCAACTCTAGTTCTAGAGGTTTTTCCATAGATAGACAGAATGATATATCTTTGTCTATCGTGTCCAAAACTTCAAAACTTTCTCGAACATAGTTTGAATTTTCCTTAAAAAAGATCTTCACATTGATTTAATTTCTCTTCTTGCTCGTGTTCCAAATCTTTTTCTTTAGATTTTTCTTCAGAAGTAGTTCTAAAATGGCAATCACTTTGATATCTTATAACATTCATCCTATTAAATTCATTATCTTTGCCTTTTGCAGGGTATTTCATTGATTTTGAAATGTTAAAAGTAACAGTTTGATCATTGACGCGCATTGTTAATTTCCCTTTCTGCACATCTATTATTGCTCTTCCTGTGGCTAGGAAATGTCTCCCCAAAATGATAGGCACCTTTTTACTTCTTCCATATCTAGCACAATAAAATCATCAGGAAAGATAAATTGATCTACTTTCACTAGAACATATTCTATAACTCCTTTAGGGTATGTTATCGAACGATCAGCTAACTGCAGAGTTACAGTAGTAGAGGTCTTTAAAATATTGATAATGCCAAAAGGTTAATGTTTGCACCTAAATCTTATAAAGCTTTCCAATAAAATCTGTCTCCTATTGCAAATGGAATTGTAAAGCTACCAGGATCTTTCAGCTTTTCAGGAAGCTTCTTCTGAATTATCGCACTGCACTCCTCACTAAGTGCAATAGTCTCATTATCTTCAAACTTCATTTTTCTGTTGAGAATATCCTTTATAAAATTTGCATAGCTCAACATTTGTTCTAAGGCTTCAATAAATTGAATATTAATTATAAGCTTCTTAAATATTTCTAAAAATTTTGAAAATTATTTATCCAACTTCTGTTGTTGAAGTCTCTGAGGAAATGGAGGTGGTGGTTTTTTCAAATCAATTTTTAGTGGATAAATATGTCTCTTAGAATCTTTTGGAGTGTCCTCTTTTGATTCTTCAATTTCTTCTCTCTCTACTTTAATTTCTTATTGAACCCGACCATCCAACTCTCTTCCACTTGTAAGTTGAACTGCTTTTACTTGTTATTTATTCTAATCTTTTGGATTTTATTCAGTACTACTAGGAAGTGTTCCTTGGGATCCATTACTTAATGAATTTGCTATTTGCCTAAGTTGATTCTCAATATTTCTAATTGTAGCTCCTTAACTTTGTAACGAATTTACAATTTGTCCAAGTTGATTCTCAATATTTCTAATTGTAGCTCCTTGACTTTGTAACTGATTTACCCAAGTTGATTCTCAATATTTCTAATTGTAGCTCATTGACTTTGTAATTGATTTCCCATTTGAACAACTTCTTCTCCTTAAAATGTGTATTACTATTGAAACCTAGAGGATAAGTAGATCTATAATTATTATTTCCTTGGTTGTCTTAGTTGCCTAATGGGTTTCCATTGCTGATTATTTTCACCCGAATTGTTATTCTAGTTAAAGTTGGGATGGTTCTTCCAAGGTTATAATAATTTGAATATGGGTTATTCTTCTTATTATTTATGACATTCAAAGTTTCTAATGATGATTGAGAATCTATCATTTGGCCTAATAAATTCTCTTCAATCATGGAAATTGGTTAAGAAAAATTCATTCCAAATTGGTCTAACTTCTTGAAATTGCAGCAACTTGATTTGCTAACATGGTTAATGCATTAGTTTCATGAATATTGGCTACTTTCTTAGGATTTACCCTCTTAGAAGGCCATTTAAAATTATTGGTAGTCATTTCTTCAACTAAAGCATAAGCCTCATGAAATGATTTTGACATCAATGAACCACAAGTAGCGACATCGATAATTGATCAAAGAGATCCAACTAATTCATTATAAAAAGTTTAAACTATTAACCAATCTGGTATAACATGGTGTGGAAACTTTCTTAAGAGTTCTTTAAATCTTTCACATGCTTCATAAATAGATTCCCCTTCAAAATGATTAAAACATGTAATATCATTTCTAAGCTTTGCAGTTTTTAATAGTGGAAAATATTTAGCAAGGAATTTTTACGTTAAATCTCCCTAATTTCTGATAGATCCAGATGTTAAGGAATTCAACCACAGTGAGAAAGGAAATAACCTAAGTCTTATGGCATCATCTGATATACCATCGTATTTAGCACATAATTCTAGAAAATTAGCAAGATATAAATTTGGATCTTCAGTTGGTGATCCCCCAAACAGATTATTTGATATCATTTGGATAATAGCAGGTTTAAGCTCAAATAAATTAGCCACTACAATAGGTTTTTGAATACTACAATGAAGTTCATCTACAGTAGGGTTGACATAATTAACTTCTACAGTAGGTTTTTGAATACTACAATGAAGTTCATCTACAGTAGGGTTGGCATAATCTCCTTGAAGATCTAAGCTCTTGATGAATTTCAGCATTTTGATTATTTTAGTTTGTCATTTATGTAATTTTTTTGGGTTTCAAAATTTATAATTACTTTTAGTTTTTCTGATTTTTCTAATTGTTCTTTCTAATTCAGAATCGTAGGGCACTAGCCCTTCAGAACCTGAACTATTCATACACTGACATATAATAAAATAAAATAAAATAAATAAAACAAAAGAAGATAAGATAAGTTAACTCAAAGTTTAAATAAGACTTTCTAAAAATAGAAATTTGCTTTTAAAATCAGTTTCTCCCCAGCAACGGCGCCAAAACTTAATCCCTAGTACTGCTAATATGCACAATACAACAATAATTCAGATTATATTTCACTTATATTTCCTTACTTTGCAACAAAACCAAAAACTTGATCTTGAAGAAATAAGAATTTTAACTTTTAATTTATATATATTCAGATACTACGCAAGTATACGTATCATTATCAATTAATATAGGACTTTTTGATTAAGCCTGAATATCGAACCCACGCGGAGAATACGCAATATGCACAATTGAACAACAAAATTTCTATTTTTAATAAAAAGACAATTATCTAAACTAAAGATGATTTTTGCAGTAATGAAAATTATCTTTTGTATTTTTAATATTTTGATATAACAACAACAATTAAAAAGATAAATAAAGATTTTGTAGAAGAAAAACACTAAATATGAAAATATTTTTCTTGTTATGAATCAATAATAAGTATAGGGATTCTATTGTGGAAGTATACAAATTGTGTTGTGTCAAATAGGAGCAACAATATTTTTTACCCTTACTAGAGATGTTATAAAGAGCATTGACAAATTTAAAGTTTGAATAGTTCTGAAGACCGGCTAGGCAGGGAAGATACTAGCTCTCACTCTAGAGTTCCCTTGATTCCCTCTACCTGGGGGCTAACATCTCGTATCGGAACCTAAAACAATAAACCAAGTTGAGAGCTTTAAAGTCCTCTAACTCTACACCCTTCTATGAATATTTTCCTATTTATTTGCACTCAATCATATGAACTACATTCTCATTCATACAACCTCATTCGATTCTTTCTAATTGTTGACTGAGACAATACCAGTCCGGTTCTTACATGTTCTCACAATAAATTTTAACCAATTGTTGACTTAGACAATACCAGCCCGGTTCTTACATGTTCTCACAACAAATTTTAACATCAATTATTGACTGAGACAATACTAGCCCAATTCTTACATGTTCTCACAACAAATTTTAACATATTGATTGACTAAATCAAGAAGTAAATGAAGTGCATGGATTTAAATCATTACAACTTCTTCCATCATTGAAGATCAATACTTTCAACAACTTCCATCCAAAATTTAATTACTTATCATTTTAAGAAGAAAGATAAAGAAAACTACTCAGAATCCATGAAGAAAACAAAACCACACTTTAGTTTAAAAGAAGAAATCATTGTCAAACCAACAACAAGTCTCAATTTAAACCAAAAGTAGTCTCAAAACAAAAAGATAAAAACTTATCTCAAGTCCTCGACCAAACTCTTAAATTTCCTTTGATTCTCTTCTCTTTACAATCACTCATAATAAAATAACAAAAAGGATAAAATAAAAGTAAAAGTGGTGCCTGTAAATCTCTATAAACTAACTCCCAAAATGAGAACTTTTAAAACTTTCCAATACTTTCAGGACCCCCAACACCTTTTCGGACCTTTTTAGCACTCTTTTCTAAGTCCTCTCTTCTTTCTTTTATAATTTTCCAAAAGGTGCCTTGGTTTCTCTTCAAAATATGTCTAGATTTCAATCTATTTCTCCAAGAGATGCATCCTTTCGTGATAATTTTCGTCCATGGTGCTTATAATCACCAATTAAGCTAATGGGTGCCTCAAAAAGCTCTTCAAAATTTGTAGAAACTGAATTTACTCATCCAATAACTGCCACTGGCGCTTAAGCGCACGGCCTCTGACGCTTAGGTGTGACCTTCTCTGTTTAAGTGGCATTTAAGCGCTAGATCTGGTGCTTAGGTGCCAAAATTCTTTTGCACATTTTTCACATTTTTGCTCCAAATTTGATCCTTTTTCACTCCTTTATGTATTTTTACCCTTTTTACCTGTATCTGTAAGAAAAACACAAAAATATTTTCCATTAAAGCTCAATACCTCAAAAATAGATATAAAAATGTGTTTAAAAACACTATATATTTTAGGTGTATCGGTGTGTGTATCAAGTGAGTGTGAGAGTTTGGAGATTGTTATAGAAGACCTTAATTAAGTGTTGTAAGAAGAGAAGAAGAGTGAGAGATTTCTTCTTCATTACATTTCTAAGAGAGAATTGAGTGTTATTGTAAAGTGAGAAACTGATTCAAAGGAAATTTAAGGGATTTGCATGGCGAGGAGATCGAGTTAAGTTGTTTTACTTTACCTTTTTTTGTTCCTAAACTTATTTTTTATGTATAAAATGCATGTTTTGTTGTTTCTTCCTCATGAATTCTGAGTAGTTTTTTTTCCTCCTCCCTACAAAGAGATATAGTCATGTGAAGAATCAAGATTGTTGTGTATTATTTTAATTTCATAATTATGATGATTCAAACTTTGAACTTCATTTACTTTTCAATCTCGCCAATTGAATCGTTAAATTTTGTTGTGAGACATACTATACAAGAGGGTTATGTCTTCTACAACAAAGTAAGAATCACATTCAATTTCATGGATGAGAATGTAGTCCATGTAGTTGAGTAAAAATAAATAAGGAAATATTCATTTATGGGCATAAAATTGGATATTTAAAGGTGACAGACTAAAATCCTCAATTTGGTCTTGGAGCTTTGAAACTAAAGCAAGATGTTAGCCCTCAGTCAAGGGGAACATGAGAACTCTAGAGTGAGAGTCAGTATCTTCCCAGCCTAACCGCAAATTTAGGGACCAAATACTAGATTAGCCAATGCTCTGTGTCGCTTTTAAAAAAGATAAATAATATAATTGCTCCTATTTGGCAAAATAAAAATTTCTACAATTTGATAATTTACTGACTATAACCTCATTGTGAGGGGAAAGATACTTTCTTATTTTTGAACTCTTTATCACAAAACTTAGTTTAGTTTTAGTAAATTTAACTTTGAAGTTTAGAGATTAGTGATGTAAACGTAGTTTCATGAGCGACATTAAACAAAATTTGACCTGCTTTCTTACTTAAGTTTTCTAAATTTTGAATATCGTGTCTTTGTGTTATTACCATAAGAATTTCAACCTCCCTGTGGGATCGATACTTGAGAATCCATTAGAGCCCTTTATTACTTAAGCGATACGTATAGTTTCGTTTGCAACCTAGCGGCGATTTGAATTTACACCTTAATTCACTAGGAGTGACGTCTTTAAATATTTTTAAAAAGAAAAATGATTATACTGAAGTTAATTTTATTGTGATTGATTTGCATGTTTCTAGTATAGCTGACGTGTGTATTGTGGTGTTGAAAAACATTTATAGTGCTCACAAATTCCCTGCATTAATATGACTCTACATTATTTTTTTACCATTCATTCAATTAACATATTTTCATCCTCATCATCCATGTCGATGACATCGTTCTCAATGATAACAAGTTTCTAGCCATGAAGTTTCTCAAGGTAAAATTCATAGGCTTTTTTGAGATAAGTCTTGGATTCCCTCTGATATTTCTTAAGCATTGAAGTATCTCTGCACTCATTGCATTTACCTTTCCTAATGCAAATATGTACAAATTTACTGATTGAGACTAATCCACTTCTTTGTAAACTAGTTCCTATTGTCATTCTGGTGAACACAATACAATACCAATGCCTCATTAGTGAGCTCATTTATCCTGTCCATATGTGTCCGAACATTTATCACACGGTTGGTGTTGTATGTCTATTTATGCATGACCCCTACGAGCACCATCTCTTATCTGTCCATCAAATCCTTTACTAATTAAAAAGGCACATTGAGCTCAAGGTTGTTCACTCATCACACACTCACTTTATTGTGGTTTACATAGATGTTGATTGGGTCGAGTCCATCCATGATCGACATTCTACCTCAGGTTATTGCTCATTTGTTTGGGGAAACCCTATCATTTAAAAAAGTAATAAATAATCCATGGCTACCCGAATTAGTGCTAAACAATGTTTTATTCTCTTTTAACATCTATAATGCATTCGTAGGTACTATTTCCTTTGGTTTCTTTGAGCATCCTGTATGGATTACCCTCATTGACCTTACACTCATTGTGGTGTCCATTTTGTATTCTCCTATGATGAAGAGGAGTCCTGCATAAGAGTTAGCTCTTACCATGGTAACCCATGTTGGAGAACCCACTAAAAAAATTTCGATGCGCAGTGATGATCTGTTGTAGCTTGTTTTTAACTTTTTCAGATTGTCAGTTTTTCGTACTGTGTTCTTGAGGCTTTTGTTGCTTACGGTGCTTGATTTACAAGACAGTTTAGTGGTTACTACTTCCACACCACTTTTTGTCCCAACTTCTGCTATCCATGGTCCCTCTGATGACCCCCTGCCCGAAAATGGTTGGAAATAGCCAATGGTCCCAGAACATGTTGCTATGGTCTCAATGGCAGAGTCCCATTTCTGTTCAGGTCTTTACACCTACTGAGATTTCTGTCTAAGCGAAATCCCAGATTCCTTGACTGAGAATCCCTTCTTTTTTCCCTCTAGTTATGAGGACCACATCCCTACCAGGCTTGTTAGGAGGCATCCTCCATCACATGACCAATGCCATCTTAAGACTACAATCTAGATTGGCATTGCCACCATAAGGCTTATAACAAGGAAGATCATGCAGGAAATTTTCTCCTTAACTAAAATTGGTCCAATTTTTTAGGAGAAGTTCCTCGCCTAAATATCTGACACATCCGAGTGAGTTATGAAACAATTCCGTTAATACCTATTGACCTCACTTTTTGTTGAGGTCTAATCTTTCTTCCTTAGAAGTATATGATCTAGCCATAGGACTTTCTTGTTGACTATCCTAGAGAACTACTGATGGAACTCTAACCCATTAGAAATTCTAAATGCCTTTTTGCCCCCTTGAAGTTCCACATGTTGGTTCTAACATCTAGCACTTAGTAGGTGGAGCTAACATGGGGAAGCTCAAGAAGAGTCCCCATAGGATTGTTTTGCCTTAAGGTTAACCCTGGGTGGTGTGGTCTTGGTTAGACTTGCACAAACACACTTAAAACTCTCACTTTCACTCAAAACCTAAACTCTTGACCAAACGTGCGTAGCTTGATCCCCTACTATTTTGGAAACTCATGTGGATGGTCCCCCAAACCCTTAGCCTTAAGCTAGGGTTTGGCAAAGACCAACACATGGAGGATCCAAAATGGAATCTCCCTTGGTCTCATGGCACCATAATGGCAATTTTTATGGTTAGCATCTTCAATTGATCCCATTCTACCCAAATTCCTAATTTTGGCCTTTAGCCTCCAAACTTTTCCAAAATTACCAAATTGCCCCTAGAGCCCAAAATTTTCAAAAATTACCTAAATTGTCAAATTTTGTCCAAAAGTCATCTCAAATCATTTCCAATCACACAAATTGCCCAAAATACCCCAGAATTCCCAAATTACCCCTAATTTTCCCAAAATTACCAAAATGCCCCTCATGGCCCAAAAATTCTCAAAACTTTCAAAATAATTCCAAACACTCCTAAAACTAATCCTAGTAATCCATTAGGCCCAATTTGACCAAATTGGCCAATGTTGATTAAAATCCCAATTTTATCCCTATATGTCTAAAAGTTTCCAAATCACCCTCAATTTCCACCAAATTGATTTGAAATTTCCTCAATTTCAAATATAAACTCAATTTCATCATGTCAATGACCAATTGAAAACAAATTTAAGCCCAATTGATTTCAATTTCATATTTAAATTCCAAGCCCAATTTAAACCCCCAATTTTTCCATAAACCAAAATCCCATTAAATTGAACTCCTTAACCTATCCAACTTTCCCAATTTTGGATTCTAAATTCTTTATGACATTCCCCTATATCAAATTGAAATGTCAATTGGCCTTGAACTAGCCTATAGCCTAGCACAAATTCAACTTAAACCAAAATCCTCAATTTTACCCCAAACTTCAAATTCCTCCAAATTAAACCCCATAGCCTCTCAATTGTCACTCAAGTGATTCCAAAATTCCTTATATCAATATTCTATGCAAAATTTAACTTCCAATTGATGCTAATCCAAGCTGTAGCTCCAAGCAAAGTCCCAAAATTTGAACCCAAACCCTAATTCCTCTTGGAGCCACTCTATTCAACCCATCTTGGAGCACCCCAGCTTCCATTTGAACCCTAAGAACCAACCTAGATCGTCTTATCCCACTCTAGAGGTGCCATGGACCAAGGTTCCCATGATTTAGTGGATTCCTTCCCACTTTCGGCCAAATGACCTAAGCTTAAGCTCAATTGATTGAACTTCAATCTTGATCACCTTTAAACCTCCCCATTTGTTCCTTGAGCCGTCTAGCCACCTCCCCTAACCTGACCGACCAGCCTAGTAGCCAGAAAACCCAAAATAGAGGAGTTCTCCCCATCTAACAAGGCAAATTTACACGCATCCAATGTGGCTCACCCCCATTGGTTTCTGGTGTCTTTCAACCCTTCACCTAAGATCCTTTCTCCACACCCTAGCTTGGCCAATTCAGCCCTATGTTCCCCTCTATTTAAACTACCCCTCTCATGACCATGGAGAGAGAGTTGTCAATTGCTTGGGGAGAGCCTTCTAAATTTCTCACAGAGCTTCCCTCAGCCTTCTAGAGCTCAATCCCACCATTTCCAGCCAGTGAAACCCACTGTCTAAGCTAAATTTGATCACCCAAACCCTGGGCTTTTTCTTTCACTATATTAAACTCCACCAAAGCTCAAATTAAACCATCCTTGAGCTTCCTACAACCAAAAGAGGAAGTTCCCCATCAAAACCCTTCTTTTTTTAGCCCTCTAACCCACTCTTAGACCAAGGCCGCACCACATGTTGGTCAAACTCCTACCTAGACCTTATACCTGAGCAAGGTAAAAATTCAAGGAGGTTTGTTGGACTACAGAGAAGCTTCCAAAAGCACACAATTGAGGCCTCACCTCTTGGACAAAGGTATAATTCAAAATCCCTAATTTGAGCCTTGGTTTCATTGATTATGAAGAGAACGTGTATTTCAAACGTATGTAACCATATAGATAGGCTCTTCTTGAGTATATGAAGTAGTAAGAACAAACCCCATGTGATTTGGTTGACTATCAAATCAGATTTTAGGGTTTTAGTATGGACGGTACTCAGTTTAGAATAGATAGGGATGATGAACGGATGTCGTCCATTCGCGTGTTTATTGATCAAACGACGGAGGAAGCGTCAAACGAGAAATCTATTCAAAAAGTGTGAGTCAAGGAAGGCGACATCAAATGGGAGTACGTCGTGTGGAGTTTCAGAACTGTCGAGGATCCAGTTAGCGTCGCGTGGATAAGTAGAAAAATCAGGTATTTTTTTTAATTAAATACAAAAAATTTAAAATTCATAACTTGGTGTAGAAAAATCATAAAAATAAAATAAAAATACGCTCTTGCTCAATGAACACAAGAGAATATTATGAATTATAAATACAAATTATTTGACATGTATTATTTTTAATTAATTAAATACTCTATTTCTTATTTTAATTTTAACTAACTAAATAATACTCACCATAGCTTGGATTCTTAGGAGTTTGTTCCTCATGACAGTAGGGATGTTCTCTGTTTTTTGCCAAAGTCACAGAACATCTCTAGCCATGAAACCTTAATTTTCTAGCCTAGTTGTCCATTTTTTTTTAAAATAATTATATAAATTAAAATATAAGTTAGAAAAATATGGAACTTATTTTGTTAGGTTCCTTATGGTCAGAGAGCTCTAGGAAAAATATACCATAAATTTAAATATTTATGTAGATTACTATGATTAGTTAAATCATAAAAACTTATAAAATTTTAAATAAAAATAATAAAATTCAAAAATTCACAAAAATTATTTCACATTGTAAATAATGATCATTTTAACTTTTTCTAAAAATTTTAAACCCATTTGAACTTATTTGATCACTAAAGTTTATTTTTCAAGTAATAGAAAATTTTCATTAAAATAATTATAATAAATAAACTATAATTAGGAAAATTATGAAAAGTGATTTTCTGAGTTTCTTGTGATTAGGAGCATCTAGGAAAAATAAAATTTATTTTAAAATAAATAGTTCATTTTTGAACTACTTTTTAAATTAAAAATAATTAAAAATATTACAAAAATATGAAAATACACCAAAATGCTCCTAACTATTTCTTGATCACTTGAGACGCTTTAAAATATTTTTCCCAATTTTTCCAATTTCTTTATATATTTTAAAATACTAAAAATGTACTTTCCTTAATTTTTAATTAAAATAATTATAATAATTAAAATAAAAATTATAAAAATGAAAAGTTTNCGGGATTAATACATTGTGAAGATATGGTGTATCCTAGTTCCAGGGTCGACCCTAAAGCCAAGTAATCCTATAGGGACTCTTCTTGAATTCTCTTACAATGATCTTACCTACTAAATGCTAGAGGTTAAGATCAATATGTGGAATTTCA
>JXCR01066799.1:47844-156194 GCA_002079205.1 Phalaenopsis hybrid cultivar
TTTTCTAAGACTAGTCAATAGGAAAGTCCTATGGCTAGACCTAGGCTACTAAAGAAGTTTTCTAGACCTCAACCAAAAGTGAGGTCAACAAAAATTAAGAATTGAAATTATTGGATCAATTCTTGAAGGATGTGATTTAGAAATATCGGACTGATTTGAAGTGAAAATTATCCGATCAATTTGGGAAAAACATAAACCAGAAGTATCGAACTGATTTAATGTGAAAATTGAAATTATTAGATCAATTTTTTGAAATGTTATGAATCAGAAGTATCGAACAAATTCGATGAGAAAATTAACATTATTTTATAAATTTTTTGAAAAGTTCTGAATCAGAAGTATCAAACTGATTCGATGAGAAAATTGAGACTATCAGATCAATTTTTTTTTTTTTGAAAAGTTATGAATCAGAAGTATCGAACTGATTCGATGAGAAAATGGAAATTATTGGATCAATTTTTTGAAAAGTTATGAATTAGAAGTATTGAACTAATTCGATGAGAAAATTGAAATTATCGGATCAATTTTTAAAAGTTATGAATCAGAATTATCGAACTGATTCGATGAGAAAATTGAAATTATTTGATCAATTTTTTTTGAAAAGTTATGAATCAGAAGTATCAAATTGATTCGATGATAAAATTTAAATTATTGGATCAATTTTTGAAAAGTTATGAATAAAAGATATAGAACTTATTCGATGAGAAAATTGAAATTATTGGATCAATTTTTAAAAAGTTATGAATCAGAAGTATCGAACTGATTCGATGAGAAAATTAAAATTATTGGATCAATGAAAGAAGTTATGAGTCAGAAGTATCAAATTGATTCGATAAAAAAAATTGAAATTATTGGATCAATTTTTTTTTTTAAAGTTATGAATCAAAAGTACCAAACTGATTCGATGAAAAGAAAATTGAAATTATTGGATCATTTTCTTAAAAGTAGAAAATCAGAGTTATCAGACTGATTTAAAATATCCTTTGTTTCAGAAAGCATAATGTGTAGAAATTTATGTTATTTTGAAAAAGATTTGCAAGATTTATTTGTAAGTATCATATGGAGTTTGTGACTTCATAGGGATATCACAAAAAAATCATTTGTGGAATGTGCAATTTTGTGGGGACATAGACCGAACTGGGTCATACTGCACAAACAAAGAATCTCAAAATTGAGAAAACTTATTCGACAAATTTAATTTGTTTTGTTTTGTTCTGTTCATTGTTACGAACCAATGCATAGTTCAGCACAGTTATTTTTACAATATATCATGTATATATCTCAAAGATGGAAAGTAGATCATGATATACACATAACTATTACATCTATGAGTACATAATATAAAGTACAAAACAAGTTGTCTTGATATCGCTCTCCGCATATTTATACATCTGCTTGCCTGCCAATAGAAGATCTTCTCGCAAACTTTGTTATAAAAACAAGCTGACCTTCTAAGTTGTTGTTTTGGGATGGCCTAGTGGTGCAACGAGTTTATAACTCATATGGTGGCAACTCTTCAAGTTCCAGATCTGGCTGAAATCCGTATGGAGTTTTGTCATCACTCATCCTTCTGAAATTTATCGACACTCGACGGTGTCAGACTCCCGGAATGCAATTTTTCGCCATATTGGCTCCGTTTCCTTTCAGAATTATAACGGACCCTCTTGGTAAAGAAATTTTGACAGATCCCCGGAATTCACCTGGACCGATTATCTCTATATCTGTACCGAACAGTATACTGCTCTCTGATATGAGGGAGACCGTACAGAATGCACGAACAAAATCGTCATGGTAAATACGCGGAGGGATACAATCCCCTTCTTCATAGATATTAATTATGCAACTATTGGGGATACAATCTGTTGGAATTATTCCCCATTAGACCATCCGTGTGATCATCCATTTTATCATGGGTGGCATTGGCTCCACCTGCTCATGTTGTAAAATTCATTAGAAGATTTCATTGTCGATCTATCTTATAATTGTAACAACATCCTCATTGTATTGTAATGCGACCTTTGCCTCTCATCCATTTTTTAGGTTCAGAATACATTCTTCCGGATAGCAGTCTATGATGCTCTGATCTTGTCAAAGGAGATGAGGGAAGCTCTAGTTACAGCTTTGCTTGATCCAGAGATTTGCTTAGCTNTCAACTTGGAACTTTCTGATCAAGAAGATACATTGGAAGATTCACCAGCAACATCTTGAGAAGAAATTACAGAAATAAATTTAAGAAGCAGAAAAAATGTTACCTACAAGAACGGCTCCAACAGATAAAGGAAAACAAATTGTGATTCAAGAAGAGTTACCTCCACCTCCACCAATGAAAAAACAACATGATCAAGATAAAGCCACAGGAACAAATAAAGTGGATTACAACGTGCTAGCGCAACATAATCAAGATAAAGCCACAGGAACAAATAAAGTGGAGTACAACGTGCTAGCGCATCTTAGGAAGTTACTGGTCCGACTAAGCATCTATGGCACTCTAATCCTGTCAAAGGAGATGAGGGAAGCTCTGGTTACGACTTTGCTTGATCCAGAGATGCTCTGATCCTGTCAAAAGAGATGAGGGAAGCTCTAGTTATAGCTTTGCTTGATCCAGAGATTTGCTTAGCCCTAATTCTGTCAAAGGAGATGAGAGAAGCTCTGGTTACAGCTTTGCTTGATCCAGAGATTTGCTTAGCTCAATTGGCCAATACATCCTCAGATAAAGTTTGCTCGTTGAGAGAGCAATCTGGAGTAACCTTCACAGATGAAGATTTACTACTTGGTACAGCTGATCACAACAGACCACTCTANAAATTTGGAGTAACCTTCACAGATGAAGATTTACTACTCGTTACAGCCGATCACAACAGACCACTCTACATCTCCGTCAACATCGGCAAATTTGTGCTGTCCAGAGTNACGCTCGGATTCTATCAAAGGAAATGAGGGAAGCTCTGTTCATGGCTTTGCTTGATCCAAAGATTTGCTTAGCTCAGTTGGCCAGCACATCCTCAGATGAAGTTTGCTCGTTGAGAGAACAAACTTCACAGATGAAGATTTACTACTTGGCACAGCCGATCACAACAGACCACTTTATATTTCTGTCACACATGAAGATTTACTACTTGGTACAGCCGATCACAACAGACCACTCTATATCTCCGTCAACATTAGTAGATTTGTGTATCCAGAGTTCTGGATCCTGGAGCATCTCTTAATTTGATGAGTCTACGGACATTAGCATATTTGGATTTTGGTATTCAAGAAANTTTAGCTCAGCTGGCCTGCACATCCTCAGATGAAGTTTGCTCGTTGAAAGAACAATTTGGAGTAACATTCACAGATGAAGATTTACTACTTGGACCATTGATCACAACAGACCACTCTACATCTCCGTCAACATCGGCAAATTTGTGCTGTCCAGAGTTTATCACAACAGACCACTTTATATCTCCGTCAACATCGGCAAATTTGTGCTGTCCAGAGTTTTAGTGGATCCTGNGTTGCCGGTCCTACTGAGCATCTATGACGCTCTAATCCTGTCAAAGGAGTTGAGGGAAGCTCTCGTTACGGCTTTGCTTGATCCAGAGATTTGCTTAGCTCATATGGCCTGCACATCCTAAGATGAGGTTTGCTCATTGAAAGAACAATTGGGAGTAACTTTCACAGATGAAGACTTACTACTTGGTACANAAAATGATGTTAAGAGGATTCAACCAAAAAGGAAAAAGAGCCCTTGGATCAATTACATTACTTATGAAGGTTGGAGAACTAGCAACAACCGTGAATTTCATATCATCGACGCCGAGACCTCTTTCAACGCTCTACTTGGTCGACCTTGGATTCATGACGCCGAGACCTCTTTTAACGCTCTATTGGGTCGACAATGGATTCATGAGCACAATATGGTTCCACCAATTACATTACTTATGAAGGTTGGAGAACTAGCAACAACCGCAAAATTTCATATCATCGACACTGAGACCTCTTTTAATGCTCTATTGGGTCGACCGTGGATTCATGAGCATAACATGGTTCCAGAGACCTCCTTCAACGCTCTACTTGGTCGACCTTGGATTCATGAGAACAATATGGTTCCATCGTCTCTACACCAATGCATCAAATACTGTAAAGAAAAACAAGAATATTGCATTAAAGGAGATCTACAACCATTTTTGGTACATAAGGTTGATATTCATGAAGATGCTGTTTATTATACACCTCTAAAGAAAATTGTCTTCTCCCGAGGAGTTATAACAAATAAAAATTCAGAAAAAGAACAAAAAGGAAATTATTCAACTACCTCCTTACAACGTAATGNCAGAGGGGATGTTCTCTAATTTTTCTAAGGTTAAAGAGCATCTCTATTCATGTAACCTTAATTTCTAAGCTTGGATGGCTATGTTGGCTTAAATTAATTATATAAATTAAAATATCACTTGGAATAATATGGTATGAATTTTAGTAGGTTTTTGATACACATAAAATATATAATATTTTTGCACACTTTTTTATACCTATTATTTGTGTGATTTTCTTGTAGGTACAACCAAATGGATGGAAAATGCTAAAATGAGTGAAAAAGAGTCAAATTTGGAGCAAAAATGAAGAAAGGAGAAAAAAAAATGAACTAAGGCGTCAAAGCGCACAGTATTGGCGCATAAGAGCCAGAGCATCTGCGCTTGAGTACCAAGTACCTCAAGCTTAAGCGCCAAAGTTATTTACTTGAAGAAAAATTTAATTGGAGCAGATTTTTGAAGAGGTTTTTGCAGCAACCCTTGATAAAAATGTAGCAAATAGCCCATAGACACAAAAATTGATTCAATTGACTTTTGAGGAGAAAACTTCTAGAAGATTCATTGAATGGCGACACCTTTTCGAAGAGACACCAAGGCACCCCTTGGATTTTTATAAGAAAAGACTTAGCTTTTCCAAAAGAATGGGACCAACAACCAACCACCAAAATTAACAACCGCCGCCGCCACCACTGACCACCTTTACTTTATTTTATTTTATTTTGAGTCTTAGTTTGTATTGTGAGAGAAGGAAGAGAATTCAAAGGAACTACAAGACATTTGGTGGAGAGAATTTGAGATAAATGTTTATCTTTGTGCCTACACTTGGTTTTTAAATTATATATATATTTTTTTAGCATGATTTCTACTTTTAAACTCATGTGTGGTTGTATTTTCTCCATGGATTCTAAGTAGTTTTCTTTATCTTTCTCCTTAAAATGATAAGTGATTAAATATTAAAAGAAAGTTGTGTGAAGTATTGAACTTCAATGTTGGAAGAAGTCGTGATTATTCAAAACCTTGCACTTCATTTACTTCTTGATTTGGCCGATTAAGATGTTAAAATCTATTGTGAGAATATGTAAGATTCTAGATGGTATTGTCTCGGTCAAGAAATGGTTGGAATCACATATTGATTTCATGAATGAAAATGTAGTTCATGGGTTTGAGTGTAAATAAATAGGGAAATATATTTTCAAGGGTGTAGAATTAGAGGACTTTAGAGTAATAGGCTAAAGCCTCCAATTTGATTTATTATTTTAGGTTTTGATACCAAATGTTAACCCCCGGGTGGAGGGAGAAGAGGGAACTCTTGAGTGAGAGCTCGTATCTTCATTCCTAGTCGGTCTTCAAGACTATTCAAACTATAGATTAACCAATGTTCTTTATAGCTTCTCTAGTAAGGGTAAAGAATATGATTGTTCTTATTTGGCACAACATATTTAGCATACTTCCACAACTGAATTTCTATGTTTATCACTGATTCATGATAAGGAAAAAGATATTTTACTTATATTGCCTTCATCTTGTATGTATTTTAGTTAAGTTAATTCGTTGCTTACTTTATTTTCAATTATTGAAAATTATAAAAAGAATCAAAATTCTATTCCTATTATAGCATCTTAAGTTTGAGTAAGAATATAAATTACTAAGTATTTTGTTATCTAAAACTAATATTTCCTGTGGGTTCGATATTCGGGGCTTAATCAGAAAGTTCCATATAACTTGATAACAATATGTATACTTACATAGAATCTCATATTGAAATATTATAAATATAATTGCATGCATCGCACATTACATCTTTATATATAGAAAGTCAGGATCAAGTTTTTGGCGTTGTTGCTGGGAAAAGGAGAAAAACATTAGTAATTTGCAAAAAAATTTCAAAAAGAAGTTTTTGGATAACAAAATTTTTAGTATGTCTTATTTAAATTTTAAGATTTATTTTAAGAATATTGTAGTGTCATTTTTATATAAAGTTCTTGTTCGTGTGTTTTTAATTTTCATTTTCATTTTATTTTATTTTATATGTTTTATAGTAATGTATGCATAGTTCAGGTTCCGCACGACTTGTGTCTTACGATTCTGAATTAGAGAGAACTAATAGAAAAATTAAAAAATTAAAAATTACTGAAAATTTTCAGGAAATGGCAAATCAAAATAATTTGAATATTGAAGAGTTTAAACCTTTAAGAGATTATCCAAACCCTACGGTGGATGAACTTCATTATAGTATTAAAAAATCCATTGTAGTGGCTAATTCATTTGAGCTTAAACCTGTTATTATCCAAATTGTATCAAATAATCAGTTTGGGGGAGCACTAATTGAAGATCAAAATTTACATCATGCTAATTTTCTAAAATTGTGTGCTACATTTAAATATGATGGTGTATCAGATGATGCAATAAAACTTAGATTTTTTCCTTTCTCACTGAGGGATAAGGCTAAGATATGGTTACATTCATTATTACCTGGATCTATTAGAGCTTGAAGTGATTTAGCACAGAAATTCCTTGCTAAATATTTTCCACCATCAAAGACTGCAAAGCATAGAAATGATACTACATCTTTTAGTAAGTTTAAAGGGAAATTTATTTATGAGGCATGAGAGAGATTTAAAAAACACTTAAGAAAGTGTCCACAACATGCTATATCAAATTGGTTAATAATTCAAATATTTTATAATGGATTATTTGGATCTCTTAGATCTATTATCGATTTCGCTGCTGGTGGTTCATTGATGTCAAAACATGCTTATGCATTAATTGAAGAGATGGCTACCAAAAAATTTTCAATGGCATTTTGAAAGGGTAAATCATAAGAAAGTTATCAACATTCATGAAAGTGATGCTTTTTTCATGTTAGTAAATCAAGTTGTTGCAATATCAAGGAAGTTAGACTAATTCGGAATGAATTTTTCTCAATCAATACATAAGATTGAAGAGAATTCATTAGGCTAAATGGTAGATTCTAAAGCATCCTTAGAAACTTTGAATGTCATAAATAACAAGCAGAATAACGCATATTTGAATTATTATAACCCAGGTTGGAAGAACCATCCCAATTTTAATTGCAATAATACTACGAGTGGTAATAAGCAATGGGGGAACAATCAAGTAAACCCATTAGGAAACTGGAATAACCAAGGGAATAGTAATTACAGACCTACTTATCCTCCAAGTTTTAATAGTAATTCACAATTTAAGGAGAAGAAGTTTTCTATAGAAGAAGTGGTCTTACAAATGGGAAATCAGTTACAAAGTCAAGGAGCTACAATTAGAAAAATTGAGAATCAACTGAGAAAAATAGCAAATTCATTAAGTAATAGATCCCAATGAACACTTCCTAGTAATAGAGGTAAATCAAAAAGACCATAATAAAAAGCAACTAAATGTCGTTCAACTTAGAAGCGAAAGAGAATTGGGAGGTAGAGTTCAAAAAGAGACTGAAATAAAGAGAGTAGAGATTGAAAAATCAAAGAAGATGCCCCGAAAGGTTTAGAAAGACCTATTTCTCCACTTAAAGTTGATTTGGAAAGACTACCACCACCATTTCCTTAGAGGCTTCAACAACAAAGGTTGGATAAGAAATTTTGAAAATTTTTAAGAAGCTTACAATTAATATTCCATCTGCTGAAGCCTATGAAAAAATGTCAATCTATGTGAAATTTATGAAAGATATTCTTTAAAGAAAAAGGAAGTTTGAAGATAATGAGACAATTGCACTTAGAGAGGAGTGCACTACTATAATTCAGAAAGAGCTTCCGGAAAAGCTTAAAGATCTTGGTAGCTTTACAATTCTATGGGCAATAGGAGGCAAATTTTATGTGACAGCTTTATGTGATTTAGGAGCAAGCATCAACAATTTGCCATTATCAATATTTAAAAGATTGGGATTAGGAGAAATAGCCTATAATACTGTAACTCTGCAGTTAGCAGATAGATAAATAACTTACTCTAAAGGAGTTATAGAGGATGTCCTAATGAAAGTGGATGAATTTATCTTTCTTGTTTATTTCATTGTGCTAGACATGGAGGAAGATAAATAGATACCTATCATTTTCGGGAGACCTTTCTTAGCCACTAGAAGAGCAATGATAGATGTGCATAAAGGAGAATTAACTATGAGCGTTAATCATCGAACAGTTACATTTAATATTTACAAATGAATGAAGTACCTTGCAAAAGAGAAAGATAATGAGTGTTATAGAATGGATGTGATCTGATATTTAAGTGAATGTCATTTCAAAACAAATTATGAAGAGAAATCTGAGATTAAAGAGTTGGAACACGAGCAAGAAAGAGGAATTGGATAAATATGAAGTTTTATATAAGGAAGATTTAAACTATGTTTAAGAAAGTTTTGGAGTTTTCAACACAACAGAGAAAGATACATCTTTTTGTCCATCAATTAAAAAACCTCTTGAGCTTGAGTTGAAGTTACTTCCTGAACATTTGAAGTATGCCTTTTTAAGTCATTCCTTTACATTACCAGTTTTAATTTTCTTAAGATTAAATAGAAAAGAAGAAGATAATTTGATGAAAATTTTAAAGAGTTACAAGAAAGCCTTTGGATGGACAATTGGTGATATAAAAGGAATCAGTCCTTCAATTTGTATGCATAGAATTCATATAAAAGAGAAATTCAAACCTAGGGTTGATCCACAAAGGAGATTGAATCCTGTTATGAAAAAGTCATTAAGAAAGAAATTTTAAAGTGATTAGATGCTAGAATTATCTACCCTATTTTAGATAGTGCATGGAATAGTCCAATTCACTGCGTTACTAAAAAAGGAGTGACTGTGACTTTGAATGAACATAATGAGTTAATACCAACATGTCAAGTTATATGATGGGGAATATGCATTGATTAAAGAAAATTAAATCTCGCCATAAGGAAAGATCATTTCCCACTACCCTTTATAGATCAGATGCTGGATAGACTTGTTGGGCATAAATACTTTTGTTTTTTTACAAATAGCTCATCAGGATTAAGAGAAAATAACTTTTACTAATCCTTATTGTACATTTTCTTTTAGAAGAATGCACTTATGATCGATGTCAACGAGCAGACAATATTTCTAGGAGGAAAGAGATGCCCCTTAATTATGTGTTAGAAGTTGAGATATTTGATGTTTGGGGATTAGATTTCATGGTACCATTTATACCATCTTTAAAAAATTTATATATATTGTTAGCAGTTGACTATGTATTCAATTGGATAGAATTTGTTGTTTTACCTTGATTTGATGCTCAAAGTGTTGCAAAGTTTTTAAGAACTAATATATTTTTTAGATTTGGGATGCCTAGAGTGATCATAACTGACGGGGGAAGTTACTTTAGAAATGCAATAATGGAGAAATTATTAAAGAAATATCATATTAACTATAGAATTGCTGCTGCTTATCATCCTCAGACAAGTAGTTTGACTGTATTATCCAATCAAAAAATTAAAAGATTATTGGAAAAATCTGTAAATCTAACCAAAATGGATTGGCCAGTCAAATTTGACTATGCTTTCTGGGCTTATAGAACTGCATACCGAACTCCTATAAGAATGTCCCCATACAGGCTAATTATTGGGAAAGTGTATCACTTACCAATTGAACTTGAGCATAAAGCATATTGGGTGATTAAGGAATTTAATTACAATTTGAAAGATGCTGTGGAGAAGAGGTTATTGCAATTAAATGAGCTTGAAGAGATAAGGAATGAATCTTATGAAAGTGCTAAGATTTACAAAGAAAAAAAGATGATGTGGCATGATCGATATATTCTTACTAAAAATTTTCAGCCAAGGCAACAAGTTTTTCTTTATAATACAAGGTTAAGATTATTTCCAGGTAAACTTAAGTACAGATGAATGTGCCCATTTGTTGTGATGAAAGTTTATCCTTATGGAGCTGTGGATATCAAGTATCCTAAAACTGATAAAATATTCAATTTTAATGGTTATAGGCTAAAATCCTACTTTTTAGATGACCAACTTAAATTAATTGATTTTTTGTCGTTTGGTCAACTATAATAAGCACTGGTTACATCGGGCTAACGATGTAAAACCAAGCATTTTGTGGGAGGCACCCCATAGTAATCTTTGTGTTTGTTTTATTGTTATGTTATTGTGTGTGAATTAGAAAATTCTAGTAGTAATTTGATTATATATTAAGTTAGTGATTGTTTTAAGACCATAAAATATGGCTTATACATGTTAGAACAAATTTTTGGACGTTAAGTGGACCTGTGCTAAATTGAGAACTCGCGTTTAAGCGTCAAGATCTGGCGCTTAAGCGCAACAGTTAAAAAACATGTGCAAATTTTGGTTTCTAGAAGTTCTAATTGCAAATTGGTTGCCTTGAACATGAAAGAGTAGTTCTAGACGTACCTATGAGTTATGAGGGACATTTAGAGCCTATAAATAGAAGGGAATAAAGGAAAATTTCACCATACTTTCATTTTACCCTAAATTCTAAGTGAAAAAGAGAGTCTTGGAAAAATGTCATCTGGGGAGAGTGATTTGAAGAATAAGGAGGAAGTAATGAGAAATAAGTTTATTAGTCAAAGTGCGCAAGAGATGTATAACGGTTTTCTAGCCATTAGTATCAAAGGAATAATAGAAAAGATCACTAAAATTGAGTCTAATGTGGCTTCAATTGAAGAAAAAGTGATGGAAGTTAACGCACATCTAGATCATATGGGATGGCAGCTAAAGATGCAATTTAGCTACACCAGTTTTATAGAAGAAGCATATAAGGCAATGTATTAGAAAAACAAATGAATCAAAGAAGATTCAATTAGAGTTATTAATCATCGTCCGTTCTTTCAGATATACATTCCAAATGCTGAAGGAGAGACTAACAATAGGCCAGAATAAATTCCATCAACTAGAGATTGGAATTAAGTTCGTGATTTAGTGTTTATGTTTAGTGTTTGTGTGTTTAATGTTTGTTTGTTAATTTTAAGTGTGTTTTAAAGTGTTTTTATATGTTAAGTTTGTTTAGAGTCCATGTTAGAAATTTTCTCATCCAAGACTATTTGGATTTAAAATTTATGTATTCAAAAATGTTTGCAATCGTTTGTGAATGAATATAATTGTTTTGTTTGTGAAAAATTTTGTGTTTTTTAGTATTGAATCAAATTAGCTTAAATTGGTGAATCTTGAGTTAGAAGAAAGTGAGAGGAAAGAATATAGTATATAAAATGTTTTTGAGACCATAGAGGGTTGGTTGACTTAGGCTAAGAGTGCATTTCTTTTAAATGAAAAAATATCAAAATTTATGTATTGGTGTCTATGCGTCAAATCCCGTGCATAAGCGCTACCTAAATCTACAAATAGGAACATAAGTGCCAAACCATTCACGCTTACGCGTCGGTTCATGAAAACCAGTTTGTGAACGGTTTTAAGTGAATTTTTGGTCTGAAAAACTCCATTAACGCACCTTCTCTCACCTTCTTCCTAGGTTTTTCACGATTTCTAGGCTAGGACATCACCTTTTTTGAAGATTTATTGGTGGATTCAAGCAAAATTTGTTAGATTTGATCTTCTTGAGGTAAGAGCTTAACTTCTAAGCAAAAACTTTTGATTTTCACCATGTATTTTGAGTGTATTCCTGAGCAATCAGAAAGTCACTATTCATGTTGAAAATGCATGGAATTGTTAGTTTAAGCTTTTAGGAGTCGAGTTTAGTGATTTAGAGTTAATTGTGGAATTTAATTTGAATTTTATTCAATTTTTGGAAAATGGCACCAAGAATGCAAAGAAGCAAAGGAAAAGCTCCGTTCGATTTAAGTAAAGTTGTTAGTTTGAGAGCTCAAGACAAGAACTGCATTCGAGAAAATTAATTCCTGGGCGAAGTTTTAAAAGTCTTGGAGGAGCTGTAGAAGAGTTGATTGTTAGCTACCACTGGGAGATGTTATGTTTTTTTTCTGTTGTCTTCATGATCTCTATAGTATGAGAGTTCTATGCTAACCTCTCGGAGGCTGATGAGGAAGGAGTCAAAGACGGGGGAAGACAGTACCATTTTCTCCTGAGTTAATTAATCAATTTTATCATTTGCCTCCTAGTACTTTATGTTTTCATGCAAACTATATTTCTACTGAGGAGGAGCTAGATGAGATTATATCATCTTTAACTATTGGGAGAGGATTATGGAAGATTACAAATGAAAGAAGAATAAATTTTTCTGCCTCGAAGTTGGATGTCAATGCAAAGGCATGAAACTATTTTATCTTTACTCTTCTGCTACCTACAAATCATTTGAGTGAAGTGACTCAAGAGAGAGCAACCTTGAACTACTGTATTTAGCAGTCCAAGCTGATTGATATTGGAGGATTTATTTATGGATTTATTACCAGCTCTGCCATTGCTGCTACTATCGCAGGTCTGGAATTTACATCCTTGATCTTTTTATTATGTGAGCAGGTTGGTCTTAGATATGATAGCTGGGAGGAGAACTGACAACCACTGAAGCCCATTACCAGTGTGATGTGAAGACTTATTAACATCATTCAATTTTTTGTTGGATGGGTGGATTCTCCAGTAGTTTTGCTGCCTCTACTTCATGAGCCTCTACTTCACATGCTTCTACATCTCGGGGTCAAACTTCTGGTTCTGAGTCTCAGACTGAGTTATTATAAAGGATTTTAGATAATGTCAATCACACTGCGGATAAGGTATTAAATTTAGAGGATTTTGCAGAGCTTATGGATGGGTATACGAGAAGAAGAAGTGATTATGAGGAGGAATACAATAGAGCTATGGAGCATCTCAGTAGAGGTACCGAGATATAATATTTCCTCAGTACCCTAGATATCCACCATATGAGCCTACGACTGCTTGGCGTGGTGATGATAGTGATGAGGAAGATGATGCTTGGATGGATTTGTAGTTCTATTTTTTGTTTTATGTTGTTTTATTTTTATGCATTATTATGAACCTTGGATTGTGCAGGTACTCTCTACTTATTGTTTCAGTTGAGACTGTTGAAATTGTTAGTTTTAGTTGTTGTGTTTTGTAGACATTTTCGTGATTTATTTGTACTTTCGTGTAGTTAGTATGTTTGTGTGGTAGTAATTATGTAAATTGTGTTGTTTGGTGTATTTAGTTAGTGTTTTTTAAACTTAATTCAAAATCTTGGAAAAGTTTAAAATTTAATTAACTTTTTACTTAAGAGCTACATGTTAAAAAAAAATTTAATTTACTACCAATTATTTTTCTTCATGTTGCAATTGTGTTTGTTTGCTGTGTGTTTATTTTCTTTTTAGTTATACTCCGCTGCATAGAAGTCTAAAGAATCTCTTTACATTATGTAGAATTAAAAATTTGATCAATTTAATATTCTACTCCTGTTTTTAATTTTTGTACTTGCACATTTAAGGTATGAAAATTCTTGCAACCCTGTTATCGTTAGTTTTCATTCTTGCTTTTATATATGATGAAATTTAAGTTTGTGGGGATAAAAATTTTTAAAGAAACTTAAAAGTTTATTTCTTCTCAATTGAACTTCAAATAAATTTGATTTTGATTTGAAAATTGATTATGTCTATGAAGTTATATTAGGGAAGTAAAATTTTCATTTTAGAAATGAGTAAGAAATTTACTTAAAATTAATAGTAATGAAGAAAAACTTAAAAGTTAAAAATTTTTTGTGTAGAAAATGATAAATATAGTGTAACTATTTTTAGTAAGAAAAATTGTATTTTTGAAAATTTTAGAAATTTAGATTTTTATTTTTAATACTTGAATTTCTTTTATTAAAAATAATTCTCAAACCTACTTTTATATTTATAAGTAAAATATTTATATCAGGGCTTTGCTTTAGGAAAGGAGAAGTGGAATTTAAAATCATTAAAGACCTATCCAGACATAGTAATCCTTGCCTAAAAAAGAAAAAGAAACAGAAAAAGGAAAAGCAAAAGAAAAGAAAAATAAAAAAGAAAGAAAAGAAAAGAAAAGGGAGGACAAGCTTAAGGATCAGTGCCTAATCAAAAATTTGTTCCACATTTGATCTTTTTGAAGTATAAGATTTGGGAAACTCTTAAGCTTAAAAATATAATATAGTAAGTAAAATTATTCTTAATAAAAATTTTTAAGTGGAGATAAAGAAAGGGCTAAATTCTATATTTAGAAAATCTACAATATTTTTGAATTAGATAGGAATTCATATTTGCATAATTTTAACATTAAAAATTTTTAAACTTAATGTTGGTCTCATTTACTAATATTTTTTCTAAATTGGACGACTATATTTCATAATTTAAATTTTGGTAACTCGCAAAGAAACTCATATACATTATCTACTTATGTTGGTTTTTAAAGAGTGAAAAGTCACTTGAGTACAAGTAACATCTTAAGTTTGGGGGATTTCGATACAACTAAAATATATAGTGTTTTTGCACACATTTTTCTACCTATTTTTGAGATATTGTGCTTTAATGAAAGATATTTATGTGTTTTTCTTATAGGTGCAATCAAATGGATAAAAAATGCTAAAAGGAGCGAAAAAGGTCAAATTTGGAGCAAATATGAAGAAAGGTGCAAAAAATGAACTAGAGCGCCTAAGCGCTAAGTACCTTACACTTAAGCGCCAAAGTTAGTTACTTGAAGAAATATTTAATTGGAGCAAATTTTTGAAGAGGTGTTTGAAGCAACCCTTAATAAAAACATTGGGAATAGCCCAAGGACATGAAAATTCATTCAATTGACTTTTGAGGAGACAACTTCTAGAAGATTAATTGAATAGAGACACATTTTTTAAGAGACACCAAGCACTACTTACATTTTTATAAGAAAAGACTTAGATTTTCCAAAAGAAGGGAGTCAACAACCAAACACCAAAATTAACAATCGTTGACATCGTCGCTGGCCACTTTTACTTTATTTTATTTTATTTTGAGTGTTAGTTTATATTATCAGAGAAGGAAGGGAATTCAAAGGAACTTCAAGAAATTTGGTGGAGAGAATTTGAGATAAGTATTTATCTTTGGGACTACACTTGGCTTTTAATTTAGATTTCTTGTTTATGAGCATGATTTCTACTTTTAAACTCATGTGTGGTTGTATTTTCTCCATGGATTCTGAGTTTTTTTCTTTATCTTTTTCCTTAAAATGATAAGTTATTAAATGTTTATAGAAATTTGTGTGAAGTATTAGACTTCATTGTTGGAAGAAGTTGTGATTATTCAAGACCTTGCACTTCATTTACTTCCGTATTTGGCCAATTAATATGTTAAAAAGTGTTGTGAGAACATGTAAGATCCGAGATGGTAATGTCTCAGTTAATAAATGATTGGAATCACATATTAAATTAGATTTAAAGGACTTTAGAGTGACAGGCTAAAGCCCCCAATTTGATTTACAATTTTTGGTTTTGATATGATATGTTAGCCCTCAGGTGGAGGGAGAAGAGGGAACTCTAGAGCAAGAGCTAGTATCTTCTCTATCTAGCCGGTCTTCAAGACTATTCAAAATATAGATTAACCAATTTTCTTCATAGCATCTCTAGTAAGGGTAAATATATTATTGATCTTATTTGGCACAACACATTTAACATACTTCCACAACTGAATTTCTATGTTTATCACTGATTCATGATAAGGAAAAAGATATTTTACTTATATTGCCTTCATCTTGCAAGTATTTTAGTTAATTTAATAAGTTGCTTACTTTATTTTAAATTATCAAAAATTACAAAAAGAATTGAACTTTTATTCTTATTATAGCATCTTAAGTTTGAGTAAGAATATATATTGTTAAGTATTTTGTTATCTAAAACTAATCTTTCTTGTGAGTTCGATATTTGGGATTTAATCTATATTACTTGATAACAATATGTATACTTACATAGTATCCCATATTGAAATATTTTAAATATAATCGCATACATTGCACTTTACATCTCTATATATAGAAAGTCAGGATGAGTTTCTTATGGTTAGAGAAACTTAAGAAAAATTTCAGGATAGTTTGGATAATTTTGTATATATTTATAGCTAGTTAAATGCCTAAAACTTGCATTTAAGCATTTTAATTAAATATTATTCGAAAACTAATAAAATCAAATCCACATTGTGTAGAAAAATCATGTTGACTCACTGTAAAAATTTAAAATCTATTTGATGAAGTTTAAGTACTAAAGTTGATTTCCTAAGGAAAACGACATTTTTGAAAAAAAAAATAATCTTATTAAAATAAATATACTTAGGAAAATTATGAAAAGTTGTTTTCTGAGTTCGTTGTGATCAGGAGCACTTAGGAAAAATAGAAATTAATTTTAAATAAATAGTTCATTTTTAGTTATATTTTAAATTAAAATTAATTAAAAATAACTAAAAATTTTTAAAAGTACAAAAATGACTCAAAATATTCCTAAATACTTACTGATCACTTCAGACTTATTTGAATAATTTACCTAAATTTTCTAAGTTCAAAATAATTTTTTTAAGGACTAAAAATGTATTTTCTCTTTTTTTCCATTAAAATAATTATAATAAATAAATTAAAGTCACAAAAATTATGAAATTTGTTTCTCTGAGCTCTCTGAACCTAGAGAGATTTAAAAAAAATATAAAAGGTAATTTCTTAAATCAAAAAATATTTTGNAAATATAGCATTTGAAGGAAATTAAGCAAAGTGAAGATTGGCGCCACAACACCTGAAAGAAGTGGTTTTTCGCTAGAGGGAGAGCACTGTCGTGCGATATATAAGGCTCCTCAACATCCAAAACATACATTATTTAGCCAAAACCCTAAGAGCATGACATTGCAGTGCCAAAAACCAACACTTCAACACCCATAGAGAAGCATCTTAATGGCCGTATAAGCTGTGTTGCAGTGCCCGACACCCCAATTCAAAGTATAGGTTCCACGAAAGGTTGTGCTTGAGCCAACATTGGCACACCAAACTATAGCATTCTGGTGTTATATCATCAGCATAACAAAGTTGGCCACTGACATTGCATAGTTTTGCGGTTCCTAAGAGGTACCAAATTTCTTATATAAAAATGCATGGAAAGGAAATGGGGAAAGAGCCTTGGAAAAGCTTGGAAGTATTTGTGTGTGTAAGAGTGAGAGTTTACACTTTTTGTGAGAGTGTGAATGTAAATCATATGGAAAAGCACATTGTATAAGGAGAAATAACTTGGAGCAAGAGGAGTTCCAATTCCGGTATTTTTTTTCTTTTAAATTTGTAAACCTTATTTTATTTTCAATGAACTCTCTTTTGTTTTCTTCACAAATGATTAGGAACTAAGTTCTCTTATTTCTTTGAATTGGTATTGTGAAGTTCTTGTTCAAACCATATAGAATTCTTAAAGTAAATGTATGACATATTGATGTGATAACCTTCAATACTTAGTTTATTTTCTTGCTGACCACTTAAATTTTCTTGCTGACCACTTAAAATGTTATAATCAATTGTGATCTAAGACTATTAGAAGAAGAATAGAATAATAATTATTTCAATCACATAAGAGAATAAGGAATCCAGAGGGCTTTTGCAGTGTTAAGAGAACTTACTAATAATATGAGACTCTAATGCGCCTTATATTATGGAAGAAAATAAAGAGTAACAGTTCTCGATTGTTAACAACATCAAAAACATCTTAGGGCTATAACAAGAATTATTAGTCTTCATTAACATCTTAGGTCTTTAGAAAAGCTTAAAAACATTATTTTAAAACTTTTGAATTAAATTTAAGGTTAATAAACTAGTAAATTAGCTAATTTAAAAAGCAACAAAGTTCTTCATGGGATTGATAACTCAAACTCTTAATCCAAAAATTACTTGATCAACAAGTATATTTGTGTGATTTACATGTACGTCACTGCACAATGGATCAAAATCTTTGATATAATGCTTCATATTTAAAAATACAAAGTTACATTACTTCCTTTTTAAAATTTGACTTCTTGTTTTATCTAAATACCCTTCCTATAATTAGATTGAAAGTGGCACCTATCATTTGGCGATTAATTGATGGTTACATTGTTAATATATTTGTATGCACCTAGTGTTTTTCCATCCATAACATTTTTAGACCTTAGCATCATTGTATCACCGTCATGAGTGAGCCAACATAAGAAGTTGCTACAGTGATGAATCTCCTCACTAACAAAACATCCTATCAAATGGAAAGTGTTTCCACTTAGTTTTTTTTTAATTTAGTAACTTGAAATTGAATATTAATTAATCAATCCATACAAATTTTTTATATCAACAATGTTAAAAATCATAATTAAATATTTTTCAACTAAAACTAATGTTGTCAAGTTAAATTTAATAAAGCTTTGATTATTAGTATAATAGAATGTAAGACAATTTTTTTTATTCATACTCATCCTCAAGATTTTTTTCCTCTCTCTCTCTCTCTCTCTCTCTTTGTGTGTGTGTGTCTTCTTTTCCTATTTTTTTATTTTCTTTTTCTCCTTCCAATTTTTTTCTTTAGAGGATCAAATTATTTGTCAAATACTATTTATTAATGATTTTGAACACTCTTCTATTCTCCTTTTAAGTTTATCAAAGTTCATACTAAATTTTCATATCAATTTGTGTAATTTAGTTGATATTTGTCATCATTTTGTTATAAAGATAATAATGTATAATTAATAAACTTTGTTTCAAGTCCATTATGTAAATCACGTGTTTGGAAGAACATTAAATTCTTAGAATTATTAGTTTCAATAAAATTTAGTTATAATAAAATTAATTAACTTTCCTTATTTAGTAATTATATTGTAAATTAAGTTCTTAAATCATTATCCACTTATTGTTTAAATTTAAGATCTTTGCTAATTAAATTATTAATCAAGTCATAACAATACATTAATTACTTGAATGTAATTATTTAACAAAAATATTTTTTTTTATTACCACCATTGCAACATTATAACACAAAACATTAAAGCATTAAAAACTAACATTAACACAAGCACAATACAAGAAACCCAAACTTAAATTTACTACTCAACTAAAATAAATAAATAACATAGTAAATAACATAGAGGAGAGACTTGCTTGATGGATGAGATTAATCTTTTTTAAAGTGCGCTTCATACTACCGTAGAGATAAAAAAATATGCCTCATATGATAATATTTTTATGAGACTAGCATTTTATTATAAATATTACACATAATATAAACATTTAAACACAGTGCTATAATAAGACATATACAGAATGCCAAACTATTCTTGAGTTGCATCCCAAGTAGAGCTTAGTTTATAATTCTTCACTTGACTATGCCAAATTCTTATATATGTCACTTCTTATAGATCAAATTTTCTTCTTACAAGCGCTTAATCATTCCATAAATTTATTTGTTCAAATGAAGAATTTTAAACTCATCAAATTGTATTCTTGATTTCTAATCTCCATTATCTTGTTTTAAAAACTTTCCCTTCAATTTATCATTCAATTTTTTCTTGCAACTTATATATATATATNCATTTCGGGTTCCCATATATTGGTCTTAGCTAGGGTATTGTGAAGATATTGTGAGGTATGATGAGGGTATGGTGTTCCTTAGCTCCAAATCAACACCTAGGGTCAATTCTAAGGCCAAGTAACCCTATAGGAACTCTTCTTGAGCTCCCCCATAACGATCTTACCTTCTAAATATTAGAGGTTAGGACCAATATGTGGAACTTCAAGTTGAGTAAAAAGAAGAGTTTTGAGTTTCTAATGCTGAGGATACCTTTTCTATTTTTCTAAGACTAGTCAATAGGAAAGTCCTATTGCTAGACCTAGTCTACTAAAGAAGTTTCTAGACCTCAACCAAAAGTGAGGTCAACAGTTCTTAACCACCGGTTCACGAACGGTTAAAAGTGAAATTTTGATCGAAAAACACCATTTTTAACGCCTCCGTCTAATACCTCTCAAAATTGTGATTTTTAAAGGCTAGGGCACACCATTAAGTGGAGATTTCTTGGTGGAATCAAGAAACATTTGCTAAATTCAGATTCCTTGAGGTAAGAGTCTTACTTCTATGCAAAAGTTTTGGATTTTCAACATGTATTTTGAACACATTTGGAGAAATTTAAAAATTCACTATTCATGGTGAAAAATGAGGAAAAATCATTGGAAATTGCTTAGGAAGTTTAGTTTGTGCTTTAGGAAGTTTAATTTAGTGATTTAGATTTGATTTTTGAAGTTATTTTTGGAATTTATAAAATTTGAAGAATGGCACCAAGAATGAAGAGGAGTAAAGGAAAAAGCCTATTTGATTCGAGCAAATTTGTTAGTTCGAAAGCTCAAGATCGATACAGTGATGCTCTACAGTCACGAAAATTGATTTAGGAGCGATGTTTTAGAAATCCGGGTGGAGAAGTGGAAGATATAATTGTTCATCGACAGTGGGAACAGTTTGTTGTTTCTCTACTGTCGCAGTGATTTCTGTTGTGAGGGAGTTCTATGTAAATCTCCCTGAAGCTGAAGACAATTGAGTTATTGTTTGAGGAAAGTTCGTGCCTTTTTTTCCAAAGGTAATCAACTTATTTAACTATTTACCACTAGATACTTTATGTTTTTATGCAAATTATAGTCATACTGAAGTGGAGTTAGACGAGATTATTTCATACTTGACTATTGGGATAGGACTTTGGAAGATTACCAATGAGAGGAGAGTAAATTTCCCAACTTTAAAGTTATGTTCACCTTAAAAGGTCTGGCACTATTTCATTTCTCCTAGTCATCTCAGTGAAGTGACTAGAGAAAGAGCAACGTTGAACTATTTTATTCAAGAGGGAAAGCTCATCAACGTTGGAGCTTTGATCTATCAAACTATCATCAGTTCTGCTATAGCTATTACAACTACAGGTCTGGGATTTGCTTCCTTGATCTTTTCTTTGTGCGAGCAGGCTNGGATTACACAACTTAAAAACCATTACTTTGGGCATAGGTAATTTTATTGAACTTACAAGTTTTGGTTACGCGTTTTGTAGGTGAGCTGTTCCCTCTACCAAAAAAAGCAAAATATGAACATAAAAACTCACTCATAGGTTTCCATCACCTTGAGTGCAACACACACCAAAAGAGCTCCAAGAAAATACAAGTAACCCAAAAAAGAAAGACTCCAAAAAACACTTACATGTATACCACATTGACATCAGTAACTATCATTTGCGAACACAACTTTCTATACCAAAAAGAATTGCCACCAATGTAATCCTCTTTTCGATGATGTGTTTCTCCCGTATCCAAATAAAAACCAAATTATTTCGTAAAGAAGTCTCGCATCAAAAGACAAAACATATAAATGAATCAAGTTTTCAAAAACTGAGAAGCATAAGATCAAAAACCGGAAAATACCAAACCAAATTTTGAAACTAGCATCACCCTGGTAGCAAAACAACATTCCTTCTCCAAATACCTCACCAACCAACAATAATGCCCGCAAATGAAGCACAGAGGCACAAAAAACCCCACACACCATCTCATCTGCAATAAATCACTAACCAAATTTCAAACATAAAAAAGGCAGCAAAATAATAAAAGAGCATCTTGACAGAACTCCCATCCATCCTTCCCAAATAACGGTAAAAAACCAACAACACAACTCAACTTGAAACAAAGGCAAACCCATCTAGAAACCAAAAATGTAACTCCAACGAAATCAAACTGGCAGCTTCCAAAACAACCAACCAGCCATAAAGAACCATCCAAGGTTCCTCAAAACAAAAACACTCAAAAGTTAAAAAAAAATGTACAATTGCAGCAAACCAACACTGTCAAACTACCTACCAACAAACAAAACTAGCTCATAAAAGTCCACTAGCCATAGTAAACCACCAACCATCACCTCGACAATAAATATAAGCCCAACCTCCAGTCCAATAACACCAAGCACCCAACAATAAAAACCAGCTAATATCAGTCCACCAGCAATAATAAACCGCAAACCATCTTCTTGGCAATAAATAAGCCCAAAATCCAATCCACACTATACCCCAAAGAGAAAAGTTTATCTCAGGGTACCCAATTTCAGAAAGAAACCAGACATCCCGACCACCAACATTCAGCAAACAAACAATTATCTAGAGTACACCGCGAGAATCACTAGTTTCAGAGCCCAGCCGAAGCAAAGTTCGAGCCCTGAAATAACAAATCTAGTTATCCACCTCCTCCTCTCATAAATAACAGCTCTAGTCGGCAAGACAATCCCTCCAGAAAAAATTTTTTCAGCTCAATGTAGGATGCAACCTCAAAATTAGCCCACCATGAAACATATTAGGGCGCATTACACATCCTAATTAGGGAACCTGATACTTGTTGCTATTAATCAACCATATAAGAAGAGGTGGTGGAGAGATACCCATCATAACCCCATCAAATAGTGCCCCACGTTTTGCCAGCCAATTGTCTGGTAAATTACCTTCTCTAGGTGTAAGACTCCAAATTACCTACACATTCCTAGGCGTCGCCAAAATTTTCCTCACCATACCTATTAAATACCAAGCTAGACATTTGTCCTGTTGAAAAAAAAAGAAATAATTTGCATGCAATCAATTTCCAAATGAATATACTTCCAATTAAAAGCACTTACAATTTTCATTGCCATCCAAGCTACCCACAATTCAACCTCCACAAGAGATTCCACATACAAAGGTGATAAGAAAAAACACACAGTTGCCATCACTACTAAAAATGCCCCCAACCCCTGCCATACTCGAAGACCAACAATCATCAATTTTTACCTTGAGCCATGAAATACCAGGTTTCTTTCAGATTACTTTTTTGTGTAAACTGCTGACAGATAATCCTCCTATCACGTTGTACATCAAGGTTCTAGGTAGGTATCGAGTTAATAATACCCCCACTGTCTATTGCTACTTTATAGTAATAGTATAAAATATTTGCAACAACCTGTTGTTTTTGTGCTCCCTCCACTCCATATTTAACATTATTCTGCATCATCTATATGAACCAAACAATAGCATATGTCAACAAATGAAATTGTTGTTTTCTTTAGATAAATAGGCTTTCATCTAAGTTTGCCACCCATTTCTTGGTATGATAATACTAATTAAATTTCCAATCTTATCCCACACCTCTAAGAAGAAGGGCATCTCAACATTAAATGTTTACTTGATTCCTCATTTTCCTTGCATAACACAAATTGCAATAGAAATCTTAAACCTTTTAATTTAAGATTGTCATCAAAAGGTAACAAATTGGAATGAAGTCTCCAGAGAAAGAAGGAGATAGATGGAGATATATTTTTGTTCCAAATTCTCTCCCCCCACTCCACAAATCATCATGCGTGCCTCTTCAAGTATATTTCTTTAGTTAATGAGAAGTTTGATGCAAGTTTGGTTATCATTGTATCCTTCCTTGCTACATCTATTAGAAAGTTTTAAAATTTTATGAGCCAATCCAAACGCAACCATTTCCCTTAGGAGAGCAGCATTCTAATTATTGTAAACCCAGAAATTTGCCGCTTTGTATTCCCCAAAAGCTTCATTATACACTCCAGACAAATCTTCCCTAAACCAATCATCATTCCAGAGGGATATATCACCATTGCCCAGGTCCCAAAAGATGTAATTCTCAGCCCACTCTCTTGCCTTAAGCAAAGCCTTCCAAACTCTAGAGTCACCTTGTTTAAAGGAAGCCCGAGTTGAATGAGGACCACTGCAATAATTTAAATGCATAAAATTAGCCCAAATAGAATCCTTTGCCTGAAATTTGAACCACAATTTAATCATTTTAACATTTGCAATCTGTTGAAGTTTCTTAAAGCCCAGTCCACCAGCCCAAATTGGTCTTCCAGCTTATCCAATGCTTCCTTTTAGACTCACCGAACCAAAGGAATGTATTTAGACATACCTCAAGAAAATGTTGTGTACTAGTTTTCATCGTAAGCACATGTAACGCATATAGAGGCAATGTGCTAAGAATACTTTTGCTACGGATAACTTTTCCACCAAACGAAAGAAAAGAGTTCTTCCAATCTTCTATCTACTTTTGAATTTTCTCCACCACCCCATCAAATTGAGATTGTATAACCTCGCCATTTAAAAGATTAACACCAAGATATTTAATCGGGAGGTTAGACATAATAAATTATGTGCAGTCCCTTATCCATTGTCCTCGAGATCTTGAGTCATGCTTGCTCATATATAACTGGAATTTTGCATTATTGAAAACCATACCCGAGATGTTCTGAAATTGATTAACTTGATAATTCTACACAACAAATCCTTCTTAGCATCGATAAATATAATAGCATCATCAACATAAGTAAGATGACTAACTACCATTCTTTCTTTGTGATGAAATCTCGTTGTAGGATGAGAAAACTTTAGCTCGTTTATCATGCGTGAAAATTAGTCAAAAGCTAGGATGAAAATAAATTGTGATAGTGGATTGTCTTGTTTTATGCCTCTCTTGGCTCTAAAGAAGCCATAAAAAGTCTCATTCACCAAGACATTATAATGATTATTTTATAGCCAAAGGGATATAAGATTGCCAAAATTCACATTGAAACATCGACCCTCCATAATTTATAAGATAAAATCCCAACTAATTGTGTCATAAGCTTTCTTTAAATCTAGCTTTATTATCAGATTTCCACTTCTACACTTCCTATCCAAATCGTGGATCAGTTCCTGTGCCAAGAGAATATTACCTGTGATGTTTCTCCCTTTAATGAAAGTCGCTTGATTGAAAGAGCTGATAGTAGAGAGGTGAGATTGTAATCGGGTACAACAATCCAACTTATCATCTTGGAAATCACTGATATGAGGCTTATCGGTCAAAAATGCTCCCATGTGCACCTGATATTATCCTTAACTATAAGTATAATGGTAGAAGTAGAGAAGTATTTAGAAGGTCTATTTCCCCTAAAGTAAATTTGAATCGCCGCAATTATCTCCATTTTAACTATTTTCCTACACATGATAAAAATCCGCCGTGAAACCATCCGAATTAGGTGTTTTATTCACATCAATTGTACCCAACACCACCCAAAATTCCACCTCATAATGAATTTAATCTAGAACAAGCCTCCAAATGTACTCTCTATGATCAACCAACAACGAATGTTTTATGCCACTACTATTGTGAGTATCACCGAACAATTTTTCAAAATATTTCACCGCAGTGTTCCCAAACTCCTTATGATTGAAAATCTAGTAACCATGCTCATCCTTGATCTTTGTGATGGTATTTCCCCTTCTTTTGCTTTTAATACATTCATGAAAATATCTCGAATTTCTATCCCACTCCTTAAATTGTACTTCACAAGCTTTTTGCATTAACAAATCCACTTCACATTTAATAGCCTCTACCAATTTATGATATGTTCCCGTAAGCTCCTCATAAACTTGTTCATTGATTTCATGAACTAGTTCCAATCTACTAAATTCAGTTTCTGCCTCAACCACACAATTATATATTGCTAAACACATTCCAGTTCCAATCCTTTATTGCTAAAGCCACCTTTTTATGCAATTTCCACAAAGTATATCATTCATTCTCACTAAAAGGAAGATTCTAATTGTCCTCAACAATCTTCATAAATGCATCGTGATTAGACCATATATTTAAGTACGTGAATTGGTTTCTTGTAGTTTTCTCCATCGCAATGATAGACAAAAGAAGAGGATTATGATCTGAACATTATCGATTAAGATGATGTACCTTGGTTAAGAAGACATTATTAAGTCGCTCATGAATTGCCAAAAATCGATCTAGTCTTTCAAAAGCTCTTCCTCTCTTCCACGTGAAACAGGGCCCGATGAAGCCCAGATAAAAAAGCCTGCATCCACAATAGTGTTATTAAGACTCTTCATCAATCTAACATCCACTGGTCTACCAACTTTTTTCTCAGAACTGCGTGTGACCATGTTAAAGTCTCCACCCACAATCCAATTTCCTTGCAAGTCCCTATTGACTGGTTTTCAAATTTTGCCAAAGCTTAAGCCTCACAGAATGTACCGTACTCGTATAAACAAAAGTAGCATAATCATGAAATTCGTCTTTATAAAAGCAACATGTAGAAACTGGACCTCGTTCTTCACCACCTGAATGGTTACCTCCCTGTTATGAAATAACCAAATCTTATTTTAAACATAAGCAAAAAAGTTATACTTTCTCAGCTTCCCCAAAATTTTCTTCTTATCGATGCTAACCAAGGGTTCTAGCACTGCAAAAACAGCTAACCTTATAGATCCTAATTAACCATTTCAGCCTCTTAAGGGAATCCAAGTTCACAATCTCCCTAATTTCCACAACAAGAAATTAAACATAAGAGATGGATTTACCCCTCCTACACAATCTAGAGGGGGTATGCCCTTCTATCCCGCCAGAATAACATTGCAAATGATGATTCAATATGTTGCTAGCCTCCATACATTTCAACTCTCGCTTGCCTCTTTTTAACTTTTTGTTTTTTTTTGTACCTGCCATGTATCCTCCATTTCTTGTATCACTGCCTTCAACCTTTCCTCATCTGGTATTGCAATAGCCACCCTCTCCTCCACAATGGGATAAATAAAAGCCTCTGGGATTACATTGATTTCAGACACATCCCCTCCAGTTGTATTCCCATCCTTTTCCACTTCTTCCCCCTCCCTGACCGATCTCATCTCACTATTAATGTTTTTCCCGCCTTCCACATCAAACTTCTCATCAATGTTAGCATTAAATAATGTCGTCTCCCTGCCATTTGTGCATGATTATCCACACCTTCATGCCTCCTAGCAACAGGTTCCCAGAATTCAGGATGCATAACATTGCAATTCTCATCCCAATGACAGAACATACGACAGTGAGAACATTAAACAACTTGTTGCTCCATAATGATTTTTTGCCAATATCCATTATGCGTCGTGCCTATCCAAATCTTCTCAGCTACAGTATGTGTGATATCTCACTCAACCAATATCTCAGCGGCCGAAGATCTAGAGAGATTGCAGGTCAAGATGTCCATCCTCATATGACGACCAAAGATAGCACCCAACAAAAAGAGAATTTCATGGTTAAAAAGATGAATTTTATGCTCGAAATCCTGAACCATATAAGCACAATTTGGGGCTCCGTACTAGGGTCAAAATCTACCGACCATTCCAGTAACTTCATAATTTTGGTATCAAACTTCCAGGCTTTTTTTTTTTCAAAAATCCTTGCATAATCCTCCTCACAGTTAAGTTAGAAGTATATGTCTCCCATCCAAGCGTCTGATTTTCTAATCTCCCTGCAACATCAAACCATCGAAAGCTTTTCTAATCACCTCCAATCTCGGGTGGTCGTAGACAAACTTGCCAACCAAAGCATATTTACAAGAGGTCGAAAGACAGGAAGTATCATGATTAGAAAGGAACAAAGCTAACTTATTGTTCTTACGACATGCTTTTCTCACAAAAGAAATCTCATCCAACCCTACAAGGGAATCATGAAAGGATTGCAAGAAAACCAAACCTTTACTAGTCTCGATACCCCTACTACCAGCTAGGATCTTCACAAAGGTCCTCTCTGACGTCGTCATCGCCGGAAAACACCATGCAGCCACGCTTAGTACCCCGTTGTTACGCTTGCCTTCATATCACAAACCCTAGCAGAGCTCCTAAATATGAACTTGGTTATAAGAGTCTACTATTCAACAAAATTTATGATTATGCTTTCTAAAGGTAAATATCACCTCATTGACGATTGCTAGACTCATCAAAACTCACAAGTGCTTCACAATCTTAATTGAAATATAAGATATCCAACTTCTTAGAAACGACCACTACTTGTGCTACTTGTGATGTTGAGATATATAACATATCCATCTTATGCACACTATCCACTTTCTGAAGGTCTAATTTTTCAAAATATTATTGAAATTCATTAATAGTCATCTCTTCTATCAATATATAAGCTTCCTCAAATAGCTTTACTAAATATCAATGCCACTAGTGAAGCATCCACGATATACCTTAAAGATCATACCAGCCTATTATAAAATATTTGAATTTTTAACTAATCTAGAAGGGCATCATGAGAACATTTCCTTGATAATTCCTTAAATCTCTCCCAACCTTTATAAATTGACTCATTATCTAATTGGGTAAATGTTGTAATATCATTCATAAGTTTGACAATTTTAATTGGGGGAAAATTTTTGGCAAAAGTTTTTTTGTGCTAGTTTAGTAGCATGAGGCAATGAATTCAATAAAATTTTAAGTTAAATAGTATCATACAAGACCCCATTAAAGTTAGAGGTGTGCAAATCTCCAAAAGTATTGGCTATTACAAATTAGTGTCTTTTATTGATGAACGCACAAACAGGAAGTTTAAATTTATATATACAAATTTACAAAATATTTCATTTTATGCTTTATAGACTTCCTATATATTGATTATTTGTGAACCAACCTACAAGCTCCATAGACCAATCCTTTATCAATCTGGATCATGGTATGACTTGAAAGTCATACATTGAGTTTAAATCATGTGTTCTTCCTGTGACCATGGATGATGATAGTTTAGTTACTTGCAGTTAAACTAGTTTATTGTTGCTATTTGATTTAGATTTTGAGAGTTACATCACATTCATCATTATGATTAGGAACATTTGCAATGTGTCTAATGCTGATTTTTTCAAAGATTTGCATGTGCTTTAATGTACAAAATCTCCTTTTATAATATTTAAGAAAATCTTCATCCACATAAAAAAACTTGGATTGGGACATCATCTAATGCAATGGATTACCCCATCACATAAGAACCAACGCAATTTAGAAGAGCACATCCACATTTAAAATAAACTTCATGTAATGTGCAATGAATGATTTAAAAAAAGCTATTATCCAAAGATATATATATATATAAAGTTATATATTGAAATAATGGTCAGAGGCTATCATACGAGCTTCCAACCACTCCTAATGTGTCTAACAATTCGAGTACCACCCTTCTTACGGCTCACATTGCTAGAGAGGAATTCGAACCTCCGACCTGAGGGGTTTTACAGTAAGGATGCCAACCAACAGGCCGAGGTACGCGGCACACATATGTGTGTGTGTGTTTATATATATATATATATATCTTCCACATCANTTTATATATATATATATATATATATATATATATATATATATATATATATATATAGAGAGAGAGAGAGAGAGAGAGAGAGAGAGAGAGAGACATATATGACTCAAGGCAGTTTAAAAGAGCTCATCCACATTTAAAATAAACTTCATTTGATGTCTATTGGATTGTCTGTCTCCTCTAGTACCTCCCATCTGATTTCAACTGGAAGAGGATGGATGGCCACGACCTCTTCCTCTTTGTTTGAAGTTGCTACAACCTTTGTCTGCATAAGATGCCCTTGCTGCATCCTTGGCTTTTCATTGGCAAGATTGATCTCCTCACTACAAAAAGTTGAGTATAAATCATCTAGGCTAATGATATAAAGTTTAGTACGTATAACAGTTTTAAAACCCTGATAGTATGATGGTAAACCATTGAGGGTGTATAAGATCACATCTTCTTGATCCACATGAGATCCAACTGCTGTGATTTTACCGGCCAACACCTTAATTTCTGAAAGGTATCGTGTCGTGTTATTTTTCATTGAAATATGGTCTAATTCACTCTGAACCTATTGGTAGGTTGGAGTCGTTTCTCAATGGTTGTCCATATTTCTAAAGAGGTTTGGAGGTGAAGAATGTATAGAAGAATAGCTGTAGAGATAGTTGAGTACAAGGTTGCTGATAAGTTCTGAACCAAAAGGATCCATGCAGTATAAAGGGGATTCAAGGCCACTGATCCATTGCTTCAAGAGATGAATTGTTTAGAACATTCTGCTATTCCATCAAGAAAATTGGAAAATCCATTCATCATGAAAATTATGAGGATACGTGCGCGCCAAATGGGGGCAATTCTCATTAGTTAACTGATTTTGTGCAAGTTGTTTGATATTGGATGCCAGAGATTTGAGTCATGAAGTTCTGGTTTTGTTAGATGCAGAGAAAGAAGAGGTAGGAGTTCCTGATGTTACTGAATCATCCATTGGAACAATGATCTGATAGAATAAAACGACAGAAGAAGAAACTTGAAAAAATCAGTGCAGGATCCCACTGCTCTAATACCATAAAGAAGGGGAAAATAAGACAGAATTTCTGTTTATTCAGCATTACAAAACTCCTATACATGCTCTAAGAATTCAAGAAGAGAATCAAGTTAGTTATTTCCTAACAGTCTTGACAGCAGGTACTGCTGCTGAGTTTTTTACCTTCAGTGGTACCTCCCATATTGTATTGTTGTTAATGAAGTGATGTATTGCGGCTATTAGTTAAAACAACAGTAATTTCATTTTTTGCATTACGAAAGTAAAAGCAGAACAACCAGAATAGTCCCCATTAGTTGTAACAACAATTCTTTCCAGTTCGGAGTAAATAACAAAAATCGCAGTAATGTAAATTCTGTGGAATCAAATACTCTGAAGGCTCTTCTGGACTCGGCAGAGTTTGGACAAGGGCCTGAAGCAGTTCTGTGGCGGAGTGTCGAAGATCTAAAACTGCTCCAATTTTTGAAAAAAATTATCACCAGACAAGTTGGGTTTCTTCTTCAAGGTTTCGCAACCCATAAATGTCCTACTAACCCTCGCTCTCGGTCTCCTGGTTGTCCTGGAAATCCAATATTTAATCAGAAGTTATGCATATCAGCAAAGAGATAATGGGCACAAATAATGTCATACTCAGTCTATATAATGTTTCATGGAAGTCAAACTTTCGCATTTTAAAGAAATTGTAAAATATCAGAAGAAAAATCAGGCGTCTACATGCCAAATACATCTGAGAGTCCAGAAAATGAAATCAAAGAATCAACTGATATTGGGAAGGAAATCGAAGGGTTCTTGAATTCCTTGAGAAGTTGCATTGATTCTCATTCTGTAATGGAAGATGTGGGAGAATTTGGTAACAAGCAGCTTAGTGGAAAGCAAGAAATGTGGAAAACAAAGGCGAATAAATGAGGACTAGAGACTGAGGGATGAAATCAGGAGAGGAGACACGCAGATGGTGGAGATTGTGTGAGGGTAAAAGGTGGTGGGCACTGACGGTCAAAGAATTATGGGTGAGGGAGAGCAAAAATGAAAAAATCACCGCGCATTTGTGTGTGTGATGATAGAGAAAAAGCAAGAGAGATGAGAGTGCGCAAGAACAGAAAAAATCCATGGCAGAAAGGGTTAACCAAAAGGTGAGGAGACTGAAAAATTCAATATTTCCTCATTTCAATCAAGAAAAAATCAACTTTGGTCATATTTATTCAAAAAGAAATATTTACATACTACTCAATTCTTATGTGTTCACGTATCTAACTAAACTTCAATTTTTACATATAAGCGGCCTTACCTAGGTATGACAAGGTGTATTTCACCTTTAAAAGTTCAAATAGTGGTATTTTTGATGTGATAGAAAATATTTGGGCGGTATAAATGTAAAGGTAAAATTTAAATGTTAGATATGTAAATATATAGCAATTGGGTGGTATGTATGTAAATGTCCCTAAAAGAAATCATGAGGATAATCACGAGGAAATATACCTAAATAAAATGAAAAACACTTTCCCTAAACAGATAAACATTAAATAAACTTAAATATCAAAAGATTTCCTAAAACAACAACTAAAAAAAATAGAACAACAACCAAACAATGATTGTACCAGCATGGACACGGTTAAAACGCAACAAAAATCATATGGCATAGAAAAACAAGAAAAAGTAAGACATGAAATGACGTGTTATTGACACACCTTCAAGATGTGGAACATTATTAAATGAGACATTCTACTTTTGCACAGCCTACACATCTAATTTTTGCTAGTTTACAAATTATAAGGATGTTATCTTGCATGCCTTTCACCAAATTCTCTTGAGTGAACTCTCACTCTAAAATATGCTCATTTATACTTTCCATAACCAAACTAGCATTTAAATTTCATATTTCCTCCCATCTCTTATCGCTCCTATTTCATCTAATACGGTAAAACACATCCACAAAAGCTTATTATCATCATCCTATATTGAGTTATTTACAACTGCATCAATAATTCTTTTAGAAGTCATTCCCATATAAGAAATTAAGATTAGTAGCAGCAACAATGACCAAGATGCTAAAACCTTATTAAAACTAAAATTCAACAACAATTTTTTTTATAATTCCTGAAATATTAGGCAAACAATTTTTAAAATGTCAAAAAAAAAATAGAGGCATTAATAATGGAGTAAAGCAAATGAACAATAGAAAAATCAAATATTATTGCTGAATTCAAAATAGGGAATAAACTCAACACAATAAACTCAAGCTGGGGTGGATCTCGAGGTGGTGGTGGTGATTGGCGAGGCTTGGTGCTCCGAAGAGGCAGCAAACAGTGGGTGAAGAGCTGGAAGGCGTGGCACAAACAAAGTGTGTTGGTAACCGTGAGGGGAATTTACAAAGCTTTAAGAACAAGTATGGTTGATTTCTTGAGTGTTGGTAGAAAGAAATAGAGTTGGACAATGGGTAAATAGCTGGGAAGGCTTGTCCAAGTTTGCGGCAGCAAGGAAGGACGGCAGTAACGACGGAAGGAGTAGTGGCAATGGCAACAAACAAGGATGAGATAAACAGATCGTTGGGCGGCTAGAACAACAGAAAATGGTTGGGAACTACTGTTTCCAGGCGGCTACAACGAGGCAAAATGTTAGCGACAACGGCGAGGAATGAGAGAGTTGCAGAACAACAAGAGAGCGGTTGTCTGGGGTGGCGGCAGTGAGGACAGCTAGCTGGGATTGAAAAACTACTAGGAAAATAGCATTGTGCAGCTGTTCCAGGTGGCTACACCAATGGAGGGTGTTAGAAGTGACATAAGGAATATGCAGAAAAGGATAGGGAAAATAATCACCACCTCAGAGTGAGATACAGCTGAAGCACCAATTGAACCTTCAGATACAATCCTCGAAGGGAGAAAAAAAGACGCTAACGGTTGTCTCAACAGAAACTCATGCAAAAACTAACCCTAAATGCCTACAAAAGAAAATATATAATAATAGGATAATGAGAGTAGCCTAAGAGAATCGATACTCCTCAACAAGGACAAAACTTGGACCAGTTCAGTCCAGGTACAACAACAGAGTTACTGCTTCATTTGCAGAACTCCCACATTAGAAGCAAGGGTGCTCCCACGTCAGTCTCCCGAGGTTGGGGAAGCTTCAACCCCATTCGTTAAAGCTTTTCTCGCCTCAGAATAGTCAGTTCAACCCCTTTGAAAGTAGTGAAAATGTTGTCAGCTCCAAGTATGTCACACTTGTTGGTATTGTCATCTCAAAGCACATCGTTATTGAGTAAGTACACATCCACTTTTAGCAAAACTTAAACTGTGTAGCTGCATATCGGTGTAGGTTCCCACATGCGTCTTAGGCAATTAAATCTATAATTTTCTTATTTCACCCCTCGTGCTCGTCGAAGTGTACCTAATAATCAAGTATTTAGGGATGAATTAGCTCTGAGATAAAATCTATGGCAGATGAACCACACTTAAAGTATAACCACTCAAGAAAGGTTTCTTCTCTAAAAGGACCTGGATCTCATTGTAGAATAATCTTAACAACAAAGCTCTTAAAGCGCTTTGCAACACTGTGGGCCATCCCTCACATCTAACTATCTCTAGGTGATTACACTACTGAACTTAATTTAATACCCAAATGCTCTAAAGGGTCTTCCAAAAGTAGCTAAAATGCTCATCATCCCTGATATCTTGGACCTCCCTCGATATTTAGGAGGAAGGCTAAGTATCTGAGAATTCTGGAATACTCTTATCTGGGGTGGTTTTATATCTAGTATCAGCTCTTTAAGCTCATAGCCCTTTTGCATGTCCAATGTCAGTCCTACTGATGCTTCTCTCAACACATGCAAAATGATAGCTCGAGCCACCTCGATCTCATATTCTGCATGAACACCCATTACCCTAGACTCACTCCTTTATAGAACAACTACTATTAGTTCAGCTGGAGTCACTCTCACAGGGTCAGCTGAAATCGCCAGTGTTTGTTCCTCAGCGGCTGGAAGTTGTAAATCCTCTCTGAAATCTTCATCTTCTCCTGAATCACTGTTTATTTCTTCAAGTACTCCATAATCAGTGAAAGAAATCATTTTCTTGGTTGTGCAATATGATTCGATATGCCCAAATTCATGATACTTGAAACACTTCCTAGATGAGACAGATTTGGAAATGTGGATTGATTCCACTTGTTCTCTACTCTGAACTAGTGTTGTTCAAGCAGAGTCAGCATGGATGTTTTGTTGGATGTACTCTAGTTGTTTGATTTCGAGATTAAACTCTGTCTGTAAAATGTGGCAGTCATCCGACGATATTGCCTATTGACTTGTGAATATAGGATATGAACATCCAAGTACTGGCGCTGGATTTCTCGTTATATTTTGGACCAGTTAGTGATATTTTCTTTACCTCACGCTAATTTGGGTGCTTCAACTTTTCTCACCATAACAACACACCCTTCTTTAACTTGCTGACAGCTAGTTTCACCATTATGTTAAAAGAAACTATCCAGGCACTCAAAGACAGTTTCCACTGTCCAAAGCCACTTGATGAACTCGTCTAGATCAATGTGGCCATCAAAATATGACAAATCTACTTTTACTTCATCTCACGACTCGGCCCGGGGCTTAGAGTTAACAAATACAGGAACAAATGGTCAGACGGTCGGACAATAGAAATCAGTTCACTGATATTCTAATTATATTACTACAATTTAATATACAAATAATACATGAAAGAGTCACTAAAGTGAACAATTAAAATTAACAGTTAAAAATTGTACCTTCCTGAATATTATTATCGTCTTCTATACACATTTGATCTTCTTTTGTTCTTCTTGTTCAAATGTTTAAAACTTAAAAATAATATTTAAGAAACATAATGAGTTATTTAAAGATGGCACAAGAGTAACAACATTTCTAAACTATTGTAATAAAAAAAACTGAATATGTATGCTAGTTTATAAGAACTTTTATAATATGGTCTTTCATAATTTTTTAGCCAATACGATATATACTAATGCATCTATCAATAATTTTTTTTTAAATAAACATACACTAATTTTTATATGCATTTTTGTTAATTTTACTTCTACTTTACATTCCTTACATTTCTGTCACTGTGATGTCGCCTTCAACAACCTAACCCACCATTGACCGATATTGCCTTGTCAGCTCCCGTTGGCTCAGCAGTTAGCGATCTATACATGATACTTTTCTAGGACTCTTACCTGCCCCTGACCGATATTATCTCGTAAGTACAGCGGTTAGCAATGTAAACATTACAATTGTTTGGAGAGTTATGGTTTACTCGCCCCTGACTGATATTATCTCGTTAGCACGACAGTAAGTGATATAACCATCACAATTGTCTGGGGATGTAGAAAAACGCTACACGCGTGGGTATACTGGCGTCCCATACCCTTAGAGATTGATATTCTACTTTAAACAATCACATAGAAGCATTCATATATAAACTATTTCATTATTCATAACATACATTATTCTTAGAAAACATACATATCTTCTTTATTGTGCAACAATTCATCATGCATATCTTTCATATCATTCATATATCTATCTCATTCATAGCTCTTATATCATCCATATTTTCTTACATGTCTATCATACATTTCTTACATATAATGTTTATTTGAATATTATTCATCTCATGTCATATCTATCATGCATGCACATCTTTTTTCTACTATGTTTATCATATCTTTCATATCTAACAATACAAAGAATCTGATTAAATTGGGGGATATATGGAGTCAAACATACAATCTGAAATATAAAAGATTATTGAAATTTAGAAACATGATTACTCACTGCAATTACTCCGCTAAAGACTTAATCTTTGATAGCTAACTGAAGATTACGGTGACTTATATGTTGAGCTTAATAACCTATAAAACATAATAGTAAATTTTATGATTCAAGTGATTTTCGTAAATTATATTATTCTTCTTATCAACATAGGATTATGCTACCTGAAACTTATGCAATCATCCTACGACAATCTTCTACATGGTTGCCTTTAACTCGCCGCCTCAAGCAAACTAACATGAAAACTTAAATGAATTAAGGATTCATAATATATAAGTTGTCAAATATCTTATCTCTTCTTCTTAACAATTCAAATATCCTTTTCCCTTCAATGGTGATGTGCAAAAGCACTTACGGAGCTTGTAAACCACATTCAACACAATCGATATTTCCGACAGCTAACAAAAACAAACAATGCATAAAAAATGAGACAAACCTTAAAACCGAAGGGTGTGGAAGGAGATGAATGTCTCAAATATTGTAAAATGGGGATTCACACTTATGAAAATCATCCCGAATCCCTAAATCATGAGTTGTGGCCTTCCCAGGTGACGCTCGGTTTCCCTATCGCTCGTCCGCCCCTTGCTATGGTGGTCCAAATGCGAGAGTTCGCGGGAACACCTCTAGGCAAGCTTTCTGCCACGTATACCCCAACAGGGAAAGGGAAACAGGAGAGGAAATTGGGAGAGGAGGAAAAATCAAAGTTTATGATGCTCTATAAGATTGATTCAAAGAAATAAAGTGGCGTAAGGTCGGTTTTGAATAGTGGATTTGAGAATTAAGGGAGAATGACTTAGGAATTAATTAGGTTAATTAATTTAATAAAGCATATAAATTTTAAATTTTTATATCTCTTAATCTATTCAAAATTAATATATAATGTTTTTTTATCAAATTGCTCGTTAATGCGTAGAATTTTATAAAATTAATTCGGTTGAAATCTCGGAGGTGCGTAAATTTGGATACATATTACATTGCCAAAAAATTAATCAAATTTCTCTAAATGGGTTATTCCAATCTCCCTTTCTAATAAAATTTCGTCCTCAAAATTCATAAACTTCACATCAACTATGAAGATAAAATAAAAGTGATTACAAAAATTTGTTTCTTGTTAAGTGATAACTAGAATAACAAACGCTATGCATCAACATCAGTTGCAACATGTTCTTCTGGCTCCTGATGGGTTAAGGAATAGACTCTTGGGCAAATATTCTGTCTTGATTACTCCTAACGAGCCATAGTATCAGTTTTGTTATCCTCTGCTAACTACTTCTAGAAATAGAACCTTCCGGAACATTCCTCTGAACTGGATCCTTTCTTGAATAAACATCTAATGTGGATCTTTGAATAGACTAGGGCAATTTCCCCTCTGATGTCCAAGCTATCTGCATAGATAACACACCTTCAACCCAATTAAACATTCACCAATTGCTGCTTCCCACACTTAACACAGGGTTGTATAGTGCTACTACCAGTCTGGCTAACAACACCAGTGTAGGACTTTATTTTCTTCCCACTAAACACTCATATTGAATGAACAATTGGTGTCACTTCTTTCAAACTCTTCCTCCTATCCATGTCTCTACAATTTTGAGTCTGCTGGAAATCAATCTTCACTATCATAGCTCTCTCCACTAGTACAGAATAGTTTTCAATCCCAAGTGGCATTAGTAGTTGTCAGATTGAATCTTTCAGTCCAGAAAAAAATCTATGACATTTCTCCTCTGCATTTGGAATGAGTTGTGGTGCATATCTCGATAACATAATAAACTTTGCTTCATACCGCATAATTGATCGATCTCTTTGCACCAACCTAATGAATTTATCTTGTATCTACCTCGTAGTTGGGGTACAAACCAATCTTTGAATATTTTCACAAACTTGTCCCACTGCACCAAGTGGTTGGTTCTACGTCGGAACTTCTCCTACATCTGACTATGCCACAATCTTTAAGCTTCCCCCTCAAAAGCAAAAGTGGCTAGGGTAACTCATCTCCTGTGAACAAGTCATGTCATCTATAATCTTTTGTACTATCAAATGTCAGTTTTCAACTTCCACTGGTCGTCCTACTCCAGAAAATAAAGGTGGTCTCATATCTTGAAAAAATATCAAGTACTTATCGATTGGTGGTCCTCCACTGCTACTAAATTGAGATATAGAATTATTAATTAACTGAGTCACGTAATAAATCATATCAAATAAAACACCAGCAAAGCCTGTGACATTCTGGGGTATAACAGATTCTATAATTTCATCTCTAACCTCTTCATCTTGATCATCCATAATTTTGAAAAAAATCATAATTTAATTATGCTCGATTAATTTTTTTAATTTTTAATATTTATTGCTTAATCCAATTATCTTATTGGCTCTTTCATTAAGATTCATGTTATTTAATCTAAGTCTCTATTCTGATACCACTTTTGTCACGACCCAGCTAGTGGCTTAGAGTTAACCAAGACAAGAACAGAAGGTCGGATGATCAAAATTAGTTCACTGCTATTCTAATTTTATTACTAATAATTTAATATTCAAATAATGTATGAAAGAGCTACTAAAAAAATCAAAATTAACAAGTTGAAACTTGCATATTTTTGTTTGTTGTTCTCGTCATTTGATCTTCTTCTGTTTATCTTGTTCAAATGTTTAAAACCTAAAAAAAATATTAAAATAACATAATGAGTTATTTGAAGATAACCCATAAGTAACGACACTCTTATACTATAGTAATCCAAAAAAAAATATTTATGTTGATTTATAAGAAATCTGATAACATGTTGGTATTTCATAATTTTATAAGCAATCTGATATATACTAATGCATGTGTCAATAATATTTTTCAATATGAGCATACACTAATCTTCTATTATATGCATTTCTTAACTGTACTTTTATCATATATTATTTACATATATTTTTGTCTCTATGAGAATCACCGTCAACAACCTAACACACCCTGTGCCAAATTGTCTCGTTGGCTCCTGTCAGCATAGCGATTAACGATCTATACATCATAATTATCTAAGGTGGAAAGGCCATTACCTATCCTTAACCGATTTTATTCCGTTGGCACAACGATAAGCAATCCCCTTCCTAAGTTGCAAAACATCACAATTGTCTATGGAGGTAAGCTCTGGTCTACTCGTCCCTTGTCGATATTATCCTAAGTTTTGGTCTTCCCAGGTGCCTCTCGGCTTCCCTGTTGCTCGTTCGCCCCTTGCTACAATTGTCCGAGCACGAGAGCCTACGGGAACACTTCCAGTCAGACTTTCTGCAGCATGAAACTCTAACAGGGAGAAGGGAACATGAGATGAAATAAGGAGAGGGGAGTAAAAATTGAAGTTTTAGATGCCCCATTAGGTTGATCGAAAGAAATAAAGTGGCACAAGGTCGGTTGTTAATAGTGGATTTGAGGATTAATGGATAGTTACTTCATAATTAATTAGGTTAATTAATTTAATAAAGCTTATAACTTTAAATTTTTATATCGCTTACTTGATTCAAAATTAATATATAGTATTTTATATCAAATTGTTCGATTTATAACGTAGAAATTTATAAAATTAACTTTGTTAAAATTTAAGAGGTGCAAAAATTGGGGCATCATCAAAAATTTTATCAAAATTTTCAAAATGGGTTATTACACTTCAAAATGCAGACACTTCTGATATTTCAGATCCTCTTCAGGATAGGGGTTCATCTCTGGAATATGCATGGTGGAAGAGATCTATTGCATTCCTTCAATCTGACAAGTCACAGTTATGGCTACAGGTGGCTCTTCAGGATTGTCTCTTCTCGAAGGTCGTCATTCTCTATTGCAGTTGGAGGAATGCTCACAAATCACATTGTGGTCTTTCCTCCTGAACAGGTCTCCGAGAATTGTCTCTTGGGTGGCGTGGTTGAGATTTGAGTTTGAGTAGGTGGAAAAGGGTGTATAGGAATGATGGAGGGCGGGAAAGAAAATTTTAAGTGGTCAGTTTGAAAAATTAGCAAAGACAAGGATTATTGTTTGGAGGTAGGGTTATGTATTGGTGTATGCTAGAAACCTTAGGATAGGACTAAAATTAGGCAAGCTCAAATACCAAATTATACCGGAGTTAACCAAAACAAGAATAGAAAAATCAAATATTATTATTGAATTCAAACTAGAGAAATATAATATCACAAACCAAAATAAAATTAATAGACACGACATAACAAACTCAATATAGGGTGGATCTCGGGGTGGTGATAGTGATCGACAAGGGTTTGGTCCTACGGAAAGGTAGCAAAGAGTGGGTGAAGGGTGATAGCAAAGATGTGTTGATGACTGTGAGGAGGAGGTGCAAAGCTGTAGGAACAATAAGTATAGTTGTTGTTCAGGGTAGTGGTAACAAAAAAAGAGGAGATTGGAAAGCGATAAAAGGTTGGAAAGGGTTACGACAGAAAGGAAAAGGACAACATCAGCGAAGAGAAGTTGTGGCAATGGCAGCAAGCTGGAATGGGAAAAACATATGGATGGGCGACTGGAACAATAGAAAACGACTGGGAGCAACTGTTTTAGGGTGGCTGCAGCGAAGGGGAAAGTCGCCACAACGACGAGGAATGCGGGGGCAGCAGGACAACAAGAGTACGTCTGTCAGGGGCAGCATGAACGAGGAATGTGGGGGGCGGCGAGATAATAAGAGGACGTTTGTCAAGGACGGCATCAACGAGGAAAGGTTTTTGTAATCATAAAATTGAAGGAAAAACAACAAAGTGTGGTTGTTCGAGGGCGGCTGAAACAATGGAGGGTGGTCGGGAAAGACATGAGGAGAATGTGGAAGGGGATGTGGAAGATAATCACCACCTCAAGGGAGAGATATAGCCAGAGCATCACTCAAACCCTTAGATACAACATTCAAAAGAAAAAAAGAGACGTCAGCGGTTGTCTCGACAGATACGCAAAAACTAATCTTAGACCACTAAGACATCAAATATATAATAATAGGACAGCTAGAAGAGGTTCTATGGGACCGATCGACACCTCAAAAAGGACAAAACTTGAATTGGTTCGGATCAAATACAGTAGTCGAGTCGCTGCTTCGTTCAAGAGACTCCCGCGTCGAGAGTAGGGGGTTCTCCTACTTCAGGCGATTATATAAATATCAACCAATTCCTTTGCATTTACATATCTATCACCTAAACTTTACTTTTTTACATGTATACCACCCAAATCTTTCATATCACACCAAAAATACTACCGTTTAACTTTTAAAAAGTGAAATACCCCTTTTTATGCATTGGTAAGGTGGTATGCATGTAAAAATGGAAGTATGGTATTAGATATGTAAGTACATAGGAATTGAAGTATAGGCCTATAACTCTGGTTACTGAACTTTCATAATTAGATTGGATCAAGAAAAAGTGAGTTCATTCGGGTTCTTGTTGCCTCGTTACCATCCAGATGAGTTCCTGCTCCATGTTCAGAATTCAGGTCTCCAAAACTTGAAATAAATTTGTTTACTAAGTGATGACAATAATGTGAACTAGTTGTATCTAAAGTAGGGTGTTAATATAGCTTATTTTGTAATTGCAACCCCTTTACATAAGGGATCACTTGGAAGATATCGATTCAATGGAGATGAAGGAGCTCCTCCCACCCGAGAATGACACAGAGAGTCTTCATTTTGATTCGGAATAAATGTGGTCGATTCAATTAAATCAAGTGGGTTAATATATTAGTAAGGATATTTTTGTATGTTTATTTTTAAAAAAATTTAGGTCATTTGTTTGATTATAAATGGGACTTGTGTTATATTAGTGGACTTCTGGAATAAGGTAGAAAGATGTGAGAGCTTCGGCTCCATAGGTTCCAAAATGGGAATGTGCTTGTATACACGTCATGTGATGGCAACTTCATTCTTGGTGGTGACGTCAGGTGTCTCTTGTATTTTGTATCTTTTATTTGTTAGTGTATCTCTTTTATATCTTCTTCCATATTTTCTGATTTTCAATTTCTTGTTTTCGGATTCTGCTCTTTACATTTTCTCTTTATTTTCTTGCAAAATTTTGTCCACATACCCTTTTGCAGATATCAACATGTCGGATTAGTTTATCTATATCATTGTGATTTTATTTTCTTTGAAAATAAAACTACTTTTAAATAAAAGAAAAGAAATTTAGTACATATAAAACAATAATTACTCATTTGATCTTTTTGATAATTTTTACATCACTTAATTTTTAGCCTCAAGCTCCCTAATTTTAACACTTGAAATCGTAAGCTATATAGTTAAATGTCTATATTCTAAATTTTCTACATAAACTTTTATGTTAAATTTTTACTAACATTTTCTTATAACTTACAAATTTAACTTTCTCAAGGTCTAAGTTTCCATAATAATTTATTATATCTAAAAAGAAATAATTATTAGATATTCTCAATTAAATTTCCAAATTAACTTTATAACGTAAAGAAAACAATGAATAATTAAATTGTAGAATTTCAAAATAATTACATTCATCGAGATAATGCTTATTTCTTAGCCCAAACCTGTTGTATATCTTTCAAACCTACTCTTCGAATAAAATATTTATTTATTTTCTGTTAAATGTAAAACTTATTTTAGAATGTAATTACAGATATAAATTAATTAGAATACACTAACATCGAGTCCTCTTTCTTCTTTTTGCAAACTCAACAATCTTAATTTTCCAAAGCCTTAAATTCATAAAGTTCTTCAATTTCCACTCCCTAATATCAATTAATAAACAATTACCTAATAACATTTATTAATTTAAATAATTTAAACATCTGTGGAAATAAAATTAAACATTACATTATCTTCCTTAGCATACTTTGTTTGCACTACACAACTTCTACACATAGACAGACTAACTCCTCCACCCACAGACGAACACATCGTAAGAAGCATCAGCTCCCTAATCTTCATTTCCTGCACACACACACAACGATGACACTATGTCCACGTTCATATGCACTAGCTTGATCAAAGTAGTTTTCTTCCTTTGCATGTGATACCACTCATAATTCGTCACTCGCACCCTCTGCTTCTAACACAAAACTTAATTCTAGCATTAGGTGTCTTTTTTGGAGTGCGAACAAGTCTCCACCTTCCTCTAGCTTCGTCTCATACACACACAAGGTACCACTCGACTTCCTCGTATGTTCCCTCGGAATAAACAAATCATTCCCTCCATTTCCTAATGATGGAAAACATCTGAACGGTTTTGTTCAAACCGACATTATTGATTTCAGATTTTTTTTTCAATTATTACGCTACAATATATATCACAATTATTTAGCAGTCTCCTATCAATATTAACATCCAGCTGAATCATTTCACGAGTTCAATAAAATTGGAATCCATTAGTTTCCAAATTTTAAAGTTGTGCTTTGATTAAATTAATGTATTCAAACACATTTGATTTTTTTCAATCTAACACTTCAATTAATTTATTTTGCAAAGTGATAAAAAATCTCATCTCTATTTCAATTTGTTAAGCTCCCCTAATATCGAGTCATTTTCAGTTCACAACAACAACAACAACAAAACCTTTATCCCACTAAGTGGGATCGGCTACATGAATCCTTTTTCTCCATTGCGCCCTATTTAGTGTCATATTTTCATTTAATTCTAATAAATTAAGATCATTTTTTATACAATATGCCCAAGTCATCCTAGGTCTGCCTCTACCTTTCTTAACATAATTTGAATCTAAAACATCTATTCTTCTAATCGGATCATCAGAAGGTCAACAATTAATGTGACCAAACCATCTAAGACGACTCTCTCTAAAGCTCTTCCGCTAAATTGATGCACGATGTTTGAAGGTTGAAGGTTCCAAATGCAACAAGAATATGCTTAAATTGTATCAGAATATTCCTAAAATATGGTTTCTCGATTATGAGAATTAGAGGTCATTTACATGATTTTATAATTTGCTTGAACTTCAATCGCATGACATTAAAAAATATGGAATATTATTTATGATAATTGTAATTTTTTGTTGAAGCCAATAGGAGACATTAAATTTGAACTAAGTGATATAATAATGATACATAAACTTACCTTAGAAACCCTTGAGGAATTAAATGTTATAAAGGCAAGACCATTTTATTAGAACTAACATCTCCAAATCAAAATTTTTCAAAAGGAATTATTTCAAGTTTTAGTCTTGTTTGTTCATATTTCATGAAACTGCTGCCAATTCCTTAGATTTTTCACATTTTTTCCATCTCCACCTAGTGAATCCGCGTCAACATTCTACAGGACAATTTATTTTATATAACCTAGTCCTAAATCGATTATAGATATGATGAAATTGTATTTAATACTGACAGTTGATTCTAAATGTATCTAAAATGGCCTATTAGACTTTTTGTGTAGACTTGTGGATTACTTCAAATGAAGTGAAAAATCTATACTCTAATTTCCTTTATAAATATCAAATGCTAAATTCATCAAGAACATTTTTTTCCAAGTCATGCAGATTGATGTAGTCTCTCATTTTGGAAACACTAGCAATGGCCCCTATAGTTAAATTTTGCAAGAATCCTAACTACAATGCTAGTGTAACTTCTAGCTATATTGTCGTTATCATTATGCATTCAAGGTACAACAATGCTACTGAAAATATTACAGAATTCATATTCAAGGATATATGGGTTTTGTTGCTGTTGATGCTTAGCTAATTCCAATTTTATGCATTGCGGATTCTACTTTTGCAGCTTCTTTGGCAGGTTCTATTACCGGTGCTTATCAAATTCTTGTTCAATATCTTGTCAGTTCTATTGTAGCATGGATGGTTTTAAGCATATAGTTAGTAGCGAGAATTTATATCATCCATCACGTAGCACATTTATGCCAAATTTGTTGATAGACAAAATTTGGATATTATTTTGAAAATTAAGTTAAATTAATGAGAGAGATCCAACTGAAAAGTATATGACTATAAAGATCAATACCAGAGGCATGTAATAGTGAGCTTTTGATTCAATAAAATTGATAGTTCCACTCTCAACTTTGTGTGGAAAATGGATGTATGATTATCGCAATATAAGTGTAACTACTTAATTCTAGAAGAAGTGGTCTCCTTTTACCAGTGCAAGGTCAGGATCTTCTAGATTTAATGACTCTTTTGTTTTGTCTATTTCATCTAAATATTTGATAGTAATTATGCTAGAGCTCTTGATTTTAGTCAAATTTGGTAGAGGTCGATTTCAACTGTAGTGAAGAATTTCAACTACTTGCTAAGCCATTGCATTATTATTAAGTTCAAATTATTAAATTTTCTGATTTGCACCAGATAAAAGCAATTTTTTGTGTATTTCGTAGTCACTGATGACTAATTTTCTATGTGAATTGCACTCGAATGCATCATCCTAATTACATTAGAAATCAAAACCCTTATCCGTTCTATACCCGATTTGAATTAAAAATATATATAAAACGATTAGAGTGCTTTTCTAAAATTACCTCATTGCTTGGTTGAGTGAGTCGATTCCACAAATCTCCCAGTTGCTTGCTTATTTTCTTTTCTTCAGTGGACAAAGAAGGATTGACTTTTACACCATGATCAAGATGTAGATTGGAACTATTTGATTTAGAAAGAAAAGGGTCTTCCATTGCTTGGGAAGACCTTTTCCTGCTTCGTTGACCAGAAGATGAAGAAGATAAGGTCTGACTCTGAGAAGCATCACAATGAGTATGATACAGAACGCCAGTGAATTTTTCAGAACCATAGCTGGCAGTCACTAGATATCCATTCTCAAACTTTCCTGTAATTTCCCCTCTCAACCAAGAACCTATTTCTAGTGGTGGATATCCTGCATATCAGCAACCGAATATTTGCTCTATTATAAGACTATTATTTCCCTAAAAAAAGGTTGTGCAATCTGGCATCATTACTATAAGAAATACAACATATACATATAAATAGATGGCTGATGTGTCTACTTTGTTGCGTGTAGCTTAAGCAACTTTAGTATATAAATAAAGTAAAAGTTAAGAAAAAATAAGACAACAGAAAACCTGGCAAATGAAGTCCTGTTGAATTCTTTAATTGTGCTATCTTTGTCGAATTTTGTTGCTTTAATGGTTCTTGGTCGATTCGAACCTCACCAGATAAAGGATCTGCATATGTATTTAGAATTTAGGCGCCTAATAAAAAATGGATGGCATATCAAGCACAAATGAAATAGAAACCTCCTTGGCAAACCTGTTAAATGTTTTCCACTGGTACCATGTGTGCCAGTAGTTTCCACCTGATTTGGTTTTGATACTGAAGGAGTACCATGATTTGTACCTGAAAAAATAGTTTTCAGCAGAAAATGAACACCTTTGTAATGTCAAACAAGCAAACAAATAATACCAATAAATAAATTAAAGTGCAAGAGATGGTACCAGTTATTGGGTCTATTACAACTTTATTGCGGAAGAAGTATACTTCTTCATAATGTTGAAGCAGAGAGATGTAGTACTTTCTCAAAACAAATGATGCATTTGTAATTGTTGATGGAAAGTTGAAGGCAGAAATTACATCTTTCCATATTCGATCTTTAATAACCTGTGATCAAATTATGAGGATGACAAAGCCATCTAAAATATATGAAAAGATTTTGAAGTCATTCAAAACAAATCCAACAAGATAAATTGTTAGTGTATTAAGAGTCAATGAATTACTAGTTGTCATATAAATATTAGAACATGCGGCATTTATTTAAAGCATTACTCCATAATCATTATTATTATAATATATCTTTATCATTACACATATTTTTGTTTAGAACATTTATCTGTATTACTCTCTTCTATTATTAATGTTGACATTGCCGGATCTCAAATCTTAGATGTGAAGAGTGGAAGGTAGTGTTAAGTAGCAACAGTCGGCATAATTTTTTTGTTTTTGAAAAATCATGACAAGAATCTTTTAAATCACTGTGTAAATGCTAAGGCATCGCCTGGAAATGACGTGTCGTATGTCTTGAATATAGCGAAAAGTGTGCAAGGGTCGCTATAATGGTTCCCGGGTGTAGTGTTAATTAAGTAAGTGATCCCATATTATGGATGAATGCGGGCAAAAAAACTAGTCCATAAAACTAATATTAGGATATGACCTTGGATTATAGGAACTTTGGAATTAGTAAATAATATGGTTCATAGGAAGATAAATATCTTATGCATTCAAGAAACTAAATGGAATGAAGAAAAGCTAAGGTGATGGATAGCTTAGGTTTTAAATTTTGGTATTCAAATAGGATTCACACAAGAAATGGTGTAGGTTGAATTATAGAAAAGAGTTTGAAAGACAATGTTATAAAAAATAATAGAATTTGAAATAGGATTATAGCCCTAAAGATTGTTGTTGATACTAAGATTTGTAATATTATAAATGCTTAAATTGCTTAAATAGGTTTAGATATAGATTCAAAAGATAAATTTTGGAATGACCTAGAAGAATTAATGCAAATGATACCTTTTAAAAGAAAATTTATTGGAAGAGATTTAAATGAACAAGTTGGAAGAGTGGTAGAATTTTTTAGAAATATTCATGATGACTACGGTTTTCGAGTGATTAATGAAGAGGCATAATCATATTAGAATTTGTTTTAGCTTATAATTTTGTAATTGCTAATATTTTATTTAAGAAAAGAGATGATCGTATTATTACATATAAGATAGATCTAAGAAAACACATGGATTAATTTTTTATCAAAAATATAGTTTAGAATGTAAAGATTCTAAGATCATTCCAAGTGAAAATTTAAGTACTCATTATCGATTATTATTTTTGGATTTTAAGAAGATGAACTGTAGGATAAAAAACACAGTAAAACATTATCATAAAATTAGATGAGAGCACCTAAAAGACACAAAATTATTTTTATGAGTAAACTTTAAGATTTCAAGACTTGGGATGTTAATGAAGAAGCTAATTACATATGAAATAAAGTAACGAGCATTATTAAGCAAATGACAAAATATGAACTAAGAAATTCAAAAGATAAAATTTTTATTAATTAAAAAAGTTGTAGGTGGAATAATAATGTGAAAAAAAAGATAAAATATGAAAAATTATGTTGTAAAAATTAGTTTAATGTGAAATTTTAGAGAACTGGGAAAATATAATTTGACCCATCGGGAGTCTAAGAGAACAATTTCTGACGCTAAGAATTCTGTTTTTAGTGATTTTATAATAAATTAAATACTATAGAGAGTGAAAAATATATGTATAAACTAGCCAAACAAAGAGAAAATAAAAGTAAAGATTTAATTCAAGTATAGTGTATCAAACATAAAAATAAAAAAGAGTTTTTCTTAAAGGAATACTTTCAACATGAGTGAGTGAGATATTTTATAAATTTTTTAATATAACAATTTTTTTTTTTTTTAACATCACATTAATAAAAAGAAGGTTGAAGTGGTTTTAAGGAAAATTAATGGTGAAAAATCACTAGAACTTGACGATATCCCGATTGAAATGTGGAAATATTTAGAAGATTTCAGATTTTTTTGACTTACTAAACTTTATATTATTTTAAAAATTAAAAAGATGTCTGACGAGTGGAGGAAGATTGCTTTGGTCCCAAGTTTTAAGAATAAAAGGGATACACAAAAGTGTGCAAATGATAGAGGAATTAAATTAATGTGTCATACTTTAAAATCATAGAAGAGGGTAGTTGAACATAGATTAGGACGTGATACAAAGATTTCTCATAATCAGTTTGGATTTATGTTGGACATATCTACTATGAAAGTTATACATTTATTTAGTGATTTAATGGAGAAGTACAGAGAGAATAAGAAGAATCAACATATAATTTTTATTGACTTTAAAAAAACTTATCATAAGATTCTAAGAGAAGCCCTTTGATAAGTTTTTAAAAAGAAAGGTGTTGATATGACTTATAGTCAAGTCATTAAAGATAATGATGTCGGAGTTGACCCAAACAATGCCTTTAAAATATGAATATTATTATTGACTCTAAATAAGGTTACAATAAAGATTCAAAGCAAATAGAATAACCATGCAAAGCAACGGTGCAAGAGACAAGCAAATACACAACACAAGAAAGACAACACAAACTTGACGAGCAAGAAATCCGGTGGGCAGAGATTAGAGGCCTGCAAGAGACAGTGTGGAAGGGAGATGACCTACGGGGCAGAGAGCAAAAGTGGCGGAATGCGAAGGCAGGGAGCAACGGCAGCCTACTGGGAGGAGTATGGAGAACCTCCTTAATATTCGAAATCTCTTTTTTATCATCGTCGGTCAAGATAATATCTACATAGACAATGAGATAGTTTACTTACCTTCCTAAATATGCTCTTATGGATAATGTATGATCAGTTTGGCACTGGATGTACCGATTAGATTTCAAAATATTGGCAAACTTAACAAACCAAGTCCTTGCAGATTGTTTGAAATCATAAAGAAACTTTCTTAGTTTACAAATATGATGTTTAATGAGTCATATTTTAGCCATGGTGAGATCTCCATATACACTTCTTCCTCAAGATCTCTATTCAAAAATGCATTCTTGATATAAAGTTGATATAATTCCCACTCTTTGTTCCATGTTAAGGAAATAACAACTCTTATAGTGGTCATTGGAGCAAAGATCTCTTGATAGTCTATCTCATAAGACTGAGTGAAACCTTTGGCCACCAACCTATCCATGAACCTCTCAATGCTCCCATCTACTTTGTACTTGGCATTGAACATTCATTTGCATCTAACGGGTCTTTTAGCTAGAGGAAGTTTTGTACCAAATGTCATTTAGATCAAGTGCTTGGATCTCTTCTTTAACTGTCTTTTTTCATTATGAACTTTGAAGTGTTTTATGAATAGACAGGTATTGCACACTATAAAGATTATATACAAAAGCTTTATAAATTGATGATAACTTCCCAAAAGCAACATAATCCTGGATAAGATAATTTGTGCAACTTCTTCTGTCTTCTCCACTATATTTCACATCCCTTGGAACCTCAGAGATGTGCAAATTCGGGTTTGGTTGTGAACAGTCATGTGGTTGCATATTGTCTTTATCTTGCTGAGTGGATTACTTTCCCTTAGTATACACACACTAAGTTCCTTGATATAAATTTCAGGTTGGATGTTTTCAATTGACAGAAGTTGGGAGACAGGATGGTTAGAGGAAAGAAGAATAAGTTATGATACTCTAGATCAATGTGGGTATTGTGTATCCAGAGTAATGTAGAGAAGTAGAATCGGTCATGATGACTAGCTCAGTGTCGATATCCAAAATAGTGTAAGGAAGTAGAATAAGTTGTGATGACTCTAGGTTAGTGTGAGTATCTAGAGTAATGTTTCAAATCTGATATTCACTCAGACTCCTGAATATCAGATTTAGGGTAGTAGTGTTGGTTTTCAAAGAATGTAACATTCATATAGTTCTTTTTTTTTTTTTTTTTTTTTTAATGGTGAATAACACTTGTACCCTTTTCTGTTAGATGCATACCAAAGAAAGATACATTTGATGAATCTTGGATCAAGCTTTGTGGGGTTTGGTTGGTGAATTTGAACAAACGAGAGAGTCAAATATTCTTAGAAGATTGGATGAGAAGATTCTAGCATGAGAGTATTTTTCCAATAGAATATTGAGAGGTTCTGAATCCAATGACCTCGCTTGGCATTTTATTAATGAGGTAGATGACTGTGAGCACGACATCTCCCCAAAAAATGTTTGAGACATTATGAGAAAATAATATAAATTGAGATGTATATTCTTCCTCTTAGCTATCTCATTTTGTTGTGAAGTTTCAACATAGGAACTCACATGGATGATATCGTTCTTTGAAATGTAGGGTCCAAGAAAAGAGTTGAAGTATTCATTTGCATTATCAATTTAAAATTCTGATTTTTCATTGGAACTAAGTGGAAATCATGTTATGAAATGATTGAAAGATTTGTGTAGGTTCAATTTTTTACTTCAAGAGGAATATCCAACTGATTCTAGTTGGTCAAAAATAAAAAAAACAAATCATCTGACTCCATTGACTGTTTTTTATTTTGATGGTCCTCAAATATCACTATCGATGATAAAGAAAGGATGTAAGGGGTTATATTGGGACAGAGGACGAATATCTTCAGCCAATTGACAGATTTCACACTAATAAAATTATAATTTTTTTATTAATAAAGAAATGCGAGTACGACTTTGCAACATAATAAAAATTGTGATGATCAAGAAGACAATGTCATTTTAAAACTTGATTTTCAACTAGCTCAAAAAAACAAACTTGGAAACATAAGAAGGTGATAGTGAAGAAAATATTTGTGTTTTAAGAGAATAGCTTTCCTTGAGTAGGAATAGACTTTGATGCAATTTAGCATTGTCAATTATTTTCCCTGAATCCAACACCTGAAATTCACAAAAATTAAAATGAAAATTTAGAAAACTGTTCAATTCATGAGTAAACTTGTCAATCAAAAGTAAGTTGCAATTTAATGAGGGAACATATAACACTGAAGAGAGTTGAATATCATTGGAGACTTTAACTTCTCACTTCCCAACAATTCTAGAGTGAGATCCATCGACAAATATAACAGATTTGAAGTATGTGAACTCTTGGTAGTTAGTGAGAGCATGAATATCTCTAGTCATATGATCAGAAGCACCTGAATCCATTTTCTAAGGTTGAAATATTCCATTATTAGCAATATAGGAGAACATGATACCTTGTTGTATCATCAATGTGGTAGGCCACTCAGTTGTGCTCAAGAGAAGTTTCTTCAACACCTTTAGTTATTCCTTTAGATGATGTAGCAGCATCGGTCTTGTTGACTTGGTTTTTCCTCCCTTGCCCAGTCTTCCAATCTACAAGTTTTTCATGTAGTATCCAGTAGTTATCATTTGTGTGACCAAGTTTCGAGCAATGTTCACACAAGGGACGATTCCTCTTTGGCTTTGACTCATGGGAGAGTTAAATGTGTACAAGGCGGAGCATTTAGTTCTAGATGAATCCACACTTCCTACCATAATAAGCTTCTTCCTACTTTTTTTCTCTTTTAACGTCACCAAAGGCTTCCCTAATGATAGGTAGATGATTTATCCTCATAATTCTTCCTCTAACCTCATCTAAGTTCTCATCCAGCCTCAACAAGAACTTAATCAACCTCTTTTCTCCATTTTTATTTTATACAGTATAGCATCTTTAGAGGCACTTAAATACAGTAGTACCATACATATATATAAGTAATTAGTACTATATGAGTGTATTGAAATATTGAGTCACACATAACTCTTCTTGTTGGGGTTCATGTATTTTTTTCTCAATAAAACAATTCTACAGTGTTTTCAGTATTGGAATAAGTTTCATGAGTTGCTTCCCAAATCTCATGTATTGTCTTATAAAGTAAGAAATTTTCTCCACTTTTTATGACTATAGAATTGATCAACCAAGCCATGAATATATGATCATGGATCTTTAATGAGCAATGGTTAGGTTCAATGAGTGCAGGAACTGTGTCCTCTACCATGAGATGTTCCTCTTTTCCTTTGCCAAAAATGAACATAAACATGAATTGAGACCATTGAATAAAGTTATGGCTAATGAATTTATGGTTTGTGATAAAGTGAGGATTTTGGGGTCATTTGAGCAGAATTCTTGATCTCTGATTCAAAGCTAAACCTCCATCATAGAATTAGACATATTCATCCCATACATGATCATAAGCCCTCTGCATAAGGGGTTGTTGCTACTACCAAATAGAGCTTGTGGTTGACTGTCTGCTGCCTCTGGCTCTTCTACTAGCATAGGAAGGAACAACTAGGTTTCTGACAGGAAGGCTGGGAGGTGGTTGCTCCTTGCATTTGGAGGCCGGATTCGATCGAATAAAATGCCTGCAGGGGAACAAGAGTAACAACTGTAGAGAAGGAACACCAACAAGGATTGCACCTGGGAAGATGGATCACGTATAAGAATTAGAGGATCTGGACACAAATGACGGTATTGCGGCTTACAATGACATGATATAGAGCATTTGATCGAAAAATTTTGATACAGACAACGGTCTAGACGAAAATGATAGGATCACGACCTACAGTGATGCGAGAAGATTTTGATTCACGCTCATTGGCAAGTCAATGACAATAATTGATACAGTTGTGATTCCGGCTGTTGAACGGGTTCGACAGCTGCTGAAGAGGCTCTAGCGATTGTAGGAGAGAGCAGAGAAGGGCCTGCAAGCTGAAGAGTTATTTTGAAGAATATAAACCAAATCATGTGAGTCTCCAATGTTGTCGTTTTAAATCAATAGTCATTTAGAACTTGTGCAATAAAGCATAATTAATCATCTAAGCAAGATTTGCCAATAGCACATCTTTCATCCACATTTTCTCCTTGATATACTTTAGAAATCTGAGAAGAGAAAATCTATGAATGCTAATCATATTTAATAAAAATTACAACTTACAACCCTTTGACATTAGTAAATTAGATACATTGGTATACTTGAGATGACATAACTATAGGATTTTTATTAGGTTTATATCCATCCGTCCAACCATTCTCTACTCAAATAAAAGTCACATTTACCAAAATTTGAACCTAAGACAATAGCATAAACAAGTGTTTCCAGCAAGCAAAAGAGATGATCACTACAGGAAGCTTGTATCCATAAAAATCCCAACATTAAATCAAAATAAACATTGATATAACATCAAGGAAAAAAAATTAAACTAAAATTAATTCACCTCAATTAAAATTACTTTAGTCCTCCCCCATCTGCATATCAAAGAGGTTGAAATGAAAAGGGGTTAGCTTTTCCGGACAATTAGCTTTATAGTGAATCCACCAAAGAAGACTATTCTTCCCATCCCTAGATTAGTTGCTCAATGGTCACTATATGGTTCCGTTCAACAAACACATACAATAATGCTAAATCAAATATGCTGCATCATGCCATGTGACAGAGTCTATCACCTATAAATTATCCATTTACCACAAAAGTTTAGAGATTAGTGTTCCAAATTAAAATAACCCTAGCTTTGGTTGGTATTTCCTCAAGAACTAAAGAATGCCACAAAGCCATGGCCATTACCTTAGAAATTAAAGAAAACCACTAAGCCAATGTTTCTGCCAAGAAAATATGATCATAAAATTTGGAGAAGGTTCAATAAATGGTCCATCTAAGTTATCAAAATGTTCAACCCCACCACAAATGTTTTGAGTTACTCTAATTTGGCACTGTCTCTGCAAATTGAGGTTTGACTCCCACCACTCAGACTAATGAAGCTGCACTGGCCAAAAAAAGCGCCACTAAAAAGTTGTTGTGCTGAACACCATACCCAATTTCCCAACTAGAGATAGAAGGCTTAATGTAATCGTTAATAAAAAGCAAAGACGACATTTCATCAAGATAGCCAATAAGCTCATTGAGGCTGCTTCTAGAAAGGCCTCCGTAATTCCTAGGCCTTCAACCATCATGGTCCCAATAATAAGAGAACGGTCTAATCAAATCAGCAATCATTAGCCTTATTAATGAAGGCACCACCAATTCTTTTGACACTCATGAAACTACTCTTTGCATCAAAACCCATGATGTCAAAGCATCCTCATCTGACATTTAAATACCAAGGAAAATTATGAAAATGTGTTCACTTTTCTCTGCGCCGCACGCTTAAACTTTGCATGATGGAACGAGAATAGTGCTAAAAGATTTCCCCCAAAGGATAATCGTGACCTGTCTAAGTTCTAAAAGATTTCCCCCAAAAACAGAAAAGAAACTAGCTGATATAAAAACACAATAAAAAGTTACACAAAAAATTGAAATAAATACAAATAATTAGAAATTCCAACAAAAAATTTGTATAAACTTTTATAAGTTAAAATTGATTTTATATCATTAACCATCAAGCAAATGCCATGAATTCAATTTTCTCTTTTTCCACATCATTGTATATTTCAAGACAATAACTCTGACTCTTCGTAAACCTATCACTGGTAAATAAATCAAACCAATTATTAATGATGGATACCCAAAACAAATTTAGAAAGTGAAAAGAACAATACAACTTGAATGATTCATGGATATCTTTATAGAAATCAAATAGTTATGACTAAATCTATTAGAAGACTATCAACTTATGAAGACAATCCTATGGGTGAATAATCACTTTAGGTGTGATTTTAATATATAGGATTTCCTCTGCCAATGTAATCATGTGTCCGATGAAAAGAAAATGAATGAGCAACAAGAAGGAATATGTGTAAACAAAATAAAAAACACAGAATATGAGGTTAAAAAATCATACAATCTTGCTCAAAGGATCAAAATATAAGAGAAGATAACTTTTAAGATTAAACAGTATTATATTGTTAAACTTCATCAAACATTGGGGAAGATAATAGTATATTTTTGATAAAATACCATGTTGGTTGATTATTTAATCTAATTAACCCACAAAATTCTTGATCTATCATAACACAAATACAAGGAGTCAGCATCACATTTAATTGTGGTCTTCATAATTTTCATTTTTTTATAAGGATGAATTTTCATTTTTTGCATAATCTCATATTTGAATTTGGAATGACTTAAAAGAATTAGATTATATTTTGGATAGAATTATATTTTATATTAAAGTTCTTGGTCTCACATTTGCAGATCTATTTTGTAAATGAGATAGATGATTTATAGTAAAATCATTGATTATTGAGTAACAATTGAACGAAACTATCCTTGAGGCCAATTGTGAGTATTCTGTTTCTATTGAAAGTTATTATGTGGCACCACTCTAAATTGTCATGCAGAATTATCTTTATTCTCCTTTTCTTTCTTTGCACTACATTCATTCAATCAACATCCATCAATTTGGCATCACAAAAAACTTCCTTTTTGTTGTGCATCCCTTACTGAATTTTTCAACAAAATACCAATCATTTCTTGAATTTATTTCATTAAATGCAGCTCAACCATCCATTAGAGCTTCCACAATCATTCCATGACCCCAAATTCCCAAAACACAATTTATAGGAGCCCATTAAAATTTGATGGAGATAAGAAGAGAAAGGAGAAACTTTCAAAGGAACTACCAAGTTAACTAATATTGCTAAAGAGTTCCATGAGGGTGGTTGTCACTTTCCAAGTTCTTCCCATCCGTAGTTTAAGTTTTTGGAAAGATATTTGGAAATTGTCATGCAAAACTACCTCAATGCTCGTCATCTTTCTTTACACTATATTCATTCAACATCCATCAATTTGGCATCACAAGAAGCTGTCTTTTTTTTTTTTTTAATTCCTCACTTAATTTTAACAAAATTCCAATCATTGCTTGAATTTTTTTTTTCATTAAATGCAGCTCAACCGTCCATTAGAAATTCCACAATCATTCTATACCCTAAAATTACCAAAACACAATTTATATGGGCCCATCATAACTTGATGGAGATAAGAAGAGAAAGGACAAACTTTCAAAAGAGCAACCAAGTTATAGCTAATAATGTAAAAGAGTTCCATGAGAGTGTTGTGGGGTTCATTGTCACTTTCCAAGTTCTTCCCTTCCGTAGTTACTTTTGGGAAGATACTGGGAAGGTTGGTTGGTACTTTAGTGTCATCATTAGTTTAATGTTCAATACTGAGAATCGGAGTTTCAGCGGATGATCAAATACATTCATCTTCAGCATTGTGAAAATACAATCTTCATCCATCTTAGAGACCGAGACCATTAAATCATGTAATTATTGCATATTTTTCTTATTTTCGAAAAGAATGGTTCAGAATGCAAACATTTGGCTTTCATGATGCCAGATCTTCCAAAACAACTGAAAGTTAACATGGTGCATTTCACACTATTTGGAGTGTGATGAATTGCTTGGTTTGATAAACAAGGAAAAAAGTGAAGATCTGATTTAAGCCTCATTCTTTGTAGCATATTCAATGCTTCGTCAACTTATCATGAAAGCATTAAGATCCAACACTAAAAAATTTTCACGAGCAAACAATACTGGGTTTTTTTCAAAAAAGGAGAAGGATAAGAGCAGTAAAAGGTGTTTGTTGTCTCTTGAAACTAGTAGTTGTAACCAAAGCATTTTTCATCCTCCCTACCTCCCTCCCTTGTTACCAGGCAAACCTGGAAGCCCGGAGAAAGTAAACAGGCACAACAGCACAAGTAAAGAATCTTTTCCTTTTTTTTTTTTTTTTTTNTCTTCCTCCAACCCTGGGCACCCTACATAAAAAAAGTAAAACAACTGTTAAGAAGCAACACAGCTCCAAAGTAACAACAAGAGCTTTAGATGACCCCAGAGTTTCCCCAAAGTTTAATATTTAGTTCTTTTTAAATCAATTAGCCCAAACAATAATGTTGTAACAGTTAAGTGAACTTCTAATATTGTTAAGGTATGTTAATGACAATGAAACAAATTCCAACATTTTCAGAATAAACAGGATTTTTTTCGGGTAAAAAAGTTTAACGTAAGTAAAAAAAAGATACACCAAAACTGACAAAAGCTTCCATACAGGTCTATTGCCAGCAGTTGGGTGTATTTACTTGGCTCCAATCCTCCCAAGTTTAACAAATACAGGAAGAAAACTAAGCAAATAATCTTTCCCCATCGTTATCTACCAATCATATTAGTGTATGTTCTACCCTTCCCTTATACATAAAGAAGCCAATTAAATTTAGTTTTCATTTTTTATTTAATATTTGCTTCTCTTACCATCCCTCCACTACAATTATTTCTCAATCCATCCCTCCAAAATTTTCCACGCGCCTATCTTAAAATTCTCTTCACCATCATAATAGGCTAAAATACCAACGACTTCTATGGCCTAACATTTGGATTCTAAAATAACCGAATGCAACTTGATAAAAGTTTAACCCCCATGTCATTACTTCACCACAAAACATTCCAAAGACAGCACTCCTACAACCCCTCCTTGAACGCAAGGATCATATCATCATCTATACTCCTTTTGTAAAATGGATCCAAGATACTTGAACCAATCAAATCTAAGTACCATATGATCTTTCTAGAAAAAAGATTATTATTATCAACTTAATCAAAATCATCATTATCCTTGGATTAATCCAACTATTTAGGATAGGGCCCTTTTGAATCCTCATAATCTATATTCATGTTAAGTGTTATGTGAGGTGCCAAAGCCTTGCAAATTCTTTTGCACAATTCTGAGCAATGCAACATTTGATCTTGAGGAGGGACATGCTGAGAGCCAATCACCATATCCGTAACAAAAGTGTTCGACAATTGATGTTGTATTTTAATCTTTTATTATATTTTCATGTTAGAAAATAAAGAGGGCTGTTATATATTATTTAAAGAGAATATTTACATATAAAAATTTAGAAGAATTTACATACATAGCCCCCAAAACATGAGATTTATATCTCATACCCAAAGTTTAGTATTAAGAAAAAAAAAACAGCTATAATATATCTAACTACTCAAACATAACATTTTGTTATATCGTGTAACTCCTAACAACAAACCGTCAAGCAATCTCCATAGTTCTCTAATCTCATGGAGTTGTGGAAGTACTGATGAGGAACCCTGCCAAGCAATCTCCCGAGTTGGTCGAAACACAGTGATCACCGACGGCAACAGCTAATAAGGGTACTGTAAGTGAACCTATCAGGAGCAATCCCATCTCTCTTTATGACTTGAATAAGAGAGATGAATTTGTACTGGAGAATGAAGAGTTTGTCATAAATATTCAGTGCAATATTATACGTTACAAGTGTCGGCTTAATATCCTCCTCATCAATTCATTGGAACATAGAAACAACGGCGCAATAACCCTCTTTTTGGGCTTAGGCAATCATTAGGGAATGGTAGGCGTGCAATACTGACAACATAAATCATCGAGAGGGGTAGCAATGGCACAGAGTTGTTCGTGGAGGCCCATAATACTAATAAATATAGGAATAAAAGAGAAAGATGAGAAGAATATGTCTCCATGAGAGCACTCCAAGCACTATCAAAAATGGCGAGTGCAGTGATGGGGCGCATATGGAAGTCAAGTGCCTCAATGATGTCGAGAAGATCAGTGAGAAGGGAGTCTAAATCGATGCATGCAGGGTTGAGGAGCGAGCAAAGGACGGGTTTCGGTTTGGAAGTGGGGAGATCGAGTGATTAGTAAATTTGGTGGTCGTAGAGAGAATGTGGGGGTCGACGAACCTGGAATTGCCACAGTTGAGATCGTGGTGGTGGCCAAGGCGAGGTTTGTAGAAGTTATGTGGGGAGCGGCGGGATTCAGTAGTGGATGGCTAAGCGGAGGAATAGACAAATATGCCTTGCAGAGGCTCAAGTGCTTAGAATGGTGTTTAAACTCACTATGGATCTATATTCTCATCATTCCACCAGATGGCATCATCGACGATTGAATTGTCGACCATTTGAAGCATCTTGGAGGGCTCACTGCGGCTTCGATAACAAACCAACAAGGCAACTATTTGTAAAGGAGATGACGAGATTATAAAAGAGAAGACTGTTATATTTGAGGTTTTCAAAAGATTATAGGTTTTTTTCCTTCTCTTTTTTTTTTTTTTTTTTTTTTTTTTTTTTTTTTTNAGTAGGCGTGCAATACTGACAACATAAATCATCGAGAGGGGTAGCAATGGTAGAGAGTAGTTCGTGGAGGCCCATAATACTAATAAATATAGGAATAAAAGCAAAAGATGAAAAGAATATGTCNGAGAGTAGTTCGTGGAGGCCCATAATACTAATAAATATAGGAATAAAAGCAAAAGATGAAAAGAATATGTCTCCATGAGAGCACTCCAAGCACTATCAAAATGGCGAGTGCAGTGATGGGGCGCATATGGAAGCCAAGTGCCTAAATGATGTTGAGAAGTTCAGTGAGAAGGGAGTCTAAATCGATGCATGCAGGGTTGAGGAGCGAGCAAAGGACGAGTTTCGGTTTGGAAGTGGGGAGATTGAGTGATTAGTAAATTTAGTGGTCGTAGACAGAATGTGGGGGTCGACGAACCTGGAATTGCCACAGTTGAGATCGTGGTGGTGGCCAAGGCGAGGTTTGTAGAAGTTATGTGGGGAGCGGCGGGATTCAATAGTGGATGGCTAAGCGGAGGAATAGACAAATATGCCTTGCAGAGGCTTCTAATCAAGAGCTTAGATTGGTGTTTAAACTCACTATGGATCTATATTCTCATCATTCCACCAGATGGCATCATCGAAGATTGAATTGCCGACCATTTGATGCATCTTGGAGGGCTCACTGCGGCTTCGATAGCGAACCAACAAGGCAACTGTTTGTCAAGAAGATAACGAGATTATAAACGAGAAACTGTTATATTTGAGGTTTTCAAAAGATTTTTGGCTTTTTTTTCTTCTCTTTTTTTTTTTTTTTTTGTAATACTAAAGTTTGGGTGTGTCGTGTAAATCCCAATGTATTGGGTGCTATGTGTGTAAATCGCTCAAAATTATATCATATAAACATATAAATCAACCTAAATTCAGAATTCAACTAAAGCATTAAATACTTGATTAAATCCTTAAAATTAGAGTGGTGACATTTATTTCCAAATATAGAGAGCTCTTGTGATGGGCTATCAATATAGCATATGAATAAACTTATAATAAGAGATTTTGGCATATTTTCTTAGGAGCTTTTCTCCTCAACAACACTTCGTGTACTATTTATATCCCGTTAGTTCACTAAAAATAGCTTTAAACTTTTATAAAGGCTTGTGTCCACCAGGATTCGGTGCTACAACTTCTGAATTGAAATGTGAATCAACCATATTAAAGATTTGTAGATCATAATATATATTTTCCCCCCATATTTTTTGTTCTACTACATCAACACAGCCTTCCCAANAAGCTTTTCTCCTCAACAACACTTCATGTACTATTTATATCCCGTTAATTCACTAAAAATAGCTTTAAACTTTTATAAAGGCTTGTGTCCACCAAGATTCGGTGCTACAACTTCTGAATTGAAATGTGAATCAACCATATTTAAGATTTGTAGATCATAATATATATTTTCCCCCCATATTTTTTGTTCTACTACATCAACACAGCCTTCCCAANACTTGAGATAGGCTATCAATATAGCATATGAATAAACTTATAATAAGAGATTTTGGCATAATTTCTTAGGAGTTTTTCTCCTCAACAAGAATTCATGTACTATTTATATCCCTTTAGTTCACTAAAAATAGCTTTAAACTTTTGTAAAAGCTTGTGTCCACCAGGATTCAGTGCTACAACTTTTGAATTGAAATGTGAATCAACCATATTTAAGATTTGTAGATCATAATATATCTTTTTTCCCCATATTTTTTTGTTCTACTACATCAACACAGCCTTCCCAAAGCCATAAATCACTTTACACCTAACAAAAATCGAGTAAAACCCCTTCCACAAAATCCTAGCTCATATTGTCCACTAGTTTTGATAAGTTCATTTAAAAAAATTTTTTACTTCTAATCACATCCTGCTGACAAAATCACCAACGTTTCTCAGCTAGCATCCAAACCTTTGATTTGGATGTTTTCACCTTTTTTCATCAAGGAAAATCCAACTTTCCACTAATAAAATTTCAGTGAACAAAAAATAGTCCAAAAATACTAACCTGTCAACATTTTTCATGGGCATGGGCCCCTGAAAACTCAAGAACTTCCACCACCATTCCAACATCCATAGAAAACCTCCTAAAAACAACTTGATCACTTGCTATCAAAGATAAAATAATCCAAATCCACTCAGCCTTTGCCTCAAAGAAGAGGCGCTAATCCATCTAAAGAGGCACCAATATTAGTACAAAAAACATCCTTACCGTGGAAACTCTCTATCAAAGTTCTTCACCAACAAATTACTTTTTTGTCAAAAGAAGAATACATTAGACTTCATGAACATAGCTTGATATCCAAGTTGTAATAACTCTTTTCCTTTGTTATTAAATTTATTTGTTTTGGTAGAGATTTGTGCAGAAAAATTTAGGAAATTGGAGAGTTAGCAATTCTAAGATTAAATAGCACATAAAAGCTAAGCTAGTCCTAATTTAAAACATATCCCACCCCTTTAATATTAATAGATGACAGTTCAATGAAATATAAGAGCACAATTCACAAAAAAATATTACAAGTAACCTGAAGAATGTATTTAAAACAAAAAATTAAAGCAATATTCTCTTGAAGTATACTCATAATTAGTTAATTTTATCCATATTACATTTACTTATAAAAAATGGTTGATAACGAATCCTTAACGATTCCAATAAAAAAAATTCATGCAATTGCATTTCATTGTTAAATAAATATTATTTTTCTCATATAATCAATTTTGCAAATTAAAAAAAAATGCATAGGGGGTGAGTGTATTTGTAAAACTAAAAGAAAGTTATCAACAAAACCTAAACTATCCAACAAAAACTTATAACTAAAGTGATCCATCACAAACCCATAATAACATAAAAGTTTATTTAATAAAGCATTATTAAAATCATTGACAATTTACTTTAATCGGTAAAATGCAGATGAATATCAGAGTACTAACTATGCAAAATTAAAGTCGATAGAAAAAATAAAAACTACATTGGACTGAGTTCTTTGAAAGAAAACAAAGTCTTAATATGAAAACTCTAATAAAGGGTAGATATGCAAATAATTTAAAATCTAAATATATCCCAATGGAGCATAAAATATATCCAGTCTTCTCACCAATTAGAAAATCTTTCTACTTTTGATAAAAAAAGATTTAAAGAGTTTAAACTTAGCATGGATGAAAGAACTAACAAGATTGTTGATAAATTAATCATTGATGAAAAAGTTAACAATCTTGAGATATTTATAAAAAAAAAGTTTTTAAAGATGATCTACAATCTTTTTCCAAACACAGAAAAAATAGTCACAATTAAATATGTCTAACCCAACAACTAAACCATCTATATTAGGTATCTATCCTGCTAAGCCAAAATCCCTATTGTACTTCAGTATCCATATTAATAAGCCGTTTATCAAACCTGAGGGTCGCATGCCTAATATGCTCTAAGAATATTTTAAGTGCAAGGTTGTGAAAGAGCCAATACACTCAATAAGATACTTGTGACTCGGCTCTATTAAAACTTGTTCATGTTGATCAAAATAACTAATCAAATAAACCTGAACACTTTCAAGAACATTCATTTGATAAATGAACAAATCTGAATAGCATGGTGTTCTATTTATTTATGATCATGAACTGTCATTTAAAGCTGGTGAAAAGTTTTTAAAAAAGTCTCAAATCCCCAGCCTAATAATCATAGTGATATATTGATGAGAGTTTTCTCTTAAAGATGTCCAACACATAATTGCCCCTCGAGATAAACATCTCTATTGTGATCTGAAATCCCCAACTCATCTTTTTTGGCACATATTAAAAAGTCTTGTGATGAACTATTATCTCTATATGACATACAAATTGAATAAGATCTTACTCATATGCCTCTATTACTCATATTACTGATCTGTTGAGCATTTTGAGCTACATTATGGCATATTAACTGTTGTTCCTAAGACCACTTAATTTAATTCACAGGACTAAACATTCATTTTATAGAGATGCATTTTTATCAGCACTTTATGTACGTAGTTACTCACATATTCTACAATAAGTTGACATAGTAGCAATAAAATTATTAGAACTACTTTGCAAAAGTATTCACTTAAAGAATATAATAACAATAATTGTGATTAAACTTACAATAAATTCCCTATTTACGAACCAACAAGATGCCACATGATTAGTAAGATCTTGAACTTATAGTTTATGCTCTGGTTTTTCCATCTAGTAAATTTTTTACTCATAATAATCTAAAGTGTTTATATCAAGCATTGGCATTGGAAAGCTAACCCACTTAAAGGAGATGGAGGTTTACTTCTAAAATTATTACAATTAATAGATATTTCAACAACTTCAAACTTTGTATCATTTGATGCAACTAAATTTACAAATACTCACTACCTATAAATATGCACATGGACCATTATTTCTCTCACTTTAAGATAATACTTTTAACCCCATAAAGTATAGTCCATCGAGTGAAGGAGAGTTGATCCAGGATAAGTTCAGTGGCCAATCACCATATTCATGATATAGAGCTTGAAAATTAACGTGTATATGTAAGAAAATAAAATGGGGCACCGTATATTATTTGAAGAGAATGATTTAAATATAAAAATCTATTTTTAGAGTCATAAAAATTATCCGGAATTAAATTCAAAAAATGTAATTAAATAATTCATTGAATTACTTAAATGGCAATGCTATTTTTTTTATTTTTAAATATGGAGAGGCCATAAGAGAAGTGACCATTATAGCATATTAATACATTTTCAAGAAGAGATTTCGGTGTATCTGAGTATTTCTTTATGAGTTTTCATTTTTTTCTATAACACTTCAAATACTACTTACACCCCCATGTATCTAATAAAAATAAGCTCAATCGATTACAATAACTTGTATCTATAAGAAGTTGATGTTGTTAGGATTTTTGAATTAACCACAACTAAGGATTGTGTACTATAACATATAATTTTCTTTATTGTTTCTTATTCAACTACATCCCATAATATTTCCAGAGCTTTAAGCCACTTCAAATCTTATAAAGATCGAGTGAAACATCTTCCCAGAACCTTAAGCTATGTTGTCCACCTATCATGACTAATCAAAAAAAAAAAAAAATGGAACTTCCAAATCACACAACCAACTGACCTAAAATAACCAACATTAGTTAACAAACATTCAAAACCTTGGATATGGATTTTTTTACCTTTTCTAATCAAAGTAAATCCATCATCTCAGTAGAATAAAATTTTAACCAAAAATTCCCATAAATTTTAACCTAGTCTACTTTTTTGCATTGCTTTTGATCAAACCCTAAACCTCTCACCCACACTCCAACAAACATAGAAACCTCCAAAAAAACAACCCCGCCGTATCTAACACTTTTTCTTCCTAGTACCTCAAAACAATTTTAACCACACATCTTGGAGGTGCAAATTCTACTATCTTTTGCAAAAGTCCATGCCATCAAATATATTTTTCACTATCTTTAATCGGTTTTATTCCTACCTAAATTAAATAATGCGCTCAATCTATTCCTTGATAAAGGTCTCTAATATGAAAAGTCACTAACCGCTCATCTTTTACTCAATTAGTCTTAGAACAAGCTTTATTCAATTTACATATTCTTATGAAACTCTAGATCTTTCATTTGTATCAGAGACCATGCCATCAATTAAATGATGGTCCAGCTAACACTAGTAACTAAACTATTTTTCCATGAGCTTAGCAGAAACTCCTTATTTCGTCATCCGCATTGGTGATCAACGAATGATTCGTTGGTGCTAAATTTGACATATTAAACTAATTTTGAATTATTCTGACCTAATTAATTGAAAATTATCTATTCAAGAGTCTCTAATAGTCAATGGTATCAACAATAGCATCTATTGCAGTGATCAAACACAATTTTCCAACCCAGATTGTACCCTAGATGTTTACATTATGCATTAATCACACTAGTTTGATTTTTCCCACTATCAAGAATTAAAACCGCCACTTTTTTTCCATGTGAAGCTCACAAGTTATGAAAATAATTGCTATTTTACCAATATAGGCAACGTAATGTTTCAAGCATATTCTTCACATAAGGTCCAAAATATAATAAGCTGTTCATAATATACCAATAATCTAGCAAACCACAATCATCTCAATTACATTCAAGCTTCATAATATTCCTTATACAGTTCCGGTCCATTCAACAAGGAACCAAGTGATAGGGCGTGCCAACCTCAAGAATGCTGGTTTTTCTTTTTTCTTATTTCTTTTTTTTAAGCATTTAACACTTTCTTGGTGTTTCACAAAATACCGTCTAGCTTCTCTTCACCTCTCAATCCAATAGAGATGCCTCTGGCAATCATCACTATTTTCATGAAATATAGTTAGCTTTCCTTAAAACATTTCATCACTCTTTACACCCTAGATAAACCTTACAATCATTGTTCTATTCCATAATTCAAAAAAAAAAAAAAATTGCAAGATAAACCCATCAGCCTCAATCATTGGGAAAGATATAGCCGCCTTTCCTTGTGAAAACAACCAGGGATGACATCATTCATCTTAAATTCTTTTTTTCTAATTCAAGCCTAACTTGCATATAATTTTGACAACATTTTCTATCTTATGTGCTAAATTATAAGTACTATGGAAAAATGAAGATGACCAAGATAAAGGTGGCTCTGGTAGCCAAGCAACAAACTTAAGATGTGTATATCAACAATCAATTTTTCCTCTAGAGAGGAACTACACAAGCAAGTATTGTTTCTCCTCTTTCAGATTCAGATATCACTTAAATTGTGAAACTGATGAAACATCAAAAACATAAAAGAACATATATTCATATTCTTATGGTCAAGTCTCTCAATGAGCAGGCAATCTGCTTTATCTGCCTCCATCATGCTTTTACATGTTCGATGTATCTATAGGGGTCTAAAATGGGTGAAAACTCAACAACAACCAATTATGCCAAGCTCCAATTCCGCATATCATTCTGTGTCTGGAAAAGATCCATTGCATGACCAGCACCAGATTCACTGTAAGTGATATGTAATTCAAAGAGTGATTCAACTATTGTTTAAGAATTTCTTTATCACCTAATTTTAGATACACCATGAAAATGATTAAGTGCATAAGATCTTACTTTCATACCATAGAAATTATAGTTTTGAATAGAAATAGGTAATGTTTTCCTAGTTGAGGGTTATTTAAACTGGTGACCTAGTGTTTGTCCTAAGAGAGAAACATGCTATGCAGACTTAAGTCATTGGAGGGGTCGGAAGAGGAAGGAAACAAATGCGGAGTGGTATCCTATATTTATGGTTAATTCATTAAGGATGTTAATGAGTTTTATTGTATTTTCCGGACACACCGGATTTTTTCATTATGAAGAAGAAGATTGGATTATGTATTAGAGAAATTAGACTTAAAATTCTACATAATCAATCATGGTGAAGTCTGCAGTTATGTCAACAAAATGTAACCACCTATTATGTGTACCTATATAATACCCTGTGATAATTGTGTGCTATTCTTTTTTGTTTTCTATATTTTTCGCTCTTTGTGTTTGCATAGATTTCAACTATTTCTCAACAAATGATGATTTTAACCTATTAGAGTATATAATCACCAAGAGTTGCACCTAATACAGCAGCAGCCACCAACCAATTTGACTCTAAATCTTAGTCCTCAAAATGAACTCTAATTACTACTACATGAACACTCTATCATTTTTGCATCTAGCTAATGTGGAATTAAACTCAATATTATGTCATACCAATGTATCTGAGAATGGGTGATGATGCATAATGTAAAATAAGTTATGATATGGTTCCATGCATTCTCACTAAACAATTACCATGGCCCAAACTCAAAAGAAAATACTTCAATTCATCATAAAATTGATTGGCTTAAAGACTATTAAAAACAAAAATTAACCTTGGGGAAGCAAATTAGCTCTTTAAGAAGGAAGAGAGAAGAAAACATTTGAAAAGAATCTAAATGTAAATAATGCACAGTTTCAAAGATTAGAATCTCATTTCATTAATGAAAGTAACCGTAGCTCTTACAATAAAGCATTTCAGAAGAATCAAACTTAGAACTCAAGCAATAAATCCTTTATGTGAAACAACGAGAATGAGATAGCTTTAAAACTTTTTTTCCCCCCAATTTATGGTTACTATCCATGAAACAGTCTCCAAAGAGCTATTAACAAAATAAATATTGAAGATAAAAATAAAACCAAAAAAATAAAAGAAATTAACAGTAATAGCAGATAACAGCAGTCTAAAAAATAAAAAGAAAAAAATACATAACATTAAATTAAATGTGAGAATAATCAACCAAAGCTAAATCAGCACCTCACACAAACACCAAAAACATAGTTAAAAAGCAAAAGAAAAATATATGTTTGTTCATACACGAGTAGAGATGGAACGAATCATCCTAAGATTTTGCAGAAATAGTGTCAGACACTGAAAAACTTGAACAATTTAAGAATAAATTAGGCCAACACAGCTGGCACAAATATAAATACAACCACCCAACAATACCACAGTTGCGATTCTGCCACCATTAAACCAAAAAGATCTCAGAGTCAATATTTTCTTCTATGATTGAGCGAAAAAATGGAAAGATCACAAAGCCAGAAAATTATAAACAGAGACAAAAGGAATTTAATGTCAAAAATCAAAAAATAATAACAATGAATTATTGTAAACTAACTTAAAAAAAACTCTCATAAATGAAAGTTGAACCACATCAACCAAAAAGATTAAATGTTTCCATCACTAGATAGTTGGCAATGCCTTTTATGGAAAAATTAACCTTACCAAAGTGCCAAGAAACAGAGAACATAGGTCAAACTTAACACAGCTAGGCATATCACGATAATGAGATAAGTAAACCACCAAAAATTTGAGAATAAATTAAGGCAACAATACTAGCATAAATTAAATAGGATCATGTAACTATCATCCACATAAGAATAACCAGAGGAACCTTATAAAAAGGACTGGTTGCAACCATAAACGAGCAGAGAAAGAAAAATCATGAAGGAAGAAAATGATTAGCCACAGAGAGAAAAGGATTTTAGAAAAGGAAACAAGGGCCATTACTTAAAGGAAATAATTTTATCTCCAAGATCCTAAGTTCGAGAAATTTACTCTGTGATTTTCACTCAACATTCCAAAAAAAGCATTTTAAATTTCAAAACCCAAATAAAATAACATGGATAATCAAACAATCAACATTAAGACCTAACAAAAAAACAAGTCCCGTTCATGAAGAAGATTAAATCCTTCCATCGCTGGATAATGACTATATGGAAAGAATAAGTGCACAGAATCAAAGCAAACGGGCCAAACTTTTACTCAAGCGAACAGATGAGTACAGTCCTAAAAGGGCAAAACTTAAATCCAAACTCCTGATTAAGCCATCAAAAAAATAGTTTTTTTTTTTTTTTTTAACCCTAGAAAAAAATCCGATCACCCAGAGTTTGAGAGAGACCAACATACAAACAATTGGTGCCTTGAGATTTGTGAGAGCAATGAAGCACTATCTTAAACTCACTAAAAGGAAACACAACCAAGACATTAATTACTCAACTCCCAAACAGAAATCGAACAACATCCAAAAAAAAATTAAATATAACCCTAACATTAGTGCCTGGATACCGATCAAACATTTCATAATTTCACGCATCCAAACAGATCAAAGCATAACAAAAAAAAAAATACGAAGAACCCAAACTCCTTCCCTTAATCATCAATCCAATCTCCAAAAACTTTCAAAAAAAAAAATTTAGAAAAAAAAAAAAACCTGAAGAAATACCAAAATCCACTCACATAAACTTGGTGCCAAGAGATCTGTGCAGCTCCTCAAGCGTCGCCAAGAAAAGATTCTCATCAGACACCACATCTTCATAGCTTGCAGTAGCTTCTGTCGCCGTTAGCTGAACCGAAGAAGAAGGAGGCTGTGATTGGATTGGGACCGCGGCTAATGGCGGTGAAGTTGTTGTCGGGGGAGAGTGGCCTTTGTCAACAGACATATTCTCCTTTGATTATATTTTAACGAAGGGTAAAGACCTAAAAAATAACAGAATGATGGACTGCTTGCCCTAAGAAATCCACATCCTATGCCTTCTGATATGGACATATATTGTATTTATATGATTTTATATTCCATATTATGTGACATAAAAATAGGATAAGGGAAGTGCAAATATATAACTTCAGGGAGAAGGGAATTTCGGAAATCAGATCTGACTTTCTATATTTTTATGCTTAAATTATTTAATTTAAGGAAAAGTTACATTCATCCACACAACTTTTATGTATTTACATATTCAGGTTTGTTTGAGGCAGCTTATTGGTGCGGTGGCGTTTTGAAAATGCACCTGAACTGTTTGGATAAACTGTGTTTTGGCAGCTTGTGAGTTTTGAAAATATTGAAAACAGTGTATTCACACATCAGCTTTCAGGCAGCGGTCTGAATTTCTTATAAAAATAAAAATTTATAATAGTCACTGCACCTAGCTTGTGTGGTTTACATTGATGAATTTGCATATTGAACACCTTAATTTTGTTTCATAATCATATCATGCAAATCTTTCATAACATGAAAAGAATACCACCATTTTAATTTTTTAAAGGTAAAATACATCTTTTAACGCATAGGTAAAGTGAAATGCATGTAAAAATTGAAGTTTGTGTGTTAGATTTGCAAATATTTTGTTAGATGTGTGAATACATATGAATAGGGGTGTAAACGAGCCGAACACGAGCGAACACAGACTTAGCTCGTGTTCAGCTCTTTTTTATTTCGAGCTCAAAAAGTGTTTTCGTGTTCGACTCGTTTGCTTAGCAAGTCGAACACGAGTTGTTCATGAACAAAGAGTCGTTTTGACAACCCTAATCACACAGTCATGAGATGTTAAGGGGTTGGGGCAAGATTTAAAAATTATTGTTTATATTAAAATATCATTTGAATCTAATTTAATAACTTTTATTCTTTTTTTTTAATTGATTATATTCTTTGTAGCCTTGTAGTCAGTTAATTTTTTTTTAAATACAACTCATCAATATATATATATATATATATATATATATATATATATATATATATATATATATATATATATATATATATATATATATATATATATATATATNGGCAACCCTACATATGAATTGAGTGACATGTATGTAAATCTCTATTAAAATAACTTATTTATTCCACTTGGTTAGATTTATTTGTTTGATATAATTGAAAGTGTTAGTAATTGCATAAATTAAATGGCTCCATATATTATGTATATTGCAATTTGGAATGCTAGATTTTTTTATTTATTTATTAAACCTAAGTATATTAAACCATGAATAATAATTTACTCCCTAAATAAATTTACATTTAAATATATATTTTATTCATTGTGGTNATCTTTGTTCGTGTTTGGCCCGTTATCTTAACGAACGAGCCAAACAAGAGTTGTTCACGAAAAACGAGCCGTTTTGGCAACCCTACATATGAATTGAGTGACATGTATGTAAATCTCTATTAAAATAACTTATTTATTCCACTTGGTTCAATTTATTTGCTTGATATAATTGAAAAGTGTTAGTAATTGCATAAATTAAATGGCTCCAAATATATTATGTATATTACTATTTGGAATGTTAGATTTTTTTTATTTATTAAACCTAAGAATATTAAACCATGAATAATAATTTACTCCCTAAATAAATTTACATTTAAATATATNGGTATCTAAATTGATAAACATAAGGTTTCTTATAGAGTAAATCTCGTGAAGTAATATATATTTTATTCATTGTAGTATCTAAAGATTGCTTTGAATGTTAGGTCATGCTGTATAAAATTATTTTACATTGAAGAATTGAATAAAAAAGATGTCCAGTTAAGTCAAATCGCTCGTTTTGTGAATTATCTAGTAAACTCGAGCGAAGTTCTGCTGAAGTAATCAGACCGCCTCCCCCTATATATTATATAATATATGCTTATTAGCTATAAAACATATATGTTTGAATTCAAATGAGTGCCACACTCCGCTCTTATAGTAATAAAAATTAATTACATGCAAGCCCTATTTAATGTAAAAGCAATGCCCATAAATGATGGGGACATAGTTACTAGTTGTGGTCTTCCTTTCAATCTTATATGGAAAGCATGGGTCATAGAGTCTCAAGGCTTAAAAGTATGTTATGATAGCAATGATATGGGGTGAAAAGTTGTAACAATGCTATGAATGGTGGTCGAGAAAAGATCACTCCTATTAGTTTATTTTCCATGCATATTTAACAATCAATTCTATAACTTTATTTATCAAAAAAAAAGTTATTATTATATTAGAAGTATGAATATTTTTCAATCTTTTTATGAATGTCCTCATTATAAAATCAATTCTTTTGTATCAATTGATCTATTTACACGCGAAAATTACTATTAGAAAGTTTGCATTTATGTCTATTATTTTCAACTAGCCATTTGATATTTATCCTTCATCATTTACACAATTTTAATGTTACTATGAATTTTCTTATTATTATTGAGCTTATTGTTTTAATAATTAGTATACCCATTATTTATTAATCAAGGGAAATGTTTTGAAAGACATTTCACTTTGAATTATCAAATGCTTTAGTGAAATGTTTTTTCAATCTCAACATATATAATTATAGATTTTTCATAAGCAATTTTCTAATGAAAAATACCAAACATGAAGCTAGAAAATATCATGCTAGTCCAAAATTATTGGGAGCACCAAAAAATGGATGAATCAAATTTTGTCTTCTATCTCTCAACACATAAGCTCATGAGCATTGGGTTCTCATGTTAAAGGTCAATTTGAACCTAGTGGCTTGAAAAAATTGGCTTATTACCTTTGAGTGGTGAGGACTAGTGAAGTACACTATGGGATTTTCTTTGGGTTGTTTGGATGGCTAACTGAGAAGATTAATTTCGCTCATATTTTTTGGTTAACTCGGTAAATAAAACTTGCCAAAGACTATGGATCATTAGGAATTACTTTAGGAAGCATTTTTTGTTGAATCCACCTTCTCATAGGTAGAACTAGAGAGAAGAATGGAGTGCTCATAAGAGAATAAATTGTATGAGAAATGCTAAATTATTTATATATGATGAAAATGGTTGTGATAAATCATAATCCTAAAAATGGCGTTCTTTAACAATAGGTCTCACTCCCTCCTTATACATGAGAGTTATTTCTATAAAATATACACAAATGAAGATTAATTTAATATTTTTAATTCTCTAGAAATCTTTGATTATATCATTTTGTTTTATTCTAACATGGATAGATAAACATTATTAACTCTACTGCACTATCCTATGACGGCACCACCATTCTCTTTTTATTCTTTGCGTACTTCATCGGTAAAATCTCTTAGTTTATTCAGCTTCTTTATGAGAGTTTTCTTAAAACAAATTTATCATTGGTTAATGAGCTCTTTTTTTGACGAGGGTGAGCTGAAGTGGTAAGATGGCCCAGGGTGATGTTATTAAATGGACTCTTCCTTGATTTAGCTTGTAAAGGAAGTACATTAGGTGATATGCACTTATTGGTGCACATTGGCATTTCTTATTTGGAGATTTGTACTCCACAAATCGTACTAAAGTGCTCATTAATTTTAGTTCAATGTATTGGGATGAGAAACCAAAAGTATTCTTAGCACCTTATTTGGTCAATGCGATTGCTTTTTGGCAAAAATATTTAATTATTTGATTTATTTATCTCTTAAAAATCCATCCTACAAAATAATAATGGAATAATGAAAAAAAACATTAAATCAATGATGTATTTAAAACTATTTATGATGTGAACTAATCAATTAGAATTTATACCTTTTAATACTTAAAAATAAAGCAATAAGTTGCCACCATCCTACTTTACTGCTTTTGTTCTCACTTTTGCAATTGCCTCTTCTTGTCTTTGCCACCATAAGAAACTGAAATGGAGAATATTGTTGAAGAGTACACCAATACTCCCTTCTGCAAACTATTATAATGTGTTTTCAAAAAATGCAAGCAAGGAGAAGGCTCCAAGAAGAAAGAGAAGGTGATGAAGTGTACAGAGGAGGGTTTGGCCTCTGCCCAAGAGGAGGCCTCTCTGCATGTTCTTGTGGGATTCATGTTCATTAATATGGACTCATCAGAATGTAATCTACCTTAGGATTATCATCTTGTCTTTTCCATCATAAGAAACTTAAATGGAAACTATTGCTAAATACTATACCAATATTCATGCCTCCAAACTCTTACAATGTGTGTTCAAAAAATCAAGCAAAGAGGAGGCTCCAAGAAGAAAAAGAAGGTGGTGAAGTGTACAAAGGAGGGTCTGCCTAAGGAGACGCCTCTCTGCATGTTCTTATGGGATTCATGATCATTGATATGGGCTCATTAGAAGGTAATACAATTTAGGACCCAACTTCATTGAGTCAATAACCTGTTGCAAAATTGCTAGAGGACTTACCTGTGATTGTTGGTGCTTGCAAATTAAGTGGTATTCATACATCTTCACGACTTCAATGAGATTGTGGGTTGAATGATTTGTAAAAATAAGCACATACATTTTATATTAAAAGGATTCCATTATTTCCCACCATTGATAAAATGTTACATTAAGCTTGATAAGTTGTTTCTCCAAAACTCACATGCACCACCTTAGAGGAACCAATGATTCCCTCAACTAGATTATTTTAGTTTGCATGCATCTCGATTATATAAATAAAATATATCCATATGACATTGGTGTAATTAAAATGCACCAAAGGACTCTCCCACTTATTCCTATGGAGAAAGGTCGGTGTTAAATCCTTCATAAACATGCTAACACTGGTTGTTTAGAAGGCTTTATTAATGAACTTGGTGGAAAAATCTCTATTGATACTTTTTTACTACCCCACTGAAATTGTCCCAAGTATATTAATAAAAAAAAGGTTACTATGTGGCATGTCCATGAGTCATCTCCATAAATCCATTGACCAAGGGTAGAGGACAAATTATCATATTCTAAATGGATGACACCTTATCGATAATTTGGCTATCAAGATGTTATCAACAATGGCAAAAGGAGTGACAGGGCTCAAAGTGGGTAGTCAAAGAAAGGGAGGAGTAATCCCTAGAAGGTAGAGGTAGCTAGGTCAGGGTACCACTAACCCGTCATCCCAAACCACTAGGACCCTAAGTCTACCAGGTCATGAAGGCAGTCAACTCAACACGTCCTAAGATCCCCGGTCAGTAATTCGTGAATAGCGTCGTCCATAGGAACCTTGATAGCCCTAAAATCAAAGAAATAAAACTTAGTACTATGATTATCAAGTGGAGCTCCAATAGGTAGGACTTATACCTGCCAAAGTAGCAAGGTTTCCATTGGAAAGAAGAGAAATGATCATTTAAATACAAAGCTAGAAATTCTCCCAAAAAAAGGGATTATACCCTGTCTGGGTCAGCGAGCCTTCTAAGGACCTAAGCACGTTAGACAGACACCTAAGTAGAATCTTTGTTGGGTCAGTCGAGTTGAAGAAGTACGAAGACTTCTCATCGGAATGTGCAAATGATGAGTTAGCTAGAACGACCCTTAGATATTATGGAGACCCTATTAATTATGACTTGGGTGAGAGTCATGTTATGCAATTTGTTTAAAATTTGACCCAAAGGCTATGCAAGTAAATAAAAACATGTTTTCAAAAGTCGTGAATCTTTTAATCCTAAATTTAAATTTGACTTGAAATTTCTATTGGGATTTTTTTAGTTAGAAAATGTATAATTTTGAGGCCCTCAGAAGAGCCTAAATTGTAATTTATGTAATATCCAAGATTAACCAGAAAAAAATAATGAAAATACCAAGCATGCAAACATGCCAAATATAACAAAAGGGTGGTGTCGTTGGGTCAAATAAATGTGGTTGGACTCCACATATACATATCTGGTTCTAATTTTATACATGAATGAGATTTAGAATTAAGATACAGAACATGAGTTTACTGCTCCAAGTCCCCATTTTGTGGTTCGATGTGTTTGGAACCTCAGAGGTCCTGTACCTTATTACTAATACAACTCCTCTAAGGATTCTAAAAAAATACAAAGGAAAATCTAACAAAAAAAGGCTCAACTTGCATGAAAACAACGTTAGTAAAAAAACCAACAAACATGTTATCGTATCCGAGCCATGCCTTATGGGGAAGCTTAACAACGCCTGCAAGCAAATGTTAGCTTATAAATTATCACATGCTCCCCCTTTTATTATACATGTGTGTGTGCATATATATGGCATGACCCCCTGCAGAAGACCACCTTATATACTACTGCACATACAAAAAGTAAACACACAAGCACACAAAAAGCATAAATTGGCGCCTAACTGGTGCAAACTCATCAACACAAAACAACCTCCAGGTCACCAAAAAAGACTACCTAGCATCCTAATCCTTTGCCAAGCACAACATCTAACTTAATTGTCCTAGCGAGCATCTAAGTGAGTGAAGGGTTATGTCAATAGGTTGGCGTATGTTTTAATGGGGTCGTCATCACCAACCCCATCCTAAAGGCCCAAGGATTCTAAGAGGTACTATTATATGCAGGTTTTATAAAAGCTTTTGAAAAATTTGACATCATGTACAGTATAAGATAAGTATGCAAGTAGTTTCAAAATAGATTTTGCAAGTATGATATGTAAGTGATAAAAATATATTTTTTTATGTTTTAAAATAGGTACTAAGAAAAGAAAAGACTAAGTGACACCCATTAGACTCCTTGGAACCTTAGCACAACATATATGTGCTAGTCACAGTGTGATAGCTAGTATTGCCCACCGAGACATCCTCACAAGAAATACTAGCTGTTGCGTTATGACCAACGGGGAGTCACTCAAATAATGAGTCAGTTTCATTGTCAAGACTATCAGGGATGAAAATGAGAATGCAAAGTGGTCCACTGCATTGCAACCACTCCATAGGATCACGAGATAACAAATATCTATCACGAGTACACAATGGCACACACTAGTGATAAATATACAACGTTGCAAAGATGCACATGCAAGACACATAGTATGAAAGGTATTGGGTTTGGTCGTCTAGAGTATAAAATACCACTGGGAGAATTACACCTTGCACCAATAATGATCAAACACACATGCAAATGGCAAGCACATACAAGGAATAATGCATCATGCAAGCAAGCAAACGGACAAATGCCTTACATGAAGAAACATGCTCGTGTCATAGTAGGGTGCTTCGGGATAGCAAACATTCATCACTATTATACGGTGGAGTATGTTAGTGACGAATACACTGACAGTGTGGAAATGTGCATGCAAAACATACAACACAAATGAAAATGAGTGTGTCGTGGAGACAGTGACTCGAAGGGAGGGTGTGTCATGGAGGCAATGATCCAGAGGGTGGGTGTGTCGTGGAGGCAGAGACACTGAGGTTGGGTGTGTTGTGAAGGCTATGACCTATTAGGTTAGCGTGACATGGAGGTATTGACCCAAAGGCGTGAGTGTGTCGTGTATGCAGTGAACCAGCGGGTGGGTATGTCCTGGAGGTTGTTATGGAGGCAGTGATCCTGATGGTGGGTATACCATGGAGGCAATGATATAGAAGGGTAGGTGTGCTATGGAGGTAGTGAGCCGAGAGAAATCCTATAACAGTCTTGCCACAAGAAAATAAGTAAAGGAATTATCATTTGAGAGAATTACACACCGGGGAGACTTAATACGCAAGCTGTCCTTGACATAGACACATAGGTGTCTGAGGTGGGTGTGCAAGAGCAGTGTCTCCAGCAAGATTCAAACATGCAGAACTATGGATATGCAAGATGAAATGAAAAGCAAGCATGCGAGAGTGAACAAGTTCAAGGTCGTGGTGCACCATGACATGAAGATGTCAGAAAGCAAACATGTGGAGTAGTATGCCCATGAGAAGTACAAATACTCAATAAGGGCATATACTTAAAAAGACATAACAAGAGTGAAAATGGTGAATATGTTAATGCAAGCCATGAAAAACAAACATGTAAGAAGTGAAACACTCAAAAGAAACAGTCGGTTGAGCCAAACGGGCCAGTGTGGCCCCGATCACGCCGATTAGGCTGGTGGGGATGATCAAACAAGTTGACGAAGCATATCAATCGATCATATCGAGTTGGTGGGTACGATCAGATGAGTTGATAAAAGATTGTCGGTCATGTTGATCGGGTCAATGGGGTCGATCGTGCGAGCCAACAGAACAACATCAATCGATCCAATCAGGCCAGTGGGGTTGATAGGACGAGTCAATAAGAGATTATTGGTCATGTCGATCGAGTTGGTAGAGCTGATCAGGCGAGCTGAAGAACAACATGCAAAAGTCGATAATTTTAAGCATATTTTAGAAATCAAGTCACACACACAATGAAAATACTTGCAAGAAAAGATATCTGCTTGTTCTTGGCTAAAAGCTGGCTCATCCAAACAATCTCACGGGTAACCCTAGAGGTAATTGATGGGATGAAGTAGGTGTTACAACAAAGCGACAGACGGCCGCCTCCATTTGCCTGACATGAAGAAATTCCATGGGAGAAAGTCTTTGCGGCGTAGAGAATGTCAAAGTTATAGGACTTTCCATTCTCTACGTCCAAAATATTGGATTTCACTCCCCTCTATCATGGGAACAAAATTGTCAGGCATAAATGCAGGGTTGTAATGACCTGAGCCGTTGGGATTTCATGCTAGGAATGAATATGTTAGGGTTTTTTTGTAGGAATTGTGGGGAAATCATAAAAGCTCCAAACCTATGGGGCTTCCTCTAGGAAAAAAATTTAGTCAATGAAAAGGCATATAGTCGAGCTTACCAGTATTGTTCGGCCAAGTCAAACTGTCCAATAATGAGCGATCGATTAAGTCGGATGATACCGAGTAAATAGTCAAATCTGCCTCATGTGGGCGACCCAAACCCACAATCAACTAGCAAACTCTACTCTTAGGGCCGGTTAAGGAATAAAATCACAAACAATTGATGAATTTCCCCTACGTAACGATTGATCGAAGCATTTCTTCATATAGAAGGAAGCTCTCCTCACAGGAGAGAGTGACGAAGCTGCTAGATTTTGCCTCTTCCAAGGAATGAGGAAGCACTCCTCATTGGAGAGTTGTGATGATGAGAACACTAGAATCTTCCTTCTCCTAATTTAGGAGGAAGCTCTCATCGCCAAAAAGTCACAGAGACAAAGAAGATGATTAAAGAAGATGATGAAAATAAGAGGAAAGAAAGGAAAAGCTGGAGGAACCTTTTCCCTAAATTTCTCTTGTAAGAAGATGAAGGATCTCTCTTTGAAAGCTCTCTAGATTTTTCTTCTAAGCTCCTCGGGCTCTCCACCTGCTCTCCTCATCCATTGGACACCAGTTGGCTTTAAATGAACCCTCTCCAGTTCTTACTAAGTTTTAGGGGGTTTATCAAAGAGTCCAATGCCGCTTTACAAATTTGGAATGTGCCTAAAATAACTCCTATACCTTATTTGGATGAAGAACCATGCAAAAGGGGAAGGACCAGCCGTCCCGATTGCCTCGTCGGCTGGAATCTGGGTATCAGAGGTCCAAATTCATGAAATGGGTTTAGGCAGCGTGGTCATGCCACTGCTCATAGTGTCATAAATCTAGGATTAGTGTGGTTATGCCCAAGACCCATCATAATTACTTTGGGCGCTCTTTTTGGGTGGCATGGCTACACCACGTGCGGGAGCGATCATGTTGGTCGACGAACTTGGATGCCTACTGAGATTTGGGTGTAGTCATGCCCATATTGCGACATAATTATGTTGTTGTCTAAGTGTGTTTGATGTGGTCATGCCACCTTTGGGTGTGGTCATGCCGACCACGACCCTTTTGTGTTCTTCAAGGAGGTCTCGACATGGTCATGCCCGGTTTAGGCATGGTCACGCCACTAACTAGGCGTGGTCATGCCTAAATTAAGTGTGGCCACACCATACCCCAAAAAAATTGGACTTCTATAGCTTCCAAAGGGGTTTCCGAGCCTCATGGGACCTCCAGAGGATCAAATATACATGTCATAATCCTTGGACCTCTGTAAGGACCATAAATGCGTCTCAAATGAGCTCGATAAGTTGAATCGTCTATGTATCGTTGAGTAGAGTGGTTCCAGCATGAAATATGTCTTTCTAGGCCTTGGACTTAAGGTTCGAACACGATGCAGGGTACTATAATCGATGAGCTGTGCCACAGGGATGTTCATATTAGCAGGATACAACCCTGTATCATAGGAATGAACATCAACCTGGAGGATATTGGAAGCATGTCGGCTTGGCCATGGTCAACTTGAGGCATGGTCGTGATGGTGTGAAACCAAACTATAATGTTGTATCTCTCAGCAAAGATGTCTTGTGTGTGTCTCATCAAAAATGGATGCCAACAACAATTACCTGCTATATGAAAAGGATTTTACTGGTCACAACTCATCATAAGTTGTTAGGCTCAAACGGAAATTTAATTGAGATAAATTAAATTTAGCTCAAACTTTAATTGAGCCATTACAAGACTACAAATAACAAAAGTTAAATTAACCTTGAGTTGTGCGAAGCTCAGGTCAAAGGAGAAGTAGTTCCAACTCAAATCAACAACATGCTAGTTTATGGTTATGCTCAACTCTCCTCAAGATCAATCCAAATGATTTTTAGAAAACCTTGAACTAGAGATTTATTTATTCAAAGTTAGATTATTAGCAATCAAAAATCTACTAGTGGCCTTACTCTCTCAAGCTCATCTTTTAATTGACAGTAGTTAAAATTATGCTAATCTTTGACTAATGTTATCATTTGCTTTTTCTAGACTTTTTTACGCTTAAGCTTTTATCTAACACATCAATAGTATTAACATAACTATAAATGGAAAAAATATGTAAATTTAAAATTAATATGTTTGCTCAAATGATTTCATTTCAATTACTTAGTTAGGAATAAAATATTACATACTTGCATCTTTATGGACAAAAGCTTCAACTTTATAGTTTAATCGACTTCAACTATCATTAAGGTATGAGAGTTAGATTGAAATATTCATACATATATAAACAAGATCAATACAAATTCATGCAGTGAAGACTCTTGTATCAATGAAGGTGGGCTAGAAAATAGTTTTTAAAATTTTAGGTAGAACTTGATTAGAAGAGCTCAATAACAGTTAATGGAGAAGCACACACACACATATCTATGTATGCATATATAAACTCATTTTTATGGATACATGCAAAAGAAATCTAGAGAATAAAATCAAACTTTTCATGTATTGGAAAGCATTAAATCATAATGATTCTAATTATAAAAAAATTATTAATGGATTAACTTTGGATTTTTAAATTTTGAAGTATGTGAACATATTTTTAAAATCCGAGAACTTTAGCTTTCATTCAACTTGCTCTTGTTTAAAGGCATTTAGGTAATAGTGAACTTCTCTTTTGGTTCCAGAAGGACATATGCATCTTAATTCCAAAAATGAGTAATGTTTGGACAAAGGCATCACAACATTAAAGGTATAGTATAGTCGAGCACAACAATAAAGCTGCAATATATTAATTAAGCTAGTCCAATTAATATACCTAAGCATAATATTCAATTGCAATTCATTATGNTAAATATTCATACATATATAAACAAGATCAATACAAATTCATGTAGTGATGACTCTTGTATAAATGAAGGTGGGCTAGAAAATAGTTTTTAAATTTTAGGTAGAAGTTGATTAGAAGAGCTCAATAACAAGTTAATGGAGAAGCACACACACACACACATATCTATGTATGCATATATAAACTCATTTTTATGGATACATGCAAAAGAAATCTAGAGAATAAAATCAAACTTTTCATGTCTTGGAAAGCATTACATCATAATGATTCTAATTATAAAAAAAAGAAAAAAAATATTGATGGATTAAATTTGGATTTTTTTAATTTTGAAGTATGTGAACATATTTTTAATATCATATAACTTTAGCTTTCACTCAACTTTCTCTTGTTTAAAGGCATTTAGGTAACAACGAACTTCTCTTTTGGTTCCAAAAGGGCATATGCATCATAACTTCAAAAATGAGGAATGTTTGGACAAAGGCATCACAACATTAAAGCTACAGTATAGCCAAGCACAACAATGAAGCTGCAATATATTAATTAAGCTAGTCCAATTAATATACCTAAGCATAATATTCAATTGCAATTCATTGTGCCAAAGATTGTTTTTAAAGCTACACTAAATATTTTGAAATTTCAATCTAAAGCTAGTAGATGAACTGGCATTTTATAATAATTTTGCTTCACATAAATTAGATTTTGGTACTAAAAATAATATTAAGTAATATAGTTTTACTTAATAAAATTATGTTCTTTTTAAAAAAATGGTATTGATATTTTTGAACTTGATAATTAAATATAGTGGTAAAAAAAATATAAAATGGAGTCAATAATAAGATAAGCATTATAATGAAGTGTCAAACAAGTGTTGAATGCTAGCTTTCCATTCCTTCCTCTTTGAACCAATATCAAACACTTTCAAACATGATTGATTTAATTGCATGTGCTCTTATATTGGAAAAAAATCCCACAGCAACTACATTCATGTACTCTTTGGATTTTCTTACTTGTTGTTGGCTATTTTTCTTTCTTTCAAAAATAAGATTTTAAAATTCAAATTCGGAATTATACACACACACACACACACACACACACACACACACACACACATATCTCTCTCATANTTAAAAAAAATGTATTCATATTTTTGAACTTGATAATTAAATATAGTGGTAAAAAAAATGGAGTCAATTATAAAATAAGCATTATAATGAAGTGCCAAACAAGTGTTGAATGCTAGCTTTCCATTCCTTCCTCTTTGAACCAATATCAACCACTTTCAAACTTGATTGATTTAAGGGGTTTTTGCATGTGCTCTTATATTGGAAAAAAATCCAACAGTGGCTACATTCATGTACTCTTTGGATTATCTTACTTGTGCCCTCCATGAAGCTCTTAAATATACTTTTATTTTGGCTTGCACCTTGGCCCGATGTCTTTTGACATGACAATTTGAATTACATTGACATTTATCCTTCCCTAGTAGTGCTGAGATAAAACCATCAAAATCCAACTTGTATCCACAATGCATAAACATTTTTGTAACATTTTAACATAGTAATGATCATCTACATAAATATGCCAAAGTTGATGTCCCTCGGTGCCCAAAAGGCAGCTGTATGTATAAATGATAACTTGGTTGTTTGCAAGTATTCAAAATTATATTCTATAGTGCCAATATATACTTTATGTTTATTATAGTGACCTTCTATCAGGTGAATAACTAGTTGACAATCTAATTATAAAATAATCTTTTGTAGCGGCAATTCCCTTAATGTACTCTGCGATAAAAGAAACTAACTCTCCTCTTCATTTAGCTAAATTTATTTATTTTTTGCGTCATTTGCTTCATTAGCATTTCTCTAATCATATATATAAGATCAACTACCTTACCAATCCATGAATTAAATGATTCTCATATATTATTTCTTAATTTTAAGTAAGAATTCATATTTTGGCCACTTATATGGTAGGCTTAGTAGATCATATGGAGGAGTGGTTTGAGACTCAAAAATGCAAACATATTGGATCCAAATCCATGTACTATGTATGCATTTACTACTATCCATACAATGCTTTGAATCTTAGAGCTATTTGCAAAATGGTGGTATTTTTTTAATGTTGTTCCAAAAATATCAAAAGCATAATCTAAGTTTTGTACATGGAAATACATTATTAATGGGTTGGCCTAATCATTTATATAAATAAAGCTATTGACAAAAGCTTAATAGAAAATACCTCAATTAAATTCTCTAAAAATTATCGTCATGTTTTGGATTTAGCTTAAAAATTTGTAGTCTTTGATAAACAAGTTATTACTATCATATAGCGAATTGATAGATAACAAAAATTTAAATACATTGACTTCAAATGGCAGACATGAAGATATATAAGATGCATATAACTAATAATAAAACCAACGATGCATACATTACAACTTTCATATAATCTCATAAAGGAATTTTCTTCACCATTATAAGTGTATACAATATGATAACTGAGATTTCTTCCACCCTTAGTGCAGGCACCCACCTATAGTTTCTTTAATGGTTCCCAAAATATCATTATGAGTTAGTTCCCTTGAGCGCCAGATTTTTATATATGGTAAAAGCAGGCCATATATGATTTTTAAGTTAGTATTTATCTATTTTTTGTGGGATATCTAATCGCTTTCTAAACATGTCCAAAATCTTATTGGCAACTAACCTTTATGTCGTTTATTTATTCTCTATCAGCACCAAGATAAAGATGTAAAGCTTCAAATATTTGTTCGTCTAGACACAATGATGCACTGATTTGCTATAGACACTCTATGTGAACAAATAACTATTAACTCATATCCTTTTACTTGCTTGAGTTTTAATTCCAAAATTCTCAATAACAACTTTGGAGCATAGAAATTTTTTGAATCTTATAGAGCTAGCAAAATGAGTACCAATCAAAATAGTGTTAAAATCTAATTATTGACAGTTCAACAGAACAACATCAAATGACTTGAGACCAAAAAAACTATTTTCAACATTTATGAAATTTAAGTGATGACATCCTAGCACTTGATCGTGTCTCTCTTACGCCTAAATTTCTCTCAATCTGTGGCACTTCTTGTAATGAAACCACTATCTCAACTAAAAAATAACCATCATATAGTCTCATTATTTTTATCCACTCACAATCAGATCTCATAAGTATATACGCTTTAGGAGAGATACCAAACATAGTGGTATAATTCATAACAATACCCTTGTAGCCATGGGCAAATTATTTCAACCTCCTTTAAAAACATATGAAAACTAAACACTTATTTATTGAGCTTGGTTTCCTTTTGTTTGTTTCCTTAGTATTTTTTTCTGTCTTCATTTTTAACAATACTCCATAATTTGTTAAATTTAAAGGTGCATTAAATCCACTATTTTTTATCTGCCATCACAAATCCTATAAAGAGACATTGGAAATGTAATGTTCATTAGAAAAATATAGTCTATTATTTATCTAAGGGAAAATAAAGTAAAACTTGTAAAAGACCTGAAGATTGTATTTCCAGAAAATCCATATTGATAATGAAAATTCTCAAAGGTAGATTTTCTCAACAAGAAGTTTAAGCACTACAATTAGAATGAACAACTTAAAACACTTAATCATCTTATAGTTTTAGCTATTAATCCAGAGTAGGTAAAATTGAACAAGCTACCAAATACTTTTAATTGCTCATTTGGTGTTCAATTTTTTTTTTTAAATTACTAAATTTTCCTTAAAATAAAATAAAATCTTGATATTAAACTCTTAACTTTTGATTTTAAATAGAAATGCATAGAATGAACTATAGATAAAATCTTCATTAACTAAAAAGAATCATAGATAAAATTAGAGTAAAAATTATTATTGAATACAAATTGAAATCAAATTAATAAGCTGAGGTGATGTGCATAGAAACAAACTAAAAAATGTCTTATTAGTTCATATGAATTATAGTACACATTATGCAAATGGTCTTGTGATGGTTCTAATCAAATGTAGGCAGCTTTTGGTTTAATTCAATATATATGATTTTAGAGTGTAGTAACATCTTTATAATTAAATCTTTTTTTTTTTTCTGGCCAATGATTTTTTTCAATAATTACTCATACTCACCTTTTAAAAAGTTAATTAGAATATAGCTTCGATTTATGTAGGGATTCAATATTAAATTTTCTGAGTGTCAAACGTTACAGATCATTTGAAAAGTAGAGAACAAACTGGGATGTTACATCTTAGAAGTTGAAACATTCTCACGATGATGAATACAATTGCAGGGAACAACAGAAGGAAGATAAGTAAGAATCATTTCATTAGAGTATCATTATCTATTTGTTTAAATTCTTTAACTTTGCTGATAACAGTTGAAATATGATGATCGAATTTCTATCATTCTTTACTCCCACTCCCGCTCTTGCTCGAACATCTCTTTCGATTACCCCCACACCTTGCACGAAGTGACAATGCCATTCTGATTAAACTCTCGGACTTCTTTGGCGACATCTACCTATCATGTTTCTGTCCCACTCCTAATTTTGCTCGAGCACTTCACATTGTTGCCCCACACTTCGCTCACAATGATGCGATCAAACCTTGAGAAGAAAATGAATTTTTTGCGATAAAGTTCTCCGTCATATATATAACGACTAAGTGCAGATTTAATGTCCATATGGGGCAGTTGTAGCTGTTGTAGAAGAAATAGATGTTCAACAATTTATGATGTCTATTAATTTTTTTTTTAATTTTATAAAATTCATACCGTAATTTTTTGGCAGCCACCACATTTAGTTAAGTTCCGCTGCGAATGATTACTTGTTGAACTAACAGTCAAAACACAATTTTGCCAAACTCTTGAAATTGTGGCGCGACACTACACTGCCACCCAAATACAATTTTAATGAGCTACAATAATTCAGGTGCTATAACTTTATATAATAAGTTCTAGATATTTGATACTTCAATACATAGATATTTAGTGTTAGTTGTGTAAATCCCTTATATTTTACGTCATGATTTGAGATACAGTAGATAAGGTTGTTACAAAAGCTTGTGTTTACATATAGCTTGTGTTTGATTCATTATATAGCCCACTCATATTCAAATCGTTCGTTAAGCAAGCAAGCAAACAAGCTAAACATGAACAAATTTCTTTCAAACTCGAATTATAAACGGGCCGAACACGAACAACTTTTTATACGATCTTGTTCGCTCCTGTTTAGATTGAAATAAGAAAATTATATATATTATTTATATAATAATATATTATGTATATTTATTTTGAAGTCATATGATCTTATATCATTTGTTGCATAAAAATAATTAATATTTAAATCTAACACCCAGCAATTATTTTTCGAACCAATTTAAACGCTTCAATTTTAAGCCAAATACAGCTACTAATTTGTAAATACATTATTCAAGAAAAATGTAGAACAGTCAAATTCAAATAAAATTACTTTTCGAACCAACCCTCCGCCAAATTTTTAAAGGCACGTGTCAGTTTCGGAGTTGCCTGCGATGAGGGGTAGCCACGTAATTTCCAGTAATCTTCTCTTCAAATTATGATATCGTTACGCGCTTATACTAATACATGCACCCAGTGCCCCAATGTCATGAAATTTTAACGATAAAAACCTAAAAAGCAGCGTGAGTATATCCACTGCTCACTTCTTCCTCTGCCCCTTCTCCAATTTCACCATCTGCTTGGATCCGCAATGACAAGCATTCAAAATGCCCGACTCGAAACCTATCTGCTCTGATTCCATCCCTCGAAACCACCATTTATTTTCTTCGAAAAATGGCGAGTGCGGCATTCCGATCGAAAGGCAGGCGCTCCTCCACCGGCAGCCCGGCGGACGCTGGCGGCTGCCTCCGGCGGTCGAGGAGCTTGAGCCGCTGTTCCGGTCGATTCCCACCCCCGTCGCCGGAGATCGATGAATATGAGACGCCGAGAGGGAGGTTTGTGAACAAGTTGAGGGGTTCCGAGTTTGACATTAGTCTTGATGATCTCGCCGACGAGTTCTTTCAAGCGATGGCGCAGGAGTGCGAGGAGGATGCTACTCCTGCGGCTGGTCGATCTAGTCGCCGGGTGATTGGGGAGAGGTTGATGGCGGACACGGAGTCTTCTCGTCGGCGAGGGAGGTCGGTGTCGAGGCATCGTGCTGATAGTGCGGCGTCGAAGGGGAAGGGGTTTTCTGGCAATAATGGGAATTCGAGGCCACGGCGATCTGCTTCAGTTTCTCGATCTCGGGTTAGCGAATTGGAGGTAAATCTGCATTGTGTTGAAAGGCTTCTAGTTGTGAGTTGTTGGACAACTAAAAACTGGTTCAAACAGTTCTAAAGTCTGTAGGAATGACATGTTTTTTCCTTGAATGCATCTTCTAATTGAGATGTTTGGTAAAAGTTAAATGGTTTAGAATTTTGCAATCCAAATAACCTTTTGTGGGAGAAATTTGAGCAAATGGCCATTGTAACATCTTGGTTTTTATGGCCATATGTTTGCCATTTGGTCATCATCAGACTTGGCACTTACCTGATCATTTGGATCTGTATTTGAAAGCCTCACATTCGATTCATTCTGTGTGAGCTTTACATGCTATGCTGATTAATTTTATGCTTTCCTTGCTTTCAATTTCATACATTATCATGTTACCTCTAATCTGTCTGCCCTTAATTGTACAATTTTAAAAGTAGACGGAATGCATTATTATCCGGGTTTGGCTTGAGGGACCTTGTTATAGTTTACACCAGCATAGTGGTTGTCTTATTAAAGGCAGGAAAATGCTGCAGTTCTTTTAATTTTTAGCACAACTTTACCTACAGGAAAAAGGAAACGTGTATTGTAAAAATATAAACAGGCAAAAGCCATGTGTCTGTTTATTTTTAAATTTCATTTGTGAATTGCTAATGTATTCTGTATAACATGCCTAAAATAACAACCTTTTGTTCATTTTTCCTTTGAATGGTTTGCTATTCATTAAAATGGTTTGGATGCTATGAGAGATGGAAACTTTCTTTGCTGCTAATCTTCTGTAACAGCATGGTTTTGTCACGGAAAATTGTTTTAAAGGTCATCCTTATTGTTTTGACTCAGATTGTTAATTTACTTTCAAATAGCTACGCCAGTGTTATATTCTCATCGTATAACTTACTCCTAAAGGAAATGGTTCCTAACTAAACTTGGTCTGCTTTTGTTTTAGTTATTGATTATATCTACATATCTGTTTTCTTTTTGTTCCGTTGGAGATTGCAGGTTGATAAAACTGGTAAATTCAGGCCCCTGAGCAAGAAGGGAGTGAATTCTACTGGTGGGGGCCTTCAAAAGCCTTCATTGCATAAGCAGACTAGTGAAGACCATGCCTTAGGAACTTCAATGAGTCAAAAGGATTTCTTCCAATCACAGGATTGCTGCTCAGTAAGTGTAATGAATTTTTAAATTTGCTTTGTCATTCTTGATACATAGGGAGAGTCAAATTTTTCTAAGGGAGGTTTGCTTTTGTACAGCGTGCATTCAGACTTTTAAAAAATTTAATTGTAGTGTCCGTGTTTTCAGAGCCATTCATCATCCCTAACTGATGATGAAACACAAGATGCTCGTTCAAGTGTAAGTGTGAATGAGAAGACAATACAAGAAGTTTATTACCTTGGAAAGGTTGGTTAAAAAGTGCACCCTTGTTTCAGTTTATCCTGCTTCATTTTAATTGTGATATTTGGGGGATTGTGGAGTTCAAACTACCGCACATTTTTTGTTGCCTTTTTATGAGAAAAAGGATTGTGATAATCTTTTTCTATTACATGTGTGTTCCACATATCAGACAGATCACCCTGCTAGAGATGGTGGCTTCAGATCCTATGAAAATAAGTGTAAAGAACGAAATTTGGTAGAAGAACTGAGGGAGCTTGAAAAGGTACTTTGGCTGTATGGATTCCAATTTATGTTTTTGAAATTATTGATTTATTATAGCATACATCTAGCTTTTCCTGTCGCACTTATAAGCGTTTGCTTGCCTATTATGTATGGTGCTCGATTTGACATTTTTGAGGTAGAGTGTGATGCGTTTGTTTTCTTCCATTGTTAGGTTTTTTTTCTGAACTTTCTGAAGTTCGTGGTTAAAAAGTTATCGCTATGGCAAACTAGCATCTTATTGGCACTTAGCAAATTGACTCATTTGTCTTAGCGTTATCATTAAATTCTAGAGGAGTTGTGACAAATTAGTACAGACATCGATCTTTAGATGTAACACGAGCTTACTCGGGCAGAACTTCTCTTAGCACTATCACAGGACTTAGGAGGAATTATTATGAATAATTTGAGTGGCATGGATCCTTGAATGTAAAATGAGTTTAACATTGTCATCGCAAGTAATTTTGTCATTTTGCTTATGGCTATTGTATTATCAATCACATTATTGATTTACTGCCTATTCCTTTCCTTCATATCAATTAGAAGGCATTGCATCAGTAAGCTATTTAAGGCCTCTATTTTATTGTTTGCTTGAAAAACCTATTATTTAGTGAGACCATTTTATTTTAAAATTTAAACCTTCCATTCTTTTCATCACTGGTGACTAAGAACTTGGGAACATCAGTTTGTGTCAAGAAAGGCTTGCCAAAGAAGACGTGGGTTGGCTTTGTGCATTTCATTTAGTGAAAGATCTATTATTTGTTTCATCATACATTGAAGCCAAAACCTCAATGAAAACTATAATATTTACATGTCTACATGATACTACCTCCGAATTTGGAATGTAGCAAATTTGTTAAGGTCACCATATCTGAATTTACTTTATTGAATTTCTTCTAATTTATTCAATTTTCTTTTCTACCCACCATCATTTCTGTTAATTTCTTGTTCTCATTATGTTCCTTCCCTTCATTTAAACATTTAGAAAGGAATCTCACTGCAAACTATAATATTTACAAGCCTACATGTTACTATCTTTGAATTTGGAATGTGGAAACCTGATTTAGTTAGTCCTAAAACAATCTAGTGTCCAAGTTAATTACAATTATGAATTCTTATTTTAAGAAGTATTACCTTATTTATTCATGTTTCTTTTCTGCTCACCATTTTTTTTATGATATTTTGTTCTCATGTATGACAACTCCCCTATAATTACATGAAAGTTCTTATAGTCAGGGCCGTGTAAGAGATTGAAAGGGAATGAACATCTGTAATATAGTCTAGCAAAGATCCTCACAAGTTGTCATTTTGAAAAGGCTTAATGTTTTTCTAACCCCAATTTGTTTCTCCACAACTTCATTAATTAGTCCAAGCTCTTAAATATATCTCTACTTCTCTTGATTTGAGTTTTTTCTCAATAATGGGAAAGGTGACCTAATGACAACCTCCATACCAACACCTTCCTTACCACCTCCTTTCTCCCATCACACGCGCAAATGTGCGCATGCACTCATAACGAAAAAAAGAGAGACAATTTAGTTTAAGCACTTTGGAGACGACCTTATAAAAGGACATGTTTGTGCAACTTTAGCTAAAAGCTAGCGAAGAATTTTTTTTTTTTTTGGGAAAATAAGAAGTTTTTTTTTATGCATGCATAATGCATGTATAAATTATAGTCTTATATTCATTTGCTACCTCGATCACAACAATTTGATAGTTAGAACTCTATCAATTTCATGACGACAACCATTTATCTTTTGATAGGAAAGACATTTGACAAGAAGAAAATGTTGTTCTCCCAATCCGAGTGTGCTAGATGTAGGTCTGTTTATTGTATAGGGCAAACTATTGGGCTATAGAGCTAATCTATGATGGGGGGCTTGATATGTTTGTACTTAATGAATTAACATACCAAAATGGGCATTAGATAACAATCACTTTGTTTGACATATATTTGAGGATGGGAGCTGTTACAATCTTTCAATAGGAAAGACATTTGACAAGGAGGAAATGATGTTCTAGGATGTGCTAGATTTTTCCTATTGGACAAGATAAGCCATTGAGCTATATGGCTAGCTAATGATGGACAAATGGTTTATCAGATCTAAATAGTATTTATAGATAATTTTTTTTTTTAAAGCTCAGACATCAATGTGTCAAAAACACAACTCTAAGTTTTTTTTAAAACAATTGAGCCAATCATCTCTTCTATCCTTGGCTAGATTTTTTCATTGGTATGAAATACATAGAATGATTTGCATCAATTACTCGTTATTTTGATTCAATGATATGTTATGACTAATAGTTATTTGAAATTGATGGTGTAGAAGAGTTGTGCAATTGTTAGGAAAAATAGGATTTTATTCTTTTTAATGTCATTATGCAAACTCAAAACCTTGCCAATATGAAATTAGAGGGGATGGAAAGAGTGTATTACCTTGCAATGAAGCTAATTGAAAACCTAATTTATAAATCTCACTCTTTGTGTAATGATGGGAGACAACTACTAGCTAATACCAAGTGAAAGTAAAAGAGTAATAATTTTTTATTAGATGTTTGTTTGTGTGTGTGATTGAGAGAGAGAGAGAGAGAGAGAGAGAGAGAGAGAGAGAGAGAGGGTAATAACCTCCTAACCCTCTGCTTGAATCCTAAAATATTTCCCGCCTCCTTTAAAATTTTGGTGCTTATGAACACAGCTAAATTTCTTAATTTGGAATCAGGGAGTCCAAAAAGAGCAAAACCACTCAACTATCTATTTGAATCTTTAAGTAGTTAATCACCTTAGTTTAAACTTTTGTGCTTCTGGGTATCATTTTGCTAAATTTCTTTATCTTAATCACCTCTCTTTATTTGAGATTTGATATTCTTATATAATTTTCTTACAAATCTTCATGATCTGCACTTCCAATTTATGTTCTTCTTTTATAGTATTCTATTTAATTTCACTAAATTATTTAATGTCTGCAGTCTGAGAAACGCAAGCAGGATTTGCTAGCTGCACTGGCTATTGAGGAGAAACGTGGTCAAGAGCTCTATAAAATTGTGAAAGAGTTGCTTTCCTCTCCCAAAAAAATAGCTGAGCCAACAAAACAATCACCATCTACAAAGGTGATCTACTCCTAAATTGACAATGTTCAAATTACTATGATTGATATGGGTATAGTTGTGTTAGTCATTCGGTTTGGCTCGTTGAGCAAACTGGCCTTTTTTTGTGTATGGCTCTACTCATAAAGTAGAATCTGAGCTGGCCACGAACATGGTATATATCTGAAAGTCACATTTAAGTTATAGAATATGCATGTTGTCAAGCTCAAGTATGTATGCATGTGTGTATGTGTGTGTAGGCATGCATACATATGCTTATACTTGTGTAAAACAAACATAAATAAGCTAGCATTAATCCAATTGCAATCTAGCAACGCCTTGTTAATGCTGGCTTGTTAAATATACGATCCAATGATGACTAATTAAACTTGAACTAATTATTGAGTTGCACACAATCAAATATTAACAAGGAGACCAAGTGATAACAGTTTTTTCCTCTCCAAATTTTACTTTTTGAAATCAGAAACGCACTGATAAACTGAAGATCTCAAAATATTTGGATGAAGAGGCTGAAAGATACTTCGAGGATTTTTTATCAAATGTGGAAGATACTGATTTATCATCCTTTGAAGGAGAAAGGAGTGATACGGGATCAACTACTAAGCCGAGCGATGCCATTAATAATGATGAGGCTGGAATACACCCAGATCTACTGAGGGCTGCTTCTTCTCCTGTTGTGACAGATGGTGTCATGTTTCCGTGGCTGCAATGGGAAACTAGTAATAGCTCTTCGCCTTCACCTTGTAAAAGTAAGACAGCAATTAAGCAGGTATCACTGTCTCTGCCACTAAATTATTTGTCTTTATGCTAATGAAAAAGATATATTGGAATCAATTTGTTAGGAATGCGACATTTGTTGCATCATTTTCCTTGAATTTCTAATAGTGATTTTGCTCCTTGTGTCGTACATGAGTGGCATTTGATTTTTTCTTCAGTAGCTCCTTGGTATTTCTTTCCCATTTTTTGGCTTGCTGTAAATTTTCATGATTTTAGTTATGTACACCTAACTGAAGTGTTGAACCTGCCTATTGGTTTGCCATAATATTCTTGTTTTTTATAGGGCCATATCCTTGATGAAAGGTTGCTTGGTCTATGCATCTTTAAAAGATAGTGTTTTACGTTAAGTCTACTCTTTTTAATGTTTTGGTAGTTGGAAACGATGCACTATGTATTGGTTATGTAATTTCCTATTGTGGACACTTATTTTTAATTTTTGCTTTTTGCTTTTAAAAAACATCTTTGTTTTGTATAATTTTAATTGTTTTTATTATATTTTTAAAATAAATGATTTATTTTTTGAAAAATATTCAAAATAACTTTCAGGTATCTTGAGTGTTTTTTAAAATGACTTTCTATCACTTTCTACCACTGTTGCCGCAGCAACTGCTATTCAAAAATGAGCACTAAATTATACATATTTGCAAAATTAGGAATGATAAATTAAGAAACTTTATATTAAAGAGATACTGGAAGTATCGATTGAAGATAGTTTAATTGAAAATAGATTTAAATGGTTTGGACTTACACTTAGAATGATAGACAATGCACCAGTTATTGGCATAGATAAATTTGAGTTAAAGGATTAAGATAGAAAATAGGTAGATCTATGGCCACGATGGACAAAGCTGCCCAAAATGATATACAAAGAACAGGTTCAACAAGTCCTACAACACTTGGTAGAAATAAACTGGGATAAGAATTCATAAAAGGAATCCTACTATGCCGGCATAAGCTTAATAATGATAACAGTCTACTTAATTGTTTTCATCATTTTTTATAACCTCAGCCTTCACCCTACTGCATCATGACTAGCCTAACTGTAACTTTGCCTTTCGCACCTAGGCCTTTTTTTTTTATCAGTGGGAGGGGAAGAAGGGGAGAAAATATTGCGTCCATCGTCTGCACCTTTGGATGACCAACTGCGGACAACAGCTAGGCATGCAAATTGAGGTTGCGCCCGGCCATGCCGAGCCGTCGCCCGGTGGTTGCAGAAAAGACTATTTGTTTATAGAAAAGACGCAATATTTTCTTGAGGGGAAGAGTGTTTTGAACCCGAGTTTCCTAGTTGTACAAAAGACTATTAACTTCTCTANCAACTGTAACTTTGCCTTTTGCACCTTGAACACTTGGGCCTTTTTTTTTTATCAGTGGGAGGGGAAGAAGGGGAGAAAATATTGCGTCCATCGTCTGCACCTGTGTCGATCGTCTGCACCTGTGGATGACCAACTGCTGGACAACAGCTAGGCATGCAAATTGAGGTCGCGCCCGGCCATGCCGAGCCGTCGCCCGGTGGTTGCAGAAGAGACTATTCGTTTATAGAAAAGACGTAATATTTTCTTGAGGGGAAGAGTGTTTTGAACCCGAGTTTCCTAGTTGTACAAAAGACTATTAACTTCTCTACAATCCCCACACTATTTTTAGGCTCTGTAATGAGTCTCACAGGTTCAAATATTCATGCTTTGTTTCAGAATTCAGATAGTGCTAGTGGGAGTTGGAGCCCTGAAATCCATGAAGGCTTTTGTGCCATTTCTGGAGAAGTAGCAAATGTTAGCAGGCTTGGTCCAGCCGAAAGCCAGAGGAACAAGCCAGTTGTTCCAGAAAGAGGCTATTCGTTTGACATGGATGAGTATCTTCNCGCTTGGTGCAGCCGAAAGCCAGAGGAACAAGCCAGTTGTTCCAGAAAGAGGCTATTCGTTTGACATGGATGAGTATCTTCAGCTGCAGCGTAGGGAGGACCTTCTTCTAGAGGTATGGGAGCAGAGGCAGAGAATAGCTTCAGGTAGCCTGGTTTTGTGCAGCAGAGCCTTTATTTGAAGANGTCCCCATACTATTTTTAGGCTCTGTAATGAGTCTCACAGGTTCAAATATTCATGCTTTGTTTCAGAATTCAGATAGTGCTAGTGGGAGTTGGAGCCCTGAAATCCTTGAAGGCTTTTGTGCCATTTCTGGAGAAGTAGCAAATGTTAGCACGCTTGGTGCAGCCGAAAGCCAGAGGAACAAGCCAGTTGTTCCAGAAAGAGGCTATTCGTTTGACATGGATGAGTACCTTCAGCTGCAGCGTAGGGAGGACCTTCTTCTAGAGGTATGGGAGCAGAGGCAGAGAATAGCTTCAGGTAGCCTGGTTTTGTGCAGCAGAGCCTTTATTTGAAGAAATTGTGAACTAAATTTGTATGTCTTTGTTTCTGTACATATATTTGGCAACTAAAATTACATCCAAGACTTTTATAATGTAGTTATTTGAGAGGGTCAAATAAATCTCCCTCCTTTTTATTGGAATCATGAACAGTATAACTTGTTGGGCTTTTTTTTATGTTTTTATTTTTATTATTATTTTTTTTTTTTTCGGGGCATTTTCATACATACCATCTAATTCTTACATATTGACATATCTAACACCTAAATTTTGATGTTTACATACATGTACCTCAAATCTGACATCATCTTAAAAATATTACCATCAATTGCTTTTCAAAAGTTAAATAAACTTCTTCATGCATTAGTTATCAAAGTGTTCTAAATGTAATTATGAAAGTTTAGGGGTTTAGATATGTAAATAAAATAATACATGAAAGCTGTGTGATATATATGTAAATTCCCCCTTTTATTTAAGCAGACAATAATTCTCTCTTATTCCTAAATACTCAAAACCTCTTCCAATAATCCTTTGTGTGCATGACCGTAAGTATAAAACAATCCCTTCTTTGAAAATCAAGTTTTACTTCACTTTTCTTCCAACTTATGCCTTCTCCTGCTGCTCGCACCCCTTGGTTTCTTGTTGCCAAAGTCCCAAAAGGGGGAGTGAGTTGATTTTATTCAATTTATTTTGACTTCCGAACATAGTTTGTGGAGAAAATATTGCTGCATCCGATGATGGTTGTGATGCACGGGGAGGCAAGTTTTTTTTTTTCCCTCTGGTTTTTCCGTGCATCGCGTCTGTTGTCTAGACATAATTTGTATTCGAACTCCTGACGTAATATTTTTTCCTGATCATGAGCGTCCAATCATAGAATTGCTAGAGTAACTTTCCAATAAGTTGGCAATGAAGGGCAAAAATTTGTAAAGAACGTGAAGAGTTTTTAAATTGTTCACACTATTTACTTGATGATCGCATTTAGACGTCCCCGCTTAGAATTGTATTGTGATATTTTCTTCGAGCTTTAGAGGTTACTTGTGTTGAGTTTAAAGAGCATTATATTTCGGATGTATGGAATTGGATTTTTGGGAGTTTGGTTGGGATTAATATAAATATAAAGTATTAGTTTGAAACTTCTAACTCTTTGGGTTCAATAATTATTTTTTATTTTTTTATTTTTGAAAATAAAAAAAATAGGAAACAAACAAAAAAAACAATATTGACCGATATTTTTTTTTTTTTTTTTTGTTTTAGTTCAATTTTTTATTTTTAGGAGGAACATTTTTGTTTTTAAAATATTCAAAATAGAAAAAAATATATTTTTACCTATTTTAAAACACTAAAAACAACGAGTCTCATCAACCGCTGCTGCCCGTCACCCGTCCTTGCCGGCCGGCAGCCGCCCGCTGACATCGGCTGCTACCTGTAGCCCACTGTCCGTTGCCACCACTTATAACCCATTGTTCTCCGCCACCACTCGTGGCTACCTGCAACCCACTGTCAGTAGCTCTTTATTATGTTCTTCATGTTTTCTGAGTAGTACTCTTTACATTACATTGTGATAATTGAGTAGGATGTGTAGGAGTGCAAAATATTTTCAAAATCATTTTCTTAAATTACTTAATGCGATGATTAACCTTCGATCTTCGTTTACCTTTCATTCTAGCCAATTGAAATGTTAAATTGTGTTGTGAATCATAATGACTTGGGAGAGCCATGGAAGAATCAACTAGGTTAGTCACATTGAACTGTGGAGTATACGTAGATCTGCTTCGTAGGGAGATGCAAATGTTAGAGAAATTTTCTTTGATGGATTTAAAATGAGAATTAAAGAATTAAAATCATTTAACCAATCTTCTTTATGCACTCAAAAGAGAGTAAATAAAAGAGTTGATCTTATTTGTCACTAGTTGAATTTATAATTAATACTTTACATTTCCTATACTCCACTTAAATCATTACAAGGGAGGACAACCTTAGAACTTGATTTTTATCAATCCAATAACTAGGTTAAGCAGGATTTTTGTATGATTTAAACTTTAAAATTGTTTTCGATATAGTAGGAATAGTTTGTAGAATTTCAGCCTAACATAAATTCCAAGCTAGGAATGATACTAGTAGGCTAAAAATTTTCCTAAGTCTAATTCCCCTGTTTCTTGTGGGATTGACATTCCAGACTCAAAAATCTGATATTACAGATACAACACATATAGTTGCATGAGCCCTCAGAGTGTGAGTGCACCTGGAAGCGGATATCAAGTTTTTGGCGTCGTTGCCGGAAATCAATGATGATTTAACTTAGAAGAATTTTAGTTGAACCTTTAGGTCTTAGACTTCGAAAACCTTTAGTGTTAATTGCTTGTGTTTAAATTGTTTTTAATCTTTTTGAAAAATACCAAGGAAAATAAAAAATATTTGTTTGTGATTGTGTGTGAATTTTATCTATTAGATTCTTTAATTTGTGTATGCATAGTTCAAGACCTACAAGACTTGCACCATATAATTCTGAGTTAGAGAAAATTATTAGATAAATCCAAAAATAAAATAGACTTGAACAACTCATAAGAGATATGGTGAACAACCCACATAATAACCTAGAAATTTAGGAACCAACCCATGATCCAATTCATGATGCACATATATCATTAAGAAACTATGCTAACCCTAAGACAGATGAAATTCACTTAAGTATTCAGACCCCTGACGTATAAGCTAACTCATTCAGACTGAAACTTGTTATTATCCAAATGGTGCATAACAACTAGATTGGGGGAACTTCGTCTGAGGATCCAAACTTATACTTAGCGAGTTTCTTTGAACTCTGCACCACATTTTGTTATAACGGTGTATCCAAACTTACCAGTTAGGCTTATGGTTTTCCCTTTCTCCTTGAGGGAAAAAGTCAAAATGTGGTTAAACTTATTATACTTGGATCAATTAGGATGTGGAATGACTTAGCTTAGAAATTCTTAACTAAGTATTTCCTACCTTCAAAAATGACTAAATTGAGGATTGATATTACTTCATGTTTCTGATATGAAGGTGAGTCGATTTATAAAGCTTGAGAATGATTCAAGGAACTTCTTCCGAAGTGTTCCCATTACGCGTTGCCCGATTGGTTAATAATTCAGACTTTTTACAATGGTTTAGTAGGATCTATTAGTTTATTATAGATGTCGTTGCTAGTGGGTCACTTAAGTCAAATCCATTTGAAGAGGCTTATTCTCTTAAGGAGATGACTACAAACAATTTTCATTGACATTCTGAGAGAGTGAACCTAGAAAGGAAGTAAGTTTTCATGATACTCGCATGCTTTCAATTTTAACTTCTCAAGTTGTTGGTATTTCTAAAAAGTTAGACCAGTTTAGGATGAACCAGCCTCAAGGATCCCAAGTCTTTGACGAAAATTGATTTGGACAACTGTTGATGCTAACACTTCATCTCTTGAAACTCAAAATGCAATTAACAATAAGTTAAAAAACTTGTATTCTAACTATTACAATCCCAGTTGGAAGAATCACTCTAAATTCAATCTGAATAATGATCAAGGTATAGGAAACCAACAAGGGGAAAGTAATCAACAAACCTTTTTGAGAATTGGAACAATTAGGGTAGTTTGAACCTGAGTTCTTCTTATCATCCAAAATTTAACTCTAACCCACATTTCAAGGAGAAGTTGTCTTTGGAAGAAGTTGTTTTGCATATGGGAAATCTGTTACAAAGCCAAGGTGTAGTTATTAGGAACATAGATAACCAATTGAGATAGATTGCGAACTGACTTAGCAGTCGAACCTAAGGAACTTTTCCTAGTAACACTGAGATTAACCCTAAAGAGAAGAATAGTGAGCATGTAAGGGTTGTCAAGTTGAGGAGTGGACGAGAGTTGGAGGAAGTAGTCCAAGAAGATTATGAGGTGGAGAAAGAGGACGTGGAACCTAAAAGACCTTTGGAAGACCTTTCCAAGGATTTAGGAAGACTAGTCTCACCCACTAGGATTAATATAGAAAGTTCACCACCACCATTTCCTCAGAGACTCCAGAAACAAAAACTAGATCAACAATTTTCAGGATTCTTGGAAGTTTTCAAGAAACTGACCATTAACATCCCGTTTGTTGAGGCCCTGGAGCAGATGCCCAGCGATGTGAAATTCATGAACGACATACTCAATATGAAGAGAAAGTTTAGAGATTATGAGACTGTGACACTTAGTGAGGAGTGCAGTGCTTTCAATCAAAAGAAGCTTCCTTAGAAGCTTAAGAATCCTGGGAGCTTTACTATTCTATGTGCAATCAGAGAAAATTTCTGTGGGGCTTTATGTGATTTGAGTGTCAATATTAACTTATGTCATTGTCTATTTCTAAGAGGTTGTGATTTAGAGAGGTGGCCTCTACCACCCTTTAACTTGATGATCGATCGATCATTTATCTGAGGGGGTTATAGAGGATGTTCTAGTGAAGATGAATAAATTCATCTTTCATGTTGATTACATTGCATTAGATATGAGGAAGATAAGGAGATGCCCATCATACTAGGCAAACCTTTCCTAATCACTGACTGTGCTATGATTGACATGCAAAAGCTAGTGTTAGTAATGAAAGTGAATGATCAGAAGGTAGCATTCAACTCATTAAAATCTATGAAATTCCCTTCTGATTGTAACAAAGATTCATGTTGTAGGTTGGGTCTTATAGATCATTTGTTAAGCCATCAATTCCAAGAATGTTGTGAAGTTAAACCAAAGGAGTAGATTTTGATCGAAGATGAAACAATGGATATTGAGGATGAATCTCCTCTATTGATTAAAGAAACTCCAAAAATAGTTAGGGAGAGATTTGAGATACTTGATACAACAGAAAATTGTAAACCTCTTGTTTCTTCTATTGAGGAACACACTAAACTTGAGTTGAAGGTGCTTCCCAAATATTTAAAGTATGCTTATTTCGTAGGTCATCTACATATTTGGTTATCATATCCTCATATTTGACTAACACACAAGAGGAACAATTACTAAATGTTCTGAAGAGTTTTAAGAAAGTGTTTCTATGGAGCTTAGCAGACATAAAGGAGATTAGCTCTTCTATATGTATGCATAGGATCATGATAGAAGATAAGCTTAAACCTCGGGCAAATCCAGAAAGGAGATTAAACCCTATTATGAAAAATTTTGTAAGAAAGAATATTTTGAAGTGGTTGGATGCAGATAGTATCTATCGCATTGTAGATAGTGCCTAGGTTAGCCCTATCCATTGTGTTTCAAAGAAGGTGGAGTGGCTATATCATTAAATGAACATAATGAATTAATTCCCACTAGACATGTCACTGGGCGACTTATATATATATATATATATATATATATATATATATATATATATATATATATATATATATATNGGGGCTTTTTTTGTAATGTTTTTATTTTTTTGATCATTTTCATTTTTTTTTCGTGGCATTTTCATACATACCATCTAATTCTTACATATTGACATATTTAACGCCTAAATTTTGATGTTTACATACATGTCCTTCAAATCTGACATCATATAAAGAATATTACCATCAATTGCCTTTCAGAAAGTTAAATAAACTTCTTCATGCATTAGATATCAAAGTGTTCTACATGTAATTATGAAAGTTTAGGGGGTTAGATATGTAAATAAAATAATACATGAGAGTTGTGTGATGTATATGTAAATTCCCCCTTTTGTTTAAGCAAGCAACTTCTCTTATTCCTAAATAATCAAAACCTCTTCCCAATTTAATCTTAAATAATCCTTTGTGTGCATGACAATAAGTCTAAAACAATAACTTCTTTGAAAATCAAGTTTTACTTCGCTTTTCGCACTTCTTGGTTTCTTGTCGCGAAAGTCCCAAAAGGGGGAGTGAGTTGATTTTATTAAATTTATTTTGACTTCCGTACACAGTTTGTCGAGAAAATATTGCTGCATCCGGACAATGTTTGTGATGCACGGGGAGGCAAGTTTTTTTTTTTTTCCCTTTGGTTTCTCCGTGCATCGCGTCCGTTGTCTAGANTGCACAGTTTGTGGAGAAAATATTGCTGCATCCGGACAATGTTTGTGATGCATGAGGAGGTAAGTTTTTTTTTTCCCTCCGGTTTCTCCGTGCATCGCGTCTGTTGTCTAGACATAATTTGTATTCGAACTCCTGACGTAATATTTTTTCCTGATCATGAGCGTCCAATCATAGAATTGCTAGAGTAACTTTCCAATAAGTTGGCAATGAAGGGCAAAAATTTGTAAAGAACGTAAAGAGTTTTTAAATTGTTCACACTATTTACTTGATTATCGCATTTAAACATCCCCGCTTAGAATTGTATTGTGATATTTTCGTCTCGTTTTAGAGGTTACTTGTGTTGAGTTTAAAGAGCATTGTATTTCAGATGTATAGATTTGGATTTTTGGGAGTTTGGTTGGGATTAATATAAATATAAAGTATTAGTTTGAAACTTCTAACTCCTTGTGNTATTTTCTTCGAGCTTTAGAGGTTACTTGTGTTGAGTTTAAAGAGCATTATATTTCGGATGTATGGAATTGGATTTTTGGGAGTTTGGTTGGGATTAATATAAATATAAAGTATTAGTTTGAAACTTCTAACTCCTTGTGTTCAATAATTATTTTTAATTTTTTTTATTTTTAGGAGGAACACTTATGTTTTTAAAATACTCAAAATAGAAAAAAATATATTTTTACCTATTTTAAAACACTAAAAAGAACGAGTCCCATCAATCGCTGCTGCCCGTCACCCGTTTTTGTTGGCCCGCCGACATCAACTGCTACCTGTAGCCCACTGTCCTTTGCCACCACTCATAACCCATTGTTCGTCGCCACCACTCGTAGCTACCTGCAACCCACTATCAGTAGCTCTTTGTTAGTGTTCTTCATGCTTTTTGAGTAGTACTCTTTACCATACATTGTGATAATTGAGTAGGATGTGTAGGAGTGTAAAATATTTTCAAAATTATTTTCTTAAATTACTTAATGTGATGATTAACCTTCGATCTTCGTTTACCTTTCATTCTAGCCAAGTGAAATGTTAAATTGTGTTGTGAATCATAATGACTCGAAAGAGCTATGGAAGTATCAACTAGGTTAGTCACATTGAACTGTGGAGTATACGTGGATCTGCTTCGTAGGGAGATGCAAATGTTAGGGAAATTTTCTTTGATGGATTTAAAATGAGAATTAAAGAATTAAAATCGTTTAACCAATCTTCTTTAGGTACTCGAAAGAGAGTAAATAAAAGAGTTGATCTTATTTGTCACTAGCCGAATTTATAATTAATACTTTACAATTCCTATACTCTACTTAAATCATTGCAAGGAAGGACAACCTTAGAACTTGATATTTATCAATCAAATAACTAAGTTAAGTAGTATTTTTGTATGATTTAAACTTTGAAATTGTTTTTGATATAGTAGGAATAGTTTGTAGAATTTTAGCCTAACATAAATTCCAAGCTATGAACGATACTAGTAGGCTAAAAATTTTCCTAAGTCTAATTCCCCCGTTCCTTGTGGGATTGACATTCCAGACTCAAAAATCCGATATTACAGATACAACACGTACAGTTGCATGAGCCCCCAGCGTGTGAGTGCACTTGGAAGCGGATATCAAGCTTATGGCGCCGTTGCCGGAAATCAATAATGATTTAAATTAAAAGAATTTTAGTTGAACCTTTAGGTCTTAGACTTCAAAAACCTTTAGTGTTAATTGCTTGTGTTTAAATTGTTTTTAATCTTTTTGAAAAAACCAAGAAAAATAAAAAATATTTGTGTGTGATTATGTGTGAATTTGATCTATTAGATTCTCTAATTTGTGTATGCGTAGTTCAAGACGTACAAGACTTGCACCATATGATTCTGAGTTAGAGAAAACTATTAGATAAATCAGAAAATAAAATAGACTTGAACAACTCATAGGAGATATAGTGAACAACCCACATAACAACCTAGAAATTCAGGACCCAACGCATGGACCAATTCATGATGCGAATATATCATTAAGAAACTATGCTAATCCCAAGACAAATTAAATTCACTTGAGTATTCAGACCCCTGTCGTATAAGCTAACTCATTCAAACTAAAACTTGTTATTATCCAATTAATACATAACAACCAGTTTGGGGGAACTTCGTCTGAGGATCCAAACTTACACTTAGCGAGTTTCTTTGAACTCTGCATCACATTTCGTTATAACAATGTATCCAAACTTACTAGTTAGGCTTAGGGTTTTCCCTTTCTCCTTGAGGGAAAAAGTCAAAATGTGGTTAAACTTATTATACTTGGATCAATTAGGATGTGGAATGACTTAGCTTAGAAATTCTTAGCTAAGTATTTCCTGCCGTCAAAAATGACTAAATTGAGGATTGATATTACTTTATGTTTCTGATATTAAGGTGAGTCGATTTATGAAGCTTGAGAATGATTCAAGGAACTTCTTTGGAAGTGTTCCCATTACGCGTTGCCCGATTGGTTGATAATCAGACTTTTTACAATGGTTTAACAGGATCTATTAGTCTATTATAGATGTCATTGTCGGTGGGTCACTTATGTCAAATCCATTTGAAGAGGCTTATTCTCTTGAGGAGATGGCTATAAACAATTTTCAATGGCATTCTGAGAGAGTGAACCCTAGAAAGGAAGTAAGTTTTCACGATACTCACATGCTTTCAATTTTAACTTCTCAAGTTGTTGGGATTTCTAAAAAGTTAGACCAGTTTGGCATGAACCAGCCTCAAGGATCCCAAGTCTTTGACGAAAATTGATTTGGACAACTGGTTGATCCTAACACTTCATCTCTTGAAACTCAAAATGCAACTAACAATAGATTAAAAAACTTGTATTCTAACTATTACAATCCCAGTTGTAAGAATCACTCTAAATTCAATCTAAATAATGATCAAGGTATAGGAAACCAACAATGGGGAAGTAATCAACAAACCCTTTTGGAATTGGAACAATTAGGGCAGTTTGAACCTGAGTTCTTCTTATCCTCCAAGATTTAACTCTAACTCACATTTCAAGGAGAAGTTGTCTTTGAAAGAAGTTGCTTTGCATATGGGAAATCTGTTACAAAGCCAAGGTGTAGTTATTAGGAACATAGAGAACCAGTTTAGATAGATTGCGAGCTGACTTAGTAGTCGAACCTAAGGAACTTTTCATAGTAACACTGAGATTAACCCTAAAGAGAAGAATAGTGAGCATGTAAGGGTCGTCAAATTGAGGAGTGAACGAGTTGGAGGAAGTGGTCCAAGAAGATTATGAGGTGGAGAAAGAGGACTGGGAACCTAAAATACCTTTGTAAGACCTTTCCAAGGATTTAGGAAGACTAGTCTCACCCACTAGGATTAATATAGAAAGTCCACCACCACCATTTTCTCAGAGACTCCAAAAACAAAAACTAGATCAACAATTTTCACGATTCTTGGAAGTTTTCAAGAAACTGACCATTAACATCTCGTTTGTTGAGGCCCTGAAGCAGATGCCCAACGATGTGAAGTTCATGAATTATATACTCAATATGAAGAGAAATTTTGGAGATTATGAGACTGTGACACTCAGTGAGGAGTGCAGTGCTTTCAATCAAAAGAAGCTTCCTTAGAAGCTTAAGGATCCTGAGAGCGTTACTATTCTATGTGCAATTAGAGAAAATTTCTATGGGAAGGCTTTATGTGATTTGGGTGCCAATATTAACTTATGTCATTGTCTATTTCTAAGAGGTTGCGATTTAGAGAGGTGGCCTCTACCACTGTAACCCTTTAACTTGCTGATCGATTGATCGCTTATCCGAGGGGGTTATAGAGGATGTTCTAGTGAAGATGGATAAATTCATCTTTTTGTTGATTACATTGCATTAGATATAGGGAAGATAAGGAGATGCCCATCATACTAGGCAAGCCTTTTCTAATCACTGACCGTGCTATGATTGACGTGCAAAAGGCAGAGTTAGTAATGAGAGTGAATGATTAGAAGGTAACATTCAACGCATTAAAATCTATGAAATTCCCTTCTGATTGCAACAAAGATTCATGTTGTAGGTTGGGTCTCATAGATCATTTGTTAAGCCATCAATTCCAAGAATGTTGTGAAGTTAAACCATAGGAGTAAATTTTGATCGAGGATGAAATGGCAGATATTGAGGATGAATCTCCTCTATTGGTTAAAGAAACTCCAAAAATAGTTAGGGAGAGATTTGAGATACTTAATACAACGGAAAATTGTAAACCTCTTGTTTCTTCTATTGAGGAACCCACTAAACTTGAGTTGAAGGTGCTTCCCAAATATTTAAAGTATGCTTATTTCGAAGGTCATCTACATTTCCAGTTATCATATCCTCATATTTGACTAACACACAAGAGGATCAATTACTGAATGTTCTGAGGAGTTTTAAGAAAGTGTTTGGATGGAGCTTAGCAAACATAAAGGAGATTAGCTCTTCTATATATAGCATAGGATCATGATAGAAGATAAGCTTAAACCTCGGGCAAATCCACAAAAGAGATTAAACCTTGTTATGAAAAATTTTGTAAAAAAGAATATTTTGAAGTGGTTGGATGTAGATATTATCTATTGCAATTCAGATAGTGCCTAGGTTAGCCCTATCCATTGTGATTTAAAGAAAGGTGGAGTGGTTATATCAGTAAATGAACATAATGAATTAATTCCCACTAGACATGTCACTGGGCGGCATACATATATATATATATANTTTCTTTGAACTCTGCACCACATTTTGTTATAACGGTGTATCCAAACTTACCAGTTAGGCTTATGGTTTTCCCTTTCTCCTTGAGGGAAAAAGTCAAAATGTGGTTAAACTTATTATACTTGGATCAATTAGGATGTGGAATGACTTAGCTTAGAAATTCTTAACTAAGTATTTCCTACCTTCAAAAATGACTAAATTGAGGATTGATATTACTTCATGTTTCTGATATGAAGGTGAGTCGATTTATAAAGCTTGAGAATGATTCAAGGAACTTCTTCCGAAGTGTTCCCATTACGCGTTGCCCGATTGGTTAATAATTCAGACTTTTTACAATGGTTTAGTAGGATCTATTAGTTTATTATAGATGTCGTTGCTAGTGGGTCACTTAAGTCAAATCCATTTGAAGAGGCTTATTCTCTTAAGGAGATGACTACAAACAATTTTCATTGACATTCTGAGAGAGTGAACCTAGAAAGGAAGTAAGTTTTCATGATACTCGCATGCTTTCAATTTTAACTTCTCAAGTTGTTGGTATTTCTAAAAAGTTAGACCAGTTTAGGATGAACCAGCCTCAAGGATCCCAAGTCTTTGACGAAAATTGATTTGGACAACTGTTGATGCTAACACTTCATCTCTTGAAACTCAAAATGCAATTAACAATAAGTTAAAAAACTTGTATTCTAACTATTACAATCCCAGTTGGAAGAATCACTCTAAATTCAATCTGAATAATGATCAAGGTATAGGAAACCAACAAGGGGAAAGTAATCAACAAACCTTTTTGAGAATTGGAACAATTAGGGTAGTTTGAACCTGAGTTCTTCTTATCATCCAAAATTTAACTCTAACCCACATTTCAAGGAGAAGTTGTCTTTGGAAGAAGTTGTTTTGCATATGGGAAATCTGTTACAAAGCCAAGGTGTAGTTATTAGGAACATAGATAACCAATTGAGATAGATTGCGAACTGACTTAGCAGTCGAACCTAAGGAACTTTTCCTAGTAACACTGAGATTAACCCTAAAGAGAAGAATAGTGAGCATGTAAGGGTTGTCAAGTTGAGGAGTGGACGAGAGTTGGAGGAAGTAGTCCAAGAAGATTATGAGGTGGAGAAAGAGGACGTGGAACCTAAAAGACCTTTGGAAGACCTTTCCAAGGATTTAGGAAGACTAGTCTCACCCACTAGGATTAATATAGAAAGTTCACCACCACCATTTCCTCAGAGACTCCAGAAACAAAAACTAGATCAACAATTTTCAGGATTCTTGGAAGTTTTCAAGAAACTGACCATTAACATCCCGTTTGTTGAGGCCCTGGAGCAGATGCCCAGCGATGTGAAATTCATGAACGACATACTCAATATGAAGAGAAAGTTTAGAGATTATGAGACTGTGACACTTAGTGAGGAGTGCAGTGCTTTCAATCAAAAGAAGCTTCCTTAGAAGCTTAAGAATCCTGGGAGCTTTACTATTCTATGTGCAATCAGAGAAAATTTCTGTGGGGCTTTATGTGATTTGAGTGTCAATATTAACTTATGTCATTGTCTATTTCTAAGAGGTTGTGATTTAGAGAGGTGGCCTCTACCACCCTTTAACTTGATGATCGATCGATCATTTATCTGAGGGGGTTATAGAGGATGTTCTAGTGAAGATGAATAAATTCATCTTTCATGTTGATTACATTGCATTAGATATGAGGAAGATAAGGAGATGCCCATCATACTAGGCAAACCTTTCCTAATCACTGACTGTGCTATGATTGACATGCAAAAGCTAGTGTTAGTAATGAAAGTGAATGATCAGAAGGTAGCATTCAACTCATTAAAATCTATGAAATTCCCTTCTGATTGTAACAAAGATTCATGTTGTAGGTTGGGTCTTATAGATCATTTGTTAAGCCATCAATTCCAAGAATGTTGTGAAGTTAAACCAAAGGAGTAGATTTTGATCGAAGATGAAACAATGGATATTGAGGATGAATCTCCTCTATTGATTAAAGAAACTCCAAAAATAGTTAGGGAGAGATTTGAGATACTTGATACAACAGAAAATTGTAAACCTCTTGTTTCTTCTATTGAGGAACACACTAAACTTGAGTTGAAGGTGCTTCCCAAATATTTAAAGTATGCTTATTTCGTAGGTCATCTACAT